>PVJH01001996.1:0-184489 GCA_004026705.1 Nesogale talazaci
TTGAGGGTGTTAGGTGGTATCTCATTGTTGTTTTGATTTGCATTTCTCTTATGGCTAATGATCGGGAGCATTTTCTCATATATATATTGGCCTCTCTGATTTCTGCCTCTGTGAAACTTCTGTTTAATTCCTTTGCCCATCTCCTCAGTGGGCAGTTAGTTTTGCTCTTTTTGGAAGCTATCAGGATATTGTAGATTTTTAGTAATAAGACCTTTATCTGATTTGTCATTGCAAAGATGTTTTCCCAGTCTTTCTGCTCTCTTATTACTCTCTTGGTGAATTCTTTCGATGTGCACAGGTGTTTAATCTTTAATATAATCCCATTTGTCTATTTGAGCTTCCTCTGTGTTTGTATCTTTCCCTATTTCTGTTAGCCTATGTAGTCCTTGTGCCAGTGTTCTCAGATTGTTCCCAATTCCCTCATTGATGGCCCTAATAGTTTGGGGCTTTACTTCAAGGTCTGTAATCCACCTTGAATTTATTCTAGTGCATGGAGTGAGGTAAGGGTCTTGCTTCATTTTTCTACAGGTAGCTATCCATTTTTTCCAGCACCACTTGTTGAAAAGGGCATCTGTTTCCCATTTGATACTTTTGGGGCCCTTATCAAAGATAAGTTGTCTGTATGCTTGTGTTTTTATTTCTGGATTTTCAGTTCTTTTCCATTGGTCTGAGTATCTGTCATTATGCCAATACCATGCTGTTTTGACCACTGTGGCTAGATAATATGTGCGAAAGTCAGGTAGGGCAAGCCCCCCCACGATGTCCTTCTTCTTGAGGAGTTCTCTGCTAATTCTGGGCTTCTTCCCTCTCCATATGAAGCTAGAAATCATTTTTTCCATTTCTTTGAAGAAGGAGGATGGTACTTGTATTGGTATTGCATTAAATTTATATAGTGCGTTGGGTAGGACTGTCATCTTGACTACATAGAGTCTTCCGATCCACGAGCTTGGGATATTTTTCCATTTCTTGAATTCATTCTTGGTTTCTTGTAATAGTGTTCTATAATTTTCCTCATATAGATCTTTTGTTCTTTTTGTCAGGTATATCCCTAGATATTTCAATTTATGCTTGGCTATTGTGAAGGGTACCTCTTCTTTTATCTCCTCTTCTGTGGTCTTATCTGATGTGTACAGCAGACCAATTGACTTCTGAGTGTTGGTCTTGTATCCTGCCACTCTGCCATACTCCTCTATTGTTTCCAGTAATCCCTTTGTGGAGCTTTTGGGGTTTTCCATATATATAATCATATCATCTGCAAATAATGATAATTTCACCTCTTCCTTCCCCAGTCGTATACCTTCTATGTCTTTTCTTTGCCTTATGCTGTTAGCTAAAACCTCCAATACGATATTGAACAATAGAGGGGAAAATGGACATCCTTGTCTGGTCCCATTTTTCAGTGGGATTGTGTTTGTCTTTTCTCCATTGACTATCACATTAGCTGTTGGTTTTTCATATATAGCTTGTATTGTCTTGAGGAATTTTCCTTCTATTCCCATCTTCTTGAGTGTCTTAAACATGAATTTGTGTTGAATATTGTCAAATGCTTTTTCGGCATCTATGGATATGACAATATTATTCTTATATTTTTCCTGTCAATATGGTGAGTGATACTAATTGTCTTTCGTATGTTGAACCACCCCTGCATTCCAGGTATGAACCCCACTTGGTCAGGTGAATTATTTGTTTTATATACTTTTGTATTCTATTGGCCAGTATTTTATTAAGGATTTTTGCATCAATATTCATTAGGGATATTGGTCTGTAATTCTCAATTCTTGTGGGATCCTTGCCTGGTTTGGGTATCAGTGTTATACTGGCTTCATAGAAGGAGTTTGGGAGTTTGCCATCTTTTTCTATGCTTTGTAAGAGCTTGTATAGAGTTGGTGTCAATTCTTCCCTAAATGCTTGGTAGAATTCTCCTGTGTAGCCATCTGGTCCAGGTGATTTCTTTGTTGGTAGTCCCTTGATAACCTTGTCTATTTCTTCTATTGTTATGGGTCAAACAGACACTTTCTTACAGAAAGCTAAAACCAAAATTGGAACCAACTGCCATCGAGTTTATTTTGACTCTTAGTGGCCCAGAGTGTTTCCTAGGCCATCATTGTCACTACCCCATCTTTTCCAATGGAGCAGCTAGTGGATTCTAACTGTTGACTTTTCAGTTCTCAGCCAAGTGCTTAACCATTGTGCCAGTAGGCCTCCGTAGTTAAGATGCTGGAAGTCTGAAGTCAAGATGCTACCTCTAGCCATGAAGCCTCGCGTCACAGAGGCTCTACGCTGATTGCTATCCACCAGGGGCAGTTGAAACCTCCCAGGGACAGTGCTACCCTGTCCTATAGGGTCGCTGAGAGTCGGAGTTTTGAGACCTCCAGGGGAAGATGGTTGACTGTTCAGCTTCTCTCGTGTTCCTCTGTGAACATCTGTCGTCCTTCCACTTATGCAACACATCTCTTCTCATATTTTAAAGGTGATTGACTGAAAACACTTAAGTGCCACATTAACCCTAATTGAAAACTGCATTACCTGCACTAGCAGCGGGGTGAGGATTTACAAGTTTTCTGCTGGACGCAATTCAAACCAAACCAGAGGGCCATTGTTTCCTCCTAGCATTTTAAACTGTGTGTTATTGTTAGGTGCTGTCGGGCCAGTTCCGACGCCTAGTGATCCCGTGTACCCCAAAACCACACATTGCCCAGGCCTGCATCAACCTCACTGTCTATCACAGACCGCCCATTCCTGCAGCCCCTGTGGCACTCTCTCCCTTTAAGGGCATTTTCACAGTCCTTCACTCCACAAGCATATATCCTTTTCAAGGGACTAGTTTCTCTTGATGACATGTCCACAGAGTAGCTATTCTGGATTCAAAAGAGCGTGATGCCTGTGTTTCTTCCTCAACAGACATGTTTATTCCTCTAGCAGTTCATAGTATTTTCAACACTCATCACCAGAACCATAACTGGAATGCTTCAATTCTTTCATGCATTTCTTTATTCAGTGTCCAACTTTCACAGGCACATATAAGGATCTACATATAACCTCCTCCCCAGGGTACAGACAACAGGGAAGTGGGTGAAGGGAGACATTGGACAGTGTACAATACACAAAATAATAATCTATAAATCATCAAAAGTTTATGAGGGAAAGGGGAGTGGGGAGAAGGGAAAATGCGGAGCTAATACCAACAGCTTAAGTAGAAAGCAAATGTTTTGAAAATGATGATAGCAACAAATGTACAAATGTAGCTTGCATATAATGTATGGATTGTGATAAGAGTGTATGAATCCCCAATAAGATCAATCACTGAAGAGAAAATGGGTGCACAGTAAATGTGGTGAATAAAGTTTATGGTGCCAAGCTATCGAAAGATAAAGTGCCTCGGGTCTTAAAGGCTTGAAGACAAACAAGCAGTCATCTAGCTCAGAAGCAACAAAGCCCACATGGCAGAAGCACACTAGCCTGTGTGATCATGAGGTATTATGGGATCAGTTATCAAGCATCAAAGACCTAGAACCAAAAAAAAACACATCAATGTGAATGAGGGAGGGTGCAAAGTGGAGACTCAATGTTCATCTGCAGACAATTGGACATCCCTTTACAGAAGGGTCACAAGGGAAAGATGAACCTGTCAAGGTGCTGTAGAACACCAATGAAACATGCAACTTTCTTCTGGTTCTTTAATACTGCCTCTCCTCCCTCTCCTCCCCAATCAGGATCTCAATTCTACCTTACAAAAACCAGAGCATGTACACAGGTACAGATTAAGAGCTTGAAACACTGGAACTTCAGAACAGATAAACCCCTCGGGAGCAATAATGAAAGTAGTGATTCCAGGAGGAGGGGAAGGTTGGAGCAAAAAGGGGGGAAGGAAGGGGGAACCTACCACACTGATCTACATCTAACCCCCTCCCTGAGGGATGGATGGACAACAGAAAAGTGGGTGAAGGAACACACCAGTCAGTGTAAGACATAAGAAAAATTAATATTTATAAATTACCAAGAGTTTGTGAGGGAGGAGGGAGAAAAATGACCTGATTCCAAGGGCTCAAGTAGAAAGAAAATGTTTTGAGAATGATGAGGGCAACAAATGACAAATGTGCTTGACACAATGGATCTCTGTTATGTTTTGTGATAACAGTATGAGCCCTCAATAAAATCATTATTTTAAAAAAAAAAGAAAATATGTGACTTGTGTCATACACAGCTTAGTCTTCAAAGTGACATCCTTGCTCTTCAATCCTTTAAAGAGTCTTGGGTGGCGGCGGGGCGGGCTCTCAGTCAGTAGCCGAGGCACATGGTCTTGGCACTGGGAATCAGATAAACGGGAGGTAAATTCTGCCCTCTGGGCCAACCTGCACACTAATAAGAGATATAAGGAACTTAACAAAAGCACAAGAGGTTGTTGTGGCACTGGGAAGCCGGGTCTGAGGAGGGGCCCCACCTCGTGCCAGCATGGCCTTTTTCCTTTCCCTGAGTTTTCTTCTTGTGTCTATAATTCTTCAATTTTCTTGTGACTCTGAAAATAAATTGAAAATGAGACTAAAACAATCAAAGTTCCACCTGTACACTCTTAAAAGGCTATTATTCAGATAAAGGTGATTTCATTTGTCTAAATATATGAATGACCCTGGAATAATTTTTAAATTGTATTGAGGGTCAGGATTAGCTCCTCTGACTTTGCCAACACCCAAGAAATGGGTTTTCGGGGAAAGGGAACAGCAATGACCAAGACTTTAAGGCAAAAATGAATTTCACTAACTGCTAATGCATATATTTGAAGTTTTAAAATCAACTCGTTTTCTAATGGAATATAGAAATCTACCACACAGGTCCCTGACCTCTGTTGTCTGACTGTCAGCTGTAAGTGTCACCCCTGTGGGCACTGACAAGAGCACCGGACTTGAAGAGTGTCTGTGGTAGTTATAGCATCTGGTGTTGATTTGCAACTTCAGAGTGAAGAGGTGGCATTTAGTCTGTCAATCAGGTTGCAGTTTGATGACCGATGGAGGTGCTAAGGAGATAAATAGCTGACTGGAGGCTGGACACACACTCACTGTGAGACATTCTTGTGGACAGGACACATGGCGCTACACTAGAGCCCTGGAACTGAAAGAGCCACGTGGAGACCTCTGCCAACACTGAAAGGCTTACACTGGTACTGGATCCACAAGAATTTCCACCCACTGGCCTGTGATCCTCCTGCATTCAACATTATTGCATGTGGGCGAGAGTCTGAAGAGGACTTTATAGATTGGTATTCAATATATGGGCTAATATCAGACTTATGGACTTGATCTGGACTGGGCTGGGATGTTTTCTCAATAGTCAAAAATCTCTATATATAAGGTTCTTTCTTATACATGCAAGTCTCCCTGCATTTGTTTCTCTAGGCTATCTGGATTAACACAGTGCCTTCTTATTAATTATGGAAAATCAGAGTTCCTTTAAACAATGAGACTCTATTTTTCTCTTTGCAAGTTCTTGAGTGTGGATTCATGAGTAAATAGAGAAATAAAAGTTCAACATGTTCAAGGGGAGGATGGGAAATCCACACATTCTGGAAAGCAATTTAACACATGTATCAAAAGCCTTTTAAAAAAAAGTGCATGTCCTTTGGCTCAGAAATTTCTCGTTGGGGAATTTTCTCTCAGATATAAGCAAGTGCTTAAAATTTTTCATGGAAAAATAGAATTAAAAGATAATGGCAGCTTTCCACGAACATTTCCCACCATAATTGAGGCTCTTACAGCAACCATGGCATTCCATTCAGCAATTGTATCAAGCATATTTATACATATAGTGGCATCATCATTTCCAAGATATTTTCTGCTTGAGCCCTTTTTCCCCTCCCTTTTTCTCCCTCCCTCCCTCTTGTATCCTTAATCAATTATATTCTGTTATTGCTATTTCATGCCTTTTGTCTCCCTTCACCCACATTTTCATTATTCATCTTCTTTTGGGAGTGGGGGCTGTATATCCAATCTTGTGATGGGGTCCTCTTTTCTCACCTTTTCCCTCCCTGACCATCTCCTACCCTAATGATATCACTATTCCCACTACAGTCCCTCAGAGGTTAATCTTTCCTGCATTCCTGTGTCCAGAGCTCTTATCTGTACCAATGTGTGTTCTCCCGTCCAGCCAGGTCTGTAAGGTAGAGCTGGGTCATGGTAGTGCAGGCAGGAATGATGTGGGATTTGTCGGTGCCATAATACTATGCCTTGGTTGAATCATCCCTTCCTTATACTGCTTCCGTGGAGGAATAGCCAATTATCTACAGAAGGACTTTGGGTCTCTATTCCAATGCCCCTCTTTTGCATCGATACAGTCCGTGAACATTTTAAAGCCACTTGTAATTGGGTCAGATGGAAAGAGGTACACAACATCATTCATACTCTTTAATTCCAGAACAATATAAACAACCGTTGTGTTAGACATGGCCTCCAGCATAACAATCGAGAGGCTGGCACAGTACTGGGCAGTGTTTCTTTGTGTTGTACACAGAGTCGTTCAGTCAGAACTGACTTGATGACACCTGTTAACTGTTAGGCTCTTAATTACTGCTACCATGGTGAGGTTCCTGATTTCTTCTTTCACCTTAAAAGATAACCCTCAAAACATAACGTTGCAAACAAATCTTCAGAGTCCATTTATTCTACACAACATTTTGTAGATGAGAAAATAAAGCATAAAAGCATAAAACGACTTGCCTTCGGCTAAACTGTTAGTAACAACAATAGCACCAACGAACAAAAGTCTCCCGTCATTAAGTCAATTCTGACTCGAGTGGTCATATAGAGAGAGAAGAACAGCTTTCTTAGGGTATCCAGTCTGTCAATCTCTTCAGATAGCCTCATCTTCCCCCTCAGGGCAGCTGATGGATTTGATTACATTTTGCAGTCCAATGCATAATCAACTGTGGTACCAGGAATCCTAGTAAGCATTCATTGAGGGGTCTTTATTTTACTTTTATGTTTTTGCCAAATTATTATATAAATTGTCTAATTATATCCTCACAGTAACCTATGCTCAGAGAAAGCAAGCGACTAACCAAGCCAGCTATTCTGAGCTATTCCTCCCTCTCCTAACACTGTCCTGTGACCAGTTGAACCAAAACTACCTTGAACCCCTCATCCCTGTACCTATGACTATACCCCTGCTGGGGTTTGGAGGTGTTCTTTGTTCTGCTAATTAGGCAGTACCAGAGTACGGAGGATCCTAACCTGAATCACTGCTGAGATGGATTTTATTAGCTATAGAGACAGCAATCGGAGCAAGGGTTCCTGGGGGGTACAGTGAAGGAGGTGGGGCGGGGCGTAAAAGGGAGTTGATATCAAGGAGTTCGAGAAGGAAGAACTGTGTTGAAATGCTTGTGATAGCAGTTGTACAACACTACTTGATGTGACTGGACTATGGAATGGTATGATGCCTGGATTAGCTGCTCATAAAATAGTTCTCAAGAAAAAGAAGCAGAATGAGTACAGAAACATGGGTACAGGTAAGAGCTGGAAACACCGGGAATCCAGGACAGATAAACTCCTTGGGACCAATATTGAGAGTAGCCATACCAGAAGGTATGGGAGAAAAGGGAAAGTGATCAAAATGACTTACCTACAACCCCCTATTAGGGGAATGGACAACAGATAAAGGGAGACATCAGACAGTGCAAGACATGGAAAAATAATAATAATTTATAAATTATCAAGGGTTCAGGAGGGAGGGAGAGAAGGAATGGGGGGTGGGTGGGAATGAGGAGCTGATACCAAGGGCTCAGTTAGTAAGAAAATGTTTTGAAAATGATGAGGGCAACAAATGTACAAATGTGCTTGACACAATTGGTTGTATGTATAGATTGTGATAAGAGTTGTATCAGCCCCCAATAAAATGATTAAAAAATAATAATAGTCACAGAAACACACACCCAGGAATGACCAGGAATGTCTAGGACCACCCAGGGTACCAAGAAGATGGAAACACGTAGATGCCTATCAATGAAAAAATGAATCAGTAAGCTCTGCAACCTACACAGAAATGCCTGCCACATATTGCTAGAGCATGAATGATGAAATTATGAATAATGACATAATGATGAGTGAAGTTAGTCAAACAAAAAGGCAAATATTGTATCAGATCATATTGTAAAAAAAAATCATAAAAATATTTTTATACCTTAAGAAAGACTAGGAGAGGGGAAAGTGTCTGAAAGAGAAATTCAGCACTACTAGATTGCTGGAGGATCATCATAAAGATAAGTAGGATTCTGAGGAGCTGGAGGCTTTTGGCTTGCCACAGTGAAGCCCGGCCAGGTTTGACCTGCCACTGTCACTGTCTCTGTCAGAGCCACTGCCAGGACAGTTTGAGCTGGCACAGGGGGGCATTGTCTGGTCAGAACTATGGCTTAGTCAGAAATACGGCTTGCCACTGGTGCAAGGGAGATTGAACCCTTGCAGCCCTGCATTCAGGGATGGGGCTGCAATGTGTGACTGTTTTGGGTTCATTCACTTATCTCTATTCCCACACTGTTCCAGCAAATCTGGTTTCCTGGTATTAACTCCTGGTCTTTTCCAGTTTGGCTCACAGACCAGACCCTCCCCTTAGCCTAGGGCAATTACTCCTGTTACATATAGCTGGGAGAGCCCCACCCTGTGCAGAGTTGCCCTAGGGAGGAGAAACTCACCCACCCTCCACCTGGGTATTTTCCACCCAGTTTCTTACAGGGCAGTCCCAGCCTATGTGTTTGGGGAGAGCTCTTACTTACATGTCCTCTGGGGTTCCATCTGAGGAATCCTCCTGCCACCAGCTTTGTGCTTGGCATGCCCCAGGACAGTTCCAACAGTGCTGGCCTGAATTCAGAGCTGCTGCAGGAACCCCTGTCCAGCCCCTGCCATGATCTGCCTGATATTCACGGTGCTCTACCCAGGAGTGGGTAATCCACCAACCTTCCATGGGGCTCCTTGCAGTGGGTACCCCCACGCAACTCCTACAAACCCCCTGGACTGCTGTGGGCTGCACCATCCCAGATCCTGGTGAGGTCGTGTATTGCAGCACCATCCTTGTGGGTTCAGAAAAATTCCAACCAGGAGACCCTGGGAAGATGATCCAACTTGCCCTCCAGATAATGGAACACCAGTTCACTAGGGAAAGAGTGAAGTCACAAGAGGATAAAGAGTTAGGCTCATTCCATAGCAAAATTAGTCACAGGAAGATCAAAGACACATTCCTTTAAGTCTCCCAGAGAGAGTTTGTGCTTTTTGAGACCCTAGAAAATGGCACCTGGATCTTCACAAACAACCCAACACAAACAGCAATCAGCCCCAACAAATTCAATGAAAAAACAGATGAAACAAAAAGTAACAGCAGAAGATGTCCGAAGCCTAATGGCATGCATAGAAGAAGCAGACATTGATATGACACAGAAGGAAATTTCCGAATGATGCTTGGAGTCATACATGACATGAGGGAAACAATACAGAAAAAGGATGAGTTAATAGATGAGATAAAGTCCACACACTAAAGGGAAATACAAGAGCTTAGGGACGAGATAACAGAAAACAACAGCAGACTCACGGACTTTGTGAATCAACTGAAGGAAGCTGAAAACCGCATCAGTGACCTAGAGGATGGCCAAGTGGAATTTAACATACACAAACAAAAATCTAATAAGCTAATCAGAGAAACTGAAGAGTATATAAGATCTATGTCTGATGCTATAAGAAAAAATAACATCAGAATAATTGGCCTACCAGAGGAAGACACAACAAAGACATCATCTGCAACAATAGAGAATTCCTGGAGAAAAATTTCCCTAGTTTAATGAATGAAAACCAGTCAACCATTCAGGAGGCTGAAAGAATACCAATCCCAAGAAGAAGTCACCAAGACACATAATAGTTACTATCCAATTTTGAGGAAAAGGAGAAAATCATGATAGCAGCTATGGGAAAAAAAACAATCACATATAAAGTTTCCCAAATAAGAATATGCTCAGACCTATCAGCGGACACTTTGAAGAAGAGGAGAGAGTGGAGTAATATATTCCAAAAACTGAAGGAAAATAACGCAAACCCAAGAATACTCCACCCAGCCAAATTATCTATCAAGATAGATGGAGAAGTAAGAGTTTTTCCAGACAAGGAAAAACTCAAAGAATATGATAGAAGATACCCATCCCTACAAAACTTCCTTGCTGACCCAGTATGGGCAGAAGAATAGCACTTATCAAGCATAAATAAAAGAATGTCAGATAGAACAACCTCACCCAGAGAGTGGCAACGAGAAAGTAGCCCTGAAAATAGGAATGACTTAATGGTGGAAAGAAATCAAGAACAATCAACCCTCACACACACATCCACAACACACTGAAAAGAAAGGGAGGTAGGGAAACACTCCACACAAAAGTTAGAAGATGGCATCACATTCCACAGTTGGAGATAATAACCCTAAATATCAATAGACTGAACTCAGAAATCAAAAGACTGCGGCTAGCAGACTGGCTTAGAAAACACAACCCATCAATCTGCTGCCAACAGGAGACACATCTCAAGACGACAGACAAAAATAGGCTGAGAATCAAAGGCTGGAGGAAGGCATAACAAGCAAACAACAATTTAAAAAAAAGCAGGGGTAGCAATCCTAACATCAGATAAAATTGACCTCAAAGTGCAAACCATAAAAAGAGATAAGGAGGGATACTATATAATGCTCAAGGGAAAGGTAGACAATGAGCCAATAAGCATTTTAAGCATATATTCCCCTAATGAGAGACCCGCTGAATATGTAAACCAAACACTCCTAAAGATGAAAAGAGAAATCACAGCGCCAACAGTTATAGTGGGTGACTTCAATATACCACTCTGAGAAAGACAGAACACAGGGAAAGAAACTCAACAAGGAGGCTAGAGATCTAAACACTACAATTAGACAATTTGATTTGACCGATATCTACAGGGTTTTTCACCCAAATAAAAAAAACTCACATTCTTTTCATTCCCATATGGAACATATTCGAAGATAGACCACATGCTAGGACATAAAGCGAATCTACATAAATTTAAGCACATTGATATCATACAGAACTCTCTCTCAGATAACTGTGCTATAAGGTTGGAAATCAACAAAAGGAAGATGAAAAGAACTAGAGAAAATAAATGGAGAATGAATAATTCTCTATTGCAAAAGGAGTGCATACTGGTCCACATCAGAGATGAAACTAAAAAATTTATAGAAACCAATAAGAATGAAAACACGACATACCAAAAGGTATGGGATACAGCAAAGGCAGTCTTTGGGGGAAGTTTCATAGCAAAACAGGCACACCTGGCAAAGGAAGAGTGTCTCATATCATAAGTGATATGTTGGCAAAGAACTTAAAATGACTAGAGCAGAATCAGCAGGAAAATCCCAGTAATAGCAAAAGAAAAGAAATAATAAAAATCAGGGCTGAGATTCAGGAGAGGGAAATTTTTTTTTTAATGGAAAAAATTAATGCTGCTAACAGTTGGTTCTTTGAAAGGGTTGACAAAGTGCTTACAGACTTAACCAAAGAAAGGAGGGAAAAAATTTCAATAGCAAGAATGAGGGGTGAAAGAGGGAACATCACAACTGATCTTAATGAAATTAAAAGAATAATCACACAGTACTACAAAGGACTGTGCTTCAATGAACTCAACAACTTCAAAGACATGGACAAATTCTTGGAAAAACAGTCCCTTCCTAGACTATCCCCACTGGACATCAAGAATCTCAACAGACCCTTAACAATAGAAGAAATAGACAAGGTTATCAAGGGATTGCCAACCAAAAAAATCACCTGGACCAGATGGCTTTACAGGAGAATTTTAGCAAGCATTCGGAGAAGAACTGACACCAATCCTACACAAACTCTTTCTTGGGGGGAGGGGGGCATCACTGCCCTCTGGTGGGAGTGGGAGGCCCAGCCTTGCTCCTAGAAAGCTGCTGCTGGATTTGAACCGCCAAACCAGTGGGCCGCAATCCCGCACTCAACCACTATGCCACCTGGGCTCAGCCCCCAAAACTCTTTAAAAACAGAGAAAAAGATGGCAAAATCCCAAACTCCTTCTATGAAGCTTGTAGAACAATGATACCGAAACCAGGCAAAAATTCCACAAGAATTGAGACCTACAGATCAATATCCCTAATGAACATTGATGCAAAAATCCTCAATAAAATACTGGCCAATAGAATGCAAAAATATATATAACAAATAATTCAAAATGACCAAGTGGGGTTCATACCATGAGTGCAGGGGTGGTTCAACATACAAAAGACAATTAGTATCATACGCCAATTGACATGAAAAGCAATAAGAATCACATGATAATATCAATAGATGTGGGAAAAGCATTTGACAACATTCAACACCAATTCCTGTTTAAGACACTCAAGAAGATAGGAATAGAAGGAAAATTCCTCAAGACAATGCAAGCAATATATGAAAAACCAACAGCCTACGTGATAATCAATGGAGAAAAGACAAACATAATCCCACTGAAAAAGGGGACGAGACTAGTATGTCTGTTGGCCTTACTCTTATTTAATATCGTACTGGAGGTTTTAGCTAACAGTTTAAGGCAAAGAAAAGACATCAAAGCTGTTCACCTGGAGAAAGAAGATATGAAATTATCGCTATTTACAGATAATATGATTTTATATATGGAAAACCTCAATGGCTCCACAAGGGGAATATTGAAAACAATAGAGGCAGTATGGCAGAGTGGCAGACACAAGATCAACAATCAGAAGTCCATCGGACTGCTGTACATATCAGATAAGACCACAGAAGAGGAGATTAAAAAAAGAGGCACCCTTCACAATAGCCCTGCACAAGTTGAAATATCTAGGGATATACCTGACTAAAAGAACAAAAGATCTATATGACAAAAACTACAAAACACTATTACGAGAAACCAAGAGTGACAGCAACAAATGGAAGAATGACCCATGATGGTAGATTGAAAGACTCAATATGATAAAGATGTCAGTTCTGCCCAAGGCACTATATAAGTTTAATGCAATTCCAATACAATTACCCTCATCTTTCTTCAAAGAAAAGGAAAAAAATGATTACCAACTTCGTATGGAGAGGGAAGAAGCCCAGTTGGCAGAGATCTCCTCAAGAAGAAGGACATCGTGGGAGGGCTTGCTCTACCTGATTTTAGCACCTACTATATAGCCACAGTGGTCAAAACAGCATGGTATTAGTATAATGATAGCTACTCAGACCAATGGAAAAGGACTGAAAACCCAGAAATAAAAACATCAGCATATAGTCAACTGATCTTTGATAAGGGTCCAAAAAATATCAAATGGGAAGCAGATGCCCTTTTCAACAAGTGGTGCTGAAAAAAATGGATATCTCCCTGTAGAAACATGAAGCAAGACCCTTTCCTCACTCCATGCACTAGAATAAATTCAAGGTGGATCAGAGACCTCGAAGTAAAACCCCAAACTATTAGGGCCATCAGTGAGGGAATTGGGACCAACCTGAGAACTTTGGCACAGGGATTACATAGACTATCAGAAATAGGGAAGGAAGGACACAAACACAGAGGAGGCACAAATAGACTAGCGGGATATACTGAAGATAAAACACCTGTGTATATAGAGAGAATTCACCAAGAAAGCAATAAGAGAGCCCACAGACTGGGAAAACATCTTTAGCAATGATGTTTAGCAAATCAGATAATGGTTTTAGTATCAAAATCTACAATACCCTGATAGCTCCTAAAAAGAGCAAAACTAACTGCCCAATGAGGAGATGGGCAAAGGACATGAACAGAAGTTTCACAGAGGAAGAAATCAGAATGGCCAATAAACATATGAGAAAAGGTTCCCGAACATTAGCTATAAGAGAAATGCAAACAAAACAATGAGATACCACCTAACACCTTCAAGGATAGCCCATTCAAAAAATCAGAAAGTAACAAGTGTTGAAGAGACTGTGGGGAGATAGGAAGTCTTATCCACTCCTGGTGGACATAGGTAAGGCTGTGGAAATTGATTTGGTGATATCTAAAACAGATGGAAATTGAACTACCATATGCCCCTGCAATCTCCCTACTGAGCTTCTACCCAGAAGAGGCAAGCAACAAACCATGACCAGACATCTGTGCTCCAATATTCATTGCAGCACAGTTCACAATTGCAAGGTGTTGGAAACAGCCCAAATTTCTATCAACTGACAAATGGATTAAAAAGCTGTGATACATACATACAATGGAGTAATATGGTTCGCTAAAAAGCAGTGGTGAATGCATGAAGCACATGACCCCATGGGAAGATCTGGAGGAAATTATGCTAAGTGAAGTTAGCCAAGCTTAAAAGGACAGGTTCAACATAAGTCCACTGAGGTGAGCTTAATTTAAAAAAAATGCAAAAGGGGTATCAAGCAAAAGCTACTGTATACAGAAATGTCTGGGGAGAAGCCCAAGTAGTATGGCAGGGGCCAGACCAAATCCAGAGCTGCATATGGTAGTCAACTGGAGTAGGGGGGATGTGAGTGAGGGTGGGGCAGATGGTGATGTGTAGAGAGGGAATGCGGTACTAACCCACCCAAAAGGAGTGTATTATTTATATCTCCACAGGGAAAGAGGGACCAAACTTAAACCCAGTGATCCAGGATGTGAATCACAGCATGGAGTGGAGAGCACGTGGAGGGGTCTGAGCACACAAGCCCAATCCCAAGTACAGGAGCAGCCGCCTCTCCCTCAGGGGAGTTTGCCTTGGTGGTCAGCACTGAAGCTGAAGCTTGGGGAGTGAGAGATGCCTGACCAGAGCACATGAGAACAAATGAAGGGGGAGAAAGAGAGAAGGGAGTGCATCCTGGCCCACCGAGTCTTCAGTGTTATATTCCCACTCAGAACAGCTGAAACACAAAGAGGATCAAATGACCAGCCCCACGATGAAATATGGTTACTCAAGTCCTCACTGACCCAAGGCCTTTTGGGGGGCAACAATGGAGAAACAGGGTCAGGATTATACCCTGTCCGACACAACCACACCATGGCAAACCACTAAGGGTGTGCAACAGAGCATGGAGCTCCGGATGGAGTGACAGTGATAAACTTTGGGGGCCAGGGTATGGTACCCCATCCGATTCAGCCAGAGGACACTCCTGGAGGTCAACGAAAAGACCTTGAACTATTTACAGGTTTTGATATTATTTTTACATATATATTTACATATATGTGACAGTAGGGTTTTTTTGTTATCATTGTTTTATTTTCTTTGGTTGCTACATTTTAGGATGCCTTTTTTTTGCTACATATTGTTACCTCTTCAGGTATATCTAGATAAGATAGACTGAACAAACAGTCTGGAGGCAAAAATGATGGGACTGATGGTTCCAGACTGGGGGACATGGGAGAAGGGGAAGAGGGGGAAAGGAGGTGGTGTTGACCATCCCAGGGATAAGGGAATAACAATTGATTTAAATCAGTGACAAGGTGGGTGAGAGAAGTCCGATAGAGATTGATCAAGAGTAATGTAACAGAGAAAAAATACTGAAACACAAAAGGAGGCTGAGCATGATGGTGGGACAAAAGGAAAGTAATAGGAAATAGAGGAAAGAACTGGGGGGGGGGGGTAAAGGGCATTTATAGTGGTTTAAATATAGACATAAGTGAATATATTTAAATGTGATAATGGGGAAATAGATCAATGAGCACATACATATAGGCTTAATCATAGGACAGCAGACGGGACCTCCATTCAAGTACTTCCTCAGTGCAAGAACATTTTGTTCTATTAAATTGGCATTCCATGATGCTCACCTCCCCAACATGTCACTGGACACAAATGTGGACATAAGCAAAGGTGGTAAAGAAAGCTGATGGTGCCCGGCTATCAAAAGATGTAGGATCTGGGGTCTTAAAGGCTTGAAAGTGAACAAGCAGCCATCTATCTCGGAAGCAACAAAGCCCACATAGAAGAAGCACACCAGCTTGTGGGAAGACGAGGTGTTAAAGAGATCAGTTATCAGACTTTAAGAACTAAAAATCATAACATTGTGTGCTCACTTTCATGATGTGATCGCTGACAACAAATGTGTACATAAGCAAAGGTGGTGAAGAAAGCTGATGATACCCGGCTATCAAAAGACATAGCGTCTGGGCTCTTAAAGGCTTGAGTAAGCAAACGGTCATCCAGCTCAGAAACAGCAAAGTCCACACGGAAGAAGCACACCAGCATGTGTGACCATGAGGTGTTGAAGAGATCCGGTGTCAGGCATCAAAGAACTAAAATTATATTATTATAAATGGGGGGGAGTACAGATTGGGGACCCAAAGCCCATCCATAGATGAAGCGATGTCCTCTTACAGAGAAGTTTGCAGGGAGGAGATGAGCCAGTCAAGGTACAGAATAGTAACAGTGAAACGTGTAACTTTCCTCTAGTTCTCAAATGCTCCCTCCCACCCATTATCATGACCTCAATTCTACCTGACAAATCCAGTTAGAACAAGGGATGTACGCTGGAGTCGGAAACATGGAGAATTTAGCATGGATGTTTTCTCAGGACTATGGTGGGAGTGGTGATACTGGGAGGGTGGAGGGACGGTGGAATAGAAAGGCGGAACCAATTTCAGGGATCTACATATAACCTTCTCTATGGGGCAAGGCCAACAGGAAAGTGAGTGAAGGGACACATTGAAAAATGTATGATATGGAAGAGTAATAACAATTTGTAAATTATTAAGAGTTCATGGGGGAGGGGGAAGGGAAATATGGGGAGCTGGTACTGGGGGTCTAAGTGGAGGGAGGATGTTTTGAGAGTGATGATGGCAACAAGTGTGCAAATGTGGCCTGCATACAATTGATGTATGTATGGATCGTGAGGGGAGGTGTATGAACCCCTAATAAAATGATTCATTAAAAAAATAAAAGGGGGCTGAGACCCGGTGGCGTAGTGGTTGTGCGCGGGACTGTGGCCCACTGGGATGGAGGTTCAATTCCGGCTCCCAGGAGCAAAGGCTGGGCCTCCTACTCCCACCACCTGAGGGCAGTGATGCCTAAAAATAAAAATATAAATAATAAAAATAAAAGGAGGGACAAAGAGGAGCTTATACCAAAGGCTCAAGTAGAAAATATTTGGAAATGAAGATGGTAACATGTGTACAAATATGCTTGATACAAATTATGTATTGAATGTTATAAGAGCTGTAAAGCCCCCAATAAAATTATTGAAAAAAAGAAAAGAAAGGAAAAACTAGGAGGAAAAAAACAACGAAGAAGAAAGACTTTGGATTGACTGAGGAAAGTGACAGCAAGCAGTAGGTACAGGAATATCTCTCCAGCAACAGCACAAAGAGCCCACCAGGGGGCAGGCCCTGAGATTCAGGGAAACCAGAAAAAGAACACCTGAAAAACTAAAAATCCCAATGTTCGTAGAATTGAACATCATGCCCTGGGTCCATTTAAAAGTTGGTTCAGTTAAAAAAAAAAGTGTAGATTTAGCCTTAGGCAAATCCCCTCTGATCTTAGATCAGGCATGGGGGTAGCCTTACTATTATGGGGAGGACATTGGAAGGTGGATTATTGCAGATAAAGTTTAAAATTTAACATCACTTGTTTTCAAGTTGTTATAGTTTTACTCAATTTAAAGTTGTTATAGTTTTTTGATGACTTCTGGTTTCTTTTTGATTGAAGGAGTTTTCTGTTTTATTTGGTTGCTGTTACTACTTTTATTACTGTGGTTGGTTTTTTGTATGGTTTTCTGTATATGAAATTCAGGTATATAGAGCTAGTAACTGCATTAATAGTAAGGCAGGGGAGATTGGGATACAATGGGGTGCTGGGAACAATGAATGCAAGAAACAAGACATTGATTTGGGTAATGATGGTACAAGCCTTCTTGATGTGACTGAATTGTGTGATATGTGTATAATGTGCAAACCCAACTTTTTTTTAAAATTGGAAATCAGCAAGGCCTGCAACAGTTACTGCCTCCTCTTTGCCATTGGAAGCAACATGAGCCCGTCCTGCCCACCCGGTACCCATCCACACAACCAAGCTACCCTCTCTGGTCTCTGGGGGATTTCCCTAGATCCACAATGAAGGGATGGCAGTAAACTGGTGACCAACCAGAGGATGTGGAAGCGATGACTCTAGGAGATCCAAAGAGACAGTGAAAACATTGTCACTTGATCCCTCCCTCTGACACATCGTGGACTGACCTGGTTTCAATATTTTCTATGTGTTTGTTTTTTCATACTGGGGCTTCTCTGATGTATTTTGTCATTATGGGTAGAAGTTGTGTTGTATGTGATTCTGTTTTTCCATATTGTGAAGCCCGGGCTTGATGAACCTACAGACAACAGGTAGAATGAAGGGTCCTGAAGTAAAAGAGTGGGAGTGGGGGTAGAGGAGAGCCAAGATCGAGTTCAAGAAGGAAGGGAATGTTTGGAAACTGATTGTGGTAGCGAATGTATGGCACCACTCAATGTGATTGAACTATGGAATGGTCTGATAGCTGCAAGAACTCCCAGGAAAACGGACCACAAGATATGGGTGGACGTCCTGTCACTGTTCACTTTCCCATATGCTGTGCAGTGAATTCCTCCAGCCCAGATTCTACACTGAATCTTTGTCCTTACCCCAAAGGCTGCATCGAATAATGTGAATCCTGGTGGCGCTTGGGGTCCACCAGGGGGACTCAATAACTTGCTAATAATGTCCGTGAGAGGCATGGCACCCCATGGGGAAAGGGACCATGCAGTCAGGTGCGTGGAGGCTCATCTTGGAGGCTGGTCTTGACCACCAAAAGAGAAGACCCAGAACCCTCGTAGTGGAGCAGGTCCTTCAGACCCAGGACCTTTCATTTGGGAATGCTCTCAGTCCAGGAGATAGCTGTGACCTTGGAGATGGGGAGAAGCCACAAGCCATGACAGAGCAACAGCGACAGCAGAACCCCAACCAGCACATGGCAAAACCATGGGCTTTCTTGTGGGTGGCACAAGCAAGCCGAGGGTCTTCAGACCACGGCTTCCTGTGAGGGGGGTCCTCTGGGCACTTATTGGCAAAGTGAAAGGACAAAGTGTCCACCACTCGCCTGAGCAAAGCAGAGACCTGGCCACATGGCCCAGGTACAGCTGAAGGTACTTTGACCTGGTCAAAGAACTGTAATCCTAAGCATTGTGGATCCTGAATTGTAACTTGTCCCCCCATACACCCCACCATAGTGAGGCCTGTCTGTGAGCTTCATGTGGCCATCACAATGAACCCTGAAATCCAGCAGAGAAGTCGAAAGTGCTGTGGGAGAGCTGGTGTCCGAATGAGAGGGTGGAGGCCTGTCTGCTCCCTCAGAGGAACCAGTCTTGCACCGTTTATCTTGATCTTCTGCCCCCCATCCCAGGGAAGCCAGAGGAGGCCCGACTCCTCAGCCACTCCATTCTTATACTGACTGGTACCCCAGAACTACCCTTATCAAAATATAAAATGTTCTACATATCTGTTTCCTGGCCTATGTTGCACACTGTATTTTATGTTTCTTGTGATCAGAGACTTTTTTTTAAAAAAGGAATCATTTTATTTGGGGCTAGAACAATTCTTAGCACAATGCATACATACATCCATTGTGTCAAGCACATTTGTACATTTGTTGCCGTCATCATTCTCAAAATACTTGCTTTCTACTTGAGCCCTTGGTACCAGCTCCTCATTTTTTCCCCTTCCCCTGCCCAAACCCTTGATCATTTATAAATTATTATTTTTCCATATCTTACTCTGTCTGACATCTCCTTTCACCCACTTTTCTGTTGTTCATACCCAGGGAGGAGGTTCTATGTAGATCCTTATAATCAGTTCCCCCTTTCTACCCCACCTTCCCTCTACCCTCCCAGTATCACCACTCTCACCTCTGGTCCTGAAGGGATCATCTGTCCTGGATTCCCCATGTTTCTGGTTCCTATGTGTACCATTGGATATCCTCTGATCTAGCTAGATTTGTAAGGTAGAATTGGGATCATGATCGGGGATGGGAGTGGGGGTTGGAAGCATTTAAGAACTAGAGGAAAATTGTATGCTTCATCATTGCTACACTGCGCCCTGACTGGCTTGTCTCCTCCCTGCGACCCTCTGTTAGGGGATGTCCAGTTGCCTACAGATGGACTTTAGATCCCCCATCTGCATCCCCCTCATTCACGTGGACAGAGGTTTTACCTCTCTTACCATTTTAACTTTATCCCCAGAATCGAGCATAGGCACATCACCTAAGTGACTGTCGATTGTTGACAATCCTATTCAAGCTTTTCTCAATGTGTCTGAGGGTCGCTTGCCTTACAGTGCCTGGTCACTCTGGTGGCCCTGTGGGTTAGGCCTGTGTCAGAAGCCACAAAGTCAGGGTCAGACCCACCACTTGCTCCGTGGGCAAGCCATGAGACTGTCTGCTCCCGTGAAGATTGACGGTTGCAGGAACCCCCAGGTGCAGTTCTACTCTGTCCTACAAGTGAGTCAGCATGGGTGCTGAGGGGGGGGGGGTGTCGCATTACACAAGGGGTCCCTGGTGGCACTGTGGGCAAGCTCTCAACTGCTGACCAAGAGGACGGCCCTCGGAACCCACTGTCTGTTCCACAAGAGGAAGATGTGACAGTGTCCGTAAAGGTGGCTGCCTTGGAAACCAGAACATCAGCTACTCTCAGTGGTGTGGTGACGCTGGGAAGGAGAAGCCACGCCCCAGCAGCAGCAGCCTGCCCTGGGCTCACAGCAGTGATCTCTGAGACCAGCCAGGGAGAAAGAAGTGTGGCACGGAACCTAATTGTCATTCTTCTCTGCCGCGGAATTCTGATGTCTCCTAGCCTTTCTGTTGGGGCCAGTTCTAAAACAGTTTTACAAGTCTTTCTTTCTGAGACCTCCAATGTTAGCTAGTCCTTGCCACAGTATCTCTTCCCCACCCCCCCGCCCCCCGCCCCCCAACCGGTGCAGCGCAGACCAAGAGAATACAGGCAGCTTGACTGCTCTGATTCTATCCCGAGGTTTCCTCTGCTAAACAGACTCACCCACGCTGTCTTCCTCTTAGCAGAATTCTCCTTTTAGGCAATGGCTCTTTCTATAAGCATCGTAGGCAGAGACCCTTAATTTACCCGACTCTATGAAATAACCAGTCCTTTGATGCTAATTTTTTTTCAACCTCATCTCTCTGCTGTAGTTCTCAGCCTCTCCTTGGTTTATGGGCTCCTTTTACTAACATCTGCAAATTCCTCGATGACCAGCGGGACCCTCTCCTTTTCCCACCTCATCGATTTTCCCGCATGGCAGAACATAGTCTCAAGTGTCCCATCCCTACAAAGTTACTTTTGTCTTTTGTCTTAGTCCAGAAAACCCCAAAGGAAGATTCTGGCCAAACGTCAGTTGTCTTAGTCACAGACCAATCACTGTGACCAGAAGACAGGATATGCCCTTTGGCAGGCTCCAGGAGAACTACATGGGACAAGGAGAGTGACAACACTGGGCAGACAAGAGAGGACTACTTCAGGAGTGCTGGGGAAACATGAACAATGCCACTGAAAAGCCAAGACGGCTTCCATTAGGTGGATGCCAGCTTACAGCGACCATGCGGGGAGTTTCTGAAGCCATTTGTCTTCAGTGAAGCAGGCAGGTTCATCTTTGCCCACTGGGTGGCCAACAATTGAGCAGCTGTGAACCACTGGCCTTGCACTTCTTATGGAAATACGTAAAGAGGTCTGTCCCCAGGGTTCTTCTTCCCGAGGAAGCAAGCACCACCAGGAGCAGCTCTCCGCAGCCCCAACCACGGGGTCCTGGAGGGACAACTGCTGCCTTTGCCATGAGAACTGAATTAGATGTTGCTCTGCTGTGTGGGTGAGATTTCTCCATTTGGCTCTTTCTTTTACTCTATCTCTGTGAGTCCCGCCAGCTGATGAGGTGGGACTGTGCCAAGGGGCGGGGGACTCCCATGGGGACTGGCTCCTTTTTATTGTGATTCCTCTGGCTGTTGGGAGGGGCCATCTTTGAAGCAGATGCAGGAAGAGAACAGGGATCTTAGAAGAACACTTTCCAGGCCACTGAGACCAGGTGCATCACAGACTGGGCACGGAGACTTGGGGAGGAGAAGCAGTAGCGCCAAGGCTACTGTGGGGTACCTTCTTCTCCTCTGACCTGAAACTGGGGAACAGTGGGATGAGGCAAGAAGGGAACAGTCTTCCTGGACTATGGACCCTAAGGGCCAAGGACTATGGCTGAAAGACTAAGGACCAGGCTAAGGAGACCGATCACTGTGTCCTTCCCGTTTGCTGATCCTGACTTGTAGCCTCATAGACCTCCTTAATGATGAGTGTTGTCCGTGGCTTCTGTGTGGTAATGGCTGTGACCTCCTGAATTATCAAACACAGTATAGCTGCTGAGTGGTGGGGAGGAATGGTTGTTGTCAGAATAAGAAGGATGGACCTTGGCGACTTGTCTGACCCCTGCCTCGTGACCAAAGGGAAGCTAAAGGAGGTCAGATATGTCCACCCCTATTGCCTCTTACTGTACTTGCTATCATTAAGAACAATTACCAGGGCTGAGCCCCAGTGGCAGGACTGTGGCCCACTGGGTTGGTGGTTCAAATCCAGCAGCAGCTCTCCAGGAGCAAGGCTGGGCCTCCTACTCCCACTAGCGGACAATGATGCCAAAAAAAACAAACAAACCAGAACAATTATCAAAGCTTCTAGAGAAGAACCTAGACCGAAAGGGGCAAAGTGTGGTACCGAATTTCATATCCTCATGGCATATATGATTATGAGAGCCAATGAGGTTGGATGAATCTCCAAAACTATTATCCTGGGGAAATATTTTTTTGGGTTTTTTATTTGTTTGTTTTGTTTTTGGGCATCACTGCCCTCTGGTGTCAGTGAATTGTACATATAGAAGCTGTTTAAAACAATTTTTTTAAAAAGAAAAAAAGAAAGTTAAGTTGGTAAACGTTTTGTTTCTTATATTTTCACCCAAAATAAAAATGGATAAAACAGTGGGATCTGGAAAAGGGTGTGGTTTGCCTGGAAACTAGAAACGTGGATTCAAGTTCCTGCTCTACTCTCAATTGCTCTGAGTCCTGACACTGAAAGAAGCAGCATGTCAGGACACATGGGTCTCCTAATTCGGTTTGCCATAGCCAAACACCCCTGGGCAAGTGATGCGCTTGTAAAGAAGGGACAGTAATGCCTCTGCATGAAGCATATATATGAAAAGTACTTTTGAAACAAGATTAATATTATCCAAGCCTCTTTTTTCTTGCTAATTGTTACACATGTAGATAAACTGTGTGCTTTCCATGTTCTAGTTTCCTTAGTCAGCCAGCAAAACACTCTCCATCTCTTGAGAAAATGTGAAAAACAGAAGAGTATTGGCTTCAGTTATAGATTAGTCCCTATTTTCTGACCGAATTAATAGTATTCACCATTCTTATCTACCACCACTTCTAGTGAAAGGAATTAAATGACTTTACCTCTTTTTTTTTTTTTCACAATAAGACCTTTTATCTGTTCACATTCAGTCTGAATTTTAAACGGATTCTTGAACTGGTAGCTCAAATCCATCAGCTTGTTTTACTTTTGCACCTGTTGCATCTCCAGTTTTTCCAGAACTCCATGAAGTTCCATGAGTTTTTCCAATCCAAATGTGGGCTTTTCCAGCATCTTTACTTTCCTGACAAACTCATCATGAAGGGGATAAATAGACTGGCAAGCCCTTTGTATGTCTTTTCCAGTGCAGTCTGGAATCACTTTATTGACCACTTCTTTCAAGTCGTTTGTCTGCACCTCTTAGGTCATGATTTCCATCACTTTCTTTCGGATTAGGCAGACCTGCTGGTGCTGAGCATAAGAGGTCTTCCGAATCTGATTATTGCACTTTTTAAAAGTAAGACCAACACAGAACAAAGATACCCATTGGTAGTCTTTTTTTTTTTTTAACATCACTGCCCTGGTGGGAGTAGGAAGTCCAGCCTTGTTCCTAGGGGCTGCTGCTGGATTTGAACCTGTGGGTCACAGTCCTGCACACAACCACTGCGCCACCACTCTCAGCTTACCCACTGATAGTCTTGACTTCAGCATGAGCTTCAATTGTGGTCTGCCATTTTTTGACCATGGAGCACATCTTGTCCCGTCTAAGATCCATGCCATAGAATTTGGTTAGGCAGTTTTTGCCCTGAACACCCTCAGTAATTAACTTTTCTAAAGGCAACCTCGTCATTTTGCAGATCCACAAGACTCACTTCAAAAACTCAACCCTTGAGACCATCAGATGGAATTTGGGTTCCTTGAGCCCTGGTGACTAGTGTTTTCCCAATGTTTCTTTTTTTTTTTTCTTCCCCCAATGTTTCTTATGTTGAACAGAGCTGGTGCTTTCACATCATGCCAATCTTTCTTGGAAAATAGATCAGCCACTTTCTTCTTAGCTCCTTTTTTACCACCCTTTGTAAGGCGCTTGTTCTTGCTAACCACAATGGTCTTGTGCAGAGAGCCAAAAGGGATTTTACCTTTTGAGTTAAAAAAAAAAAAATCACAAATAGTTTAACAAAGAGACATTTAACATTTTTCCATATTTAACCTAAATATATTTAAAACATACAAAGTTTATAGATAGTGGTAAGGCCACATATAGGTCCTTGTCTCATCTAAGAAAAATACTGTCATGAATTCTGTGTCTGTAATTTCAATACCTGCTTTTAAACTTACACTTTATTGGTTCACTTAATACTCCTTTATTTAACTGCACAGCATTCCACAGCACGGACGTCACACAATTAATTCTTATATAGGCATTCATTGTGTGCAGGAGAGGTTCAGAACACTTACTGTGTTCCTGTGAATGAAACCTGTACATCAAACCAAAAGGCAGTCATGCAGACAGGACAAAGGGATATTCTGTGGTTTAAAATCAGAAAAGACGTGGAAGAAGGCTTATCAACAACCTATGTTATGGAGATGACACATCTTACATATTGAAAGGCAACAGGCCTGGAAGCACTTCTGGTGAAGACCAAAGGCTACAGCCTTCAATATAGATCACATAAACCTCAACATAAAGACCCTTACAACTCAATCAATGTACAGCATCATGACAGACGGAGAGATGGATGCTGCCAAGGATGTCCTTTCCTTGGATCCCCCATCAACATCCAGGGAAGTCAGGAGTTAAGAAGTCAAACATTTGGGCTCAACCCCAGGGGCATAGTGGTTGTGTGCGGGACTATGACCCACTGGGATGGCAGTTCAAATTAGGCAGCAGCTCTCCAGGAGCAAGGCTGGGCCTCCTACTCCCACCAGGAGGCAGTGATTCCCGCCCACCCCACCCCCACCCCAAAAAAGTCAAACATTTGGCGTTGGGCAAAGCAAGTGTCAAATACTTCTTTAAAGTGTTCAAAAACAAAGATAACACTTTGAGGGCTACAGTGTGCCCGATCCAAGACAGGGTGCTTTCCATGGTTTCATATATATGTGAAAAAAAGATGGACAATCAACAAGGAAGACCAAAGAATTGAAGCTTTTGAATTATAGTACTGGTAAAGAGTACTCCACAGACCATTAGCTGCCAGAATGAATACATTTGGGTTGGAAGGATAGCCAGCATGCTGCTTAGAAGTGAAACTCTTGTCCCTAGATCTTTGAATGTTACTTTTGGAGAGATCGGTCCTTGGAGCACATCGTGCTTGGTAAACTCAAAGGTCAAAAAAAAAAAAAAAAAAGAGAGAGAAAGAAAAAAGAGGAAAAGTCTCCACCTGATGCGTTGGCATAGTGGTTCAATCACTGCAACAGGGGTGCAGGGTGACAAAGACGGAAGAGGATTTCATTTCTGCTCTATGTAGGGTCACTCACTGTGAATCAGAATTAACTTTGCAACAGCACGTTGACAGACATTCCATTTAAGAACTTCTGCTTTTGTAAACAATGCTGCAGTAATCAGTCTTGTTCATGTCTCCCTAGCAAGCATGTGAGAATGTTTAAAGGGCATTTACTAAGGATTGGAATTGTTGGCTCATGATATACACATATTTAATTTTCTGGATATTGTCAATTGCTCTTATATTGACTATGCTAATTTATACATCAGTTTCTGCGAGTTGCTGTTTTCAACATTTGTCAAAATTTAATTCAGACAACTCTGAAAATATGCATAGGTGTGAATTCTACACTTGATCTTAGCCAAAAGACCAAGAAGCGATGGCAAGAAATCTAATACCCTGATTTCGCCCTTCATTAACTCTTGAGTACCATGATTCCTCAGCAGCAGTATCTTCTCTACTCCTAGTATTATGAAAACCAATTGTTGGGTTTTTTTTACCAGTTCCTTTTCACCTCCTCAGGAGCCCTGGTGGCATGTTACACCATGGGCTGCCAACTCCTGTAGTGAATCCAGAAACTCTAGGATCCGGTCCGAGAGGATCACGAGGGCTCAATGTCGACTCAAAGGCCATGATTTTCTTCTTTATGCGCATTGGTATTTCCTAGACTTCGTTCTATGGCTGAGTAGGCTTGTCCAGACCACACCACTCACAATCATTCTCAAGCCCCCCTTTTGAGAATTCCATATACCTTCCTACTAACCCTCGCCATTAGGTGTTCCATGTTGTGCTGAGTGGATCCCAGCTCATAACCACTCTACAGTGCACCGAACTGGAGGAGCATTGCTCCATGAACCAGATAAAAGCCCACCAGTCACTCCGTGGGGGCAAGATAACAAACACTGCCTGCTCTTGTAAAGATTTAGTCCCGGAGATCCTAGGGGGGAAGCAGTACTTCTCTATACTGAGGTGGCCAAGAGTCAGAATCCACGACGACACTTTTTGTGCATGTGTAAACAGTTTCTTTGGCTGCAGTCTCTGGGGGTGAAGAGCCAAGTCATCCCTCTTGCAGAGCCACTGGGTAGGTGTAAACCCCTAAGCTTTCCATTGGCAGCAGGGCATTTAAACAGTGTCACCAGGGCTGTTTAGAATGTGTGTAAAATGAGGGTTTCTTTCCCCCTCAACTTTGATCAATTCCTTTTGTTTCACACCATGACAGGTTTAGAGTTTACTCTTCATTTGTCCCCATTACAAGAACCAGCCGATCTGGTTCTTCCTCTTCACCATCTCTACTAATCTCCTCCACCTCCTGCTACTGTCTCCCACTCTTTGCTGGGGGATCCACTGTCTTGTGAATAGAAACCCAAAACTTGTGGGCCTGGATCAGATTTTATCCTTTACAAGCTTTGTGACTTTGTCAAGTTTACAACTTGTCTCCCTTGGTATCTCAGTGTTGAAATTTCTGTTAAGCCTCCTATGACTTGGCAAAAATTAAATAATTAGGCAAATCCAACCACCAGAGAAAAGCTGTAAGCTATTGCTAACATGATGGATGTAGGTGCATGCCATCTTGGTGGCCAGCCCAGCCCCACTAAATTGCTAGCACCATTCTCTGAGAACTTCAATGATTCATTCATTATGGACTCTTCCGAGGGATAACAAAGGAATAATCAACTTAATTTAGAGGCTAGTTATTTTCGGAGTAATAAATCCCATATTCTTATTTAAAGCCTTACTGTAGTTTTCAATGAAGTGGTGCACAGCAAATTTTTAGTACTCAGAAACTGAGGGGAAAATCTGAGTCTATTTTCATCTAAAGGTATTAAGCAGCAGGAGTAATTGAAAACAAGAAGTGGCTTTAAGAAAAATTATACACGGAGGCCAATTTTTCATTAAGAAGCAGGTGTTGAACATTTTTGGAAACCTGCTAGCTAGCCCATTTGGGATGAGTCATCAGACACTAGCCAATGCGCTATCAACTTGCAGATCAAAGCCACTTCCAACTTGTTATACAAAAGCTGAACTTTGGCCCAACAGGAAGTTAACCAAAGAATGTTGAACGGCTTCCTAAAAGTCATGGCTAGAGTCCCACTGGAACTCAGTGCCCTATACATAACAGGGCAAGAGCTTCCCGTGCTTTTCAAGACTCTACTGAAGCAGACTGCCTCCACTGCTCCCCTGGAGCACCTTGGTGGGATACAATAGCTAACGCTTCCACTAGCAGTGGAATTTATCAAAGCCATAAGGTTCAGAAGATATTCTGATTCTCTTGCTTCTTATCTGACAAAGGGTATCATTTACATGACTGAGGTCAAGGTGAAGATTAAATCAGCAAGTGGAGGTATTTTCACATATCTTCTTCACTCTATTGATTTACCACCACCACCACTCTGGCCGTCTGGTTAGGAAGAACTGCACCACTCTTGTAACAGACCTGACACCTAAGCTAGAGAGAGGCCCAATTAAAACAATTTAAAACCACAGCATCCTAAAATATCCTTTGTTACAAGCAGGATTGAAAGTCAGTATCCCATTGGTGGCACATAGAACTTTTTTTTTTTAGAACTCTATTAAGAGCACTGATGTACATTTTTAAATCAAGTCTGCAGTTGACAAATTAGTAAAGTTTTCATGAAGTATCAGCATCTAGCTAGTCTCTTTAAAAGCAATTACTTGAACTGTGAAGAAACTTGAGACCTTTGTTTTAAAAATCATTTTATTGGGGGCTCCTACCCTATCATTTTCTTTAACACTTGCTGCTTCTACCAATTTTTGTCACACAAGGCAATGTCTAATGGAGGGGGCAGTTTTGAGCAGTGTAATACTGTTGTACTATACTGGAGTGAGCAGTTGCTTCAGAAAATTTTTGTACACTAGTGCCTAATAGGTTATATAGTGAAAGATAATAGTATAACTCAATAAAGAATAACCTTTAAAAACGTATTGCTACAAGTCATGAGATTATAAAAATTCAAAGAAAATTTAAGGTTTCTACTTCAAGAGTACTATTTAGCCATTTCTAGGGACCTGCTTTTGAGTGTGGGTTTGGCATAGTTTTGATCAGTGGTTCTCAACCTTACTAATGCTTTGACCTTTAATCCCGTTCATGTTGTGATGACCACTCCCTCAACCATAGAATTATTTTTGTTGCTACTTAACTGTAATTTTGCTACTTTTATGACTTGGGCGACTACTGTGAAAGGGTTGTTTGATCCCCAAAGGAGTCGCAACCCACAGGTTGAGAACCGCTGCTTTAGAATGGTAGCACACAAGTCAAGAAGGTATCTCTATTAACTTAAAAGCTGAGCATAAGCTAGAAATGGAAGACAGCCTTCAATGCAACTGAAGCTGCCTGTGCAAGGCTTTGACTTATGCTGGAAATTCTCTAAGGCAAGTTCATACATAATTTGTACAGATGTTCAACACACCTAACTTTCTACCTTCTCCCAAATAAATGTCACATTTCTAGAAATAATCCTAGAAACTTAACAGAAGAGACTTCCTGGAATTTGTAACCCACCTTGAATCAGGATCCCAATTTCTTGGCCTCTTCAGTCAGAGCTTTCATGTCACAGCTGTATAGCAATACACCAGGCATTGCAAGTTATGCCATGAAAAACAAGGGCCTGACAACTCCCAGAAAAAAGGTAGTCACTACTACTACTTTTAGTCATGCTCATACAGAACACACTTCACTCTTAAGCATATTATACAGGAAAATGTCTGAACTTTATGACTCAGTTCTCTAATTAAATCTGAGTAAACTAACCTAGTCAGATTGTTTTTAAATGAGAAATGACAAGAGTAGTTGAATATAAAGAAAAACAAAAAGAACTTTACTTTCCTATGTAATACAGGTCAAGGGACCCTTTCTTCTCAAAAGGGCCAGTAACACCAGTTCTTAGCAAGGAACATTAAGGCACTTGTTTAGATTACAACAGTACTCCATTTTTTTCCACGTGTATCGCTAATCCTGTTTCCCCCCCCACCCCCCAAAGCATTTGAAAATAATAGAATGAAAGAGACAAATGAGAGACGATCCAGTTAATTCTACTCAGAGCAAGAGCACAGTACAATGGTTTAGAGGGAAGATGTCTGGGCATAAAATGAAGCCAGTCAAGGTCCTTTTGACACCAGACAATGTATCCACTATCAAGTAAACCTGAAAGAAAATAAAAGATTTATTCAATAGTTCCAGTAAAATTGGGTGGAAATACAATATACATGTTAGGAATTTAGCTCCTCAGAATGGCATCATCAGCATCAAGAGTTCCGAGTACTCATGAATATTCATTCTAAGACAATCTACATCATTTGAACATTGTCAAGACAAATATATGAATTTCATTTCCATATACAGTAGAATTACATCATTCACACATCCACCCCTATTATATGGCTGGTGCCTCCTCCAGACACCGCATTAGTGGCAGAGGTAGCACTAGTGTTCTTTCCCAACAGTAAGAACTTCAGTTGCCACTCTTAGGAGAAGTTGAAAAAAGAAGTTTTTGTGTTTTTTTTTGCCATTCGTAAAGATGTTCCTGAGACAGGGCCAGTTAATAAAATTTAACAAAGCACTGGAGTTCAGTTTGTATGTCTCCTTCCATCACTCAATTGTTAGACTGGGGTGTGGAATACAGTCATGTACTATGAAAGGTTGGGTTTTAGCACAACTGTTCGGTCAGTAAAAGGATGAAATCCTGAAAATTCCCCTTTTATACTTTCTATAAACTAACAGTACCACAAAAAGGTCAGTTATATATACAATCGATTCATTTTTATATAGGTGTCTTATTTGTTCAGCAAATTCAATGAGAATATTGAGCCCAAAGCTAGTTCTTGGCGTGTGAGTTTTAAATGCTAAGGCTCATTTTCTCAATCAAAATAGAAGTTTTCTGTTTTCCTGCCAAAGAATGCTTTACATTCGCTGTACCTGCCACCATCCTACCAACCCCCTCAGGAACAGCACTGTGAGTCCACCATGGAATTCCGACCCCAGCAGTCAGCCCATTTGAAAGAGGGCCCATCTATAATACTAGTCGCAATGCATCAGCTGGTGAACTTTATAGCACATTACATTGCCTCTGGCTTACAGCTGTTTCCACTGATGTATTATTACAGAAGCCTAACACAGATTAGTTGAAATATTCACACAACTGTTTTTCAAAACAATTTATTGCATCGTATTTGGTACCTTATGTTTGACAACAAAAAGGAAAGTACAATTGTAACTGCAGGGGAAAAAAAGCTGGTCTGTTATTGGGGAGGAAAAAAAAGATCTTGGGCCCTTTAAAAATTACAAAGTCTTGGGCTTGCCTGAAACAACTGAGCAAGAAATATATTCTTAGAAATGTAGGGCTTCAAGTATTACAAACCTGTGACACTGTGGAAAAATTCCAGAGGTATCTAAACTGCAGCACTTTTTTTTCTGCATATCGTGAACAAGGCCTGCTGAGGTTTTTAACTGTTAGTCTCTTGATCAAAGAATGGTAGCCAGGAGTTCTGTTCTTAACTTCACGCCGTGGTAGGTTTTGTTTTCACTCGGGGTGAAAATTCATGCCTGTTAATTTGTTGGTGCCACATCACAGTGCACTTGGTTCTTGCATTACAGTTTTAACAAGTTTGGCCAAAACAATGCTGAAAGGTTGGCATTGTGATTTTATTTCTTCAAGTTTTGGTGAAAACTGAGATTGTTCCAACTGGTTCCTTCAGTTAAAAACTGTGGTACAAGAACACCAAACTGATCATGTACAGTGAATTTGGAAACACAAGCATATGAAATCCCCTCTAGGTTTGTTAGTTATTCTGCTTTGTATCTCTATGTCCCTGCTGCTACAACAGCAATCTGTTGTAGGTTTCTCAGCAAATAGTGATTCACATTGCATACTTCCTATTGTCAGAATCAATCCTGTAACAAAACCAGTCAGATGCTAAAGCCCCAACAACTCTTTGTGCTCAGTGAAAGAATCCAGTGCTGAAACAGCATTTATGCTGTCTGAGATATAGTAAAATCTCGCAAGACAAATTTAAAGTAATATTTCCGCCACACACCTGCTTTGTTAGCTGTAACAGCCTCCAGATTTTATATAAATTAGTTTAAAAATATGGATGGGTATGTAGGTGTAGGATAAGGTATCTTTTTTTTTTAATCTCTCAATTTTAGCAGCTTTTAATTTTCTTTCTTTTTTTTTAAGAAACTGAACTTATATCCTGTAATATGTTAGTTATTTTATATATACTTTTTCAGCAGGATAAAAAAAGTAAAACACTATTTGAAGGCAGAACATTTACTCCTCTCATTCTGTGTAAGTTAGAGCAATGCAGCAGGTGCGTGACAAAAATATTATACACTAGATATGGTCCAAAGTCACTCCATTTGCTTGTTTTAATGGTGTTCAGATTTCATTGGCCAGTTCTTCAGTTTCTGCAGAACTATCTCCATTAACTGTGATCTTCATATCTTCTTCGTATCCAGGAGGCATGAAAGCCAAAGCGTACGGGAAAAGCTTATGACAATTTGCTCTGTAAACTTCAGCAGCTTCTTTACAGTCTCCTAGGCTACCATCATTCAAGGCTTCTAACACCTCCATACATGTCTAAAGAAAGAAAAAAAAAACATTAAAGCTTTTCTTTGAAAAATCTTTTACTGCATATTTATTAGGCATTTCAGTAACACCCCTCAAATTCCCAAAATAAGAGGTGAATACAAATCTTTAAGGTAAACAAAAGCACTTTGTTCATGGGAAAACTCCACTATCTTTTAATTTCATCTTCTACAAATTTTAAAGCGCCCCCCCCAAGTACATTCTATTATTCTCTTACAATGTTCTTGAAAGCTACTGCAACGGTTTCCTCAGCAATGCAGTGTGGTGAGGTGAACAGCCACTGGGGAGGCTGGACTCACAGAAGCACTCACTCATAGCACAAGCCTGGGAGCAAGTACCTGCTTAGATGTGGCAACCTTGACTCAGTAAGGCCCGGATCAAGAATATAAACATCAAACATTACAATGGTTGCCTTTTAATATTTCCTGAGACCCAAAACAGATCAGCATTACTATTTACAATCTTTCACTGAAATGAAAAGAAAATTCTAACAACAAAGTGTCTAGATAGAAAGGGACATATTACACAATACTCCTCTCTCTGGTTCCTAGAGGCTTTCTCATCCCCCACTATCCTGACCCTAGTACTGCCTTTCACTGCGGGCTAGATTGGAGCATGTGTGCAGATAGGGATAAGACATAAGAGGTCATGACACAAAACCCAGAAACAGAAATGGGAATAGCGATACCAGGAAGGCAGGTGAAGGAGGGGAGAGGATGGGAGGAAGATTGAACCAATTGTGATGATTGACATAAAACTGCATCATCCCTGGGAGGGAGCGGGGGAGACAACAGAAACAGTGAGGGGAGGGAGGCAGCAGTTGGTGTAAGATATAATAATAATAATAATTTATCAAAGGGCCACAAGGATGGGGAGAGGGAATAAGGGGAGAAAAAAGAGGAGCTGACATCAGGGCTCAATAGAAAACAACTGTCTAGAAAATATTATGATGGCAACATGTACAAAATGTGCTTGATACAACTGATGTGTGGATTGTTATAAAAGCTGTGAAGAGCCCTCAATAAAATGTTTCTTTTTTTTAAAGGGGGTATAGAAGAAGGAATGAAATTCAAGTTTGTGGGAAAAAATGGAATTTCAAGATAATGCAATTTTTTTCATGAACTTTTCAAAGCTCCCTTGTATTCAAGGTAAATTAATGGGCAATTCCCTCACTCAAAACCCCCTAGACATGTAACTGAACCATGGAATGTTACGGTTATCTGAAGCCCTCTCAATAAGATTATACACACATACATACACACACTCACTCGCGAAGAGGTCTGCTTCTCTTTATTTTCACTTGGGAGATGCTAACTTGTCGAAACATACCCTGCCAACTCTGCTAGTCTAGAAAGATACTTAAATAATCCAGGTTTTGGGCTGCACCCCAGTGGTGTAGTGGTTATGCGCGGGACTGCGGCCCACTGGGATGGAGGTTCCAGTCTAGCTCCACGGAGCAAAGGCTGGGCCTCCTACTCCCACCACCTGAGGGCAGTGATGCCCCCCCAAAAAAAAAAATCCAGGTTTTGATCTAAACAATGTAAAAGTTAGAAACTAGCAAGTCATAACTTCTTTTGAAAACACATGTCCTTGATTTGTTACTAAATAGGTATATTTAGAAGAAGAAATAGCTAGAACTATCAAGAAACAACCGACAAAAAAAGCTCCCACACCAGACAGCTTCATAGGAGAATACTACCAAGCATTCAGAGAAGAGCTGTCATTGATCTTCCACGAGTCATTCCAGAGCATAGAAAAAGATGGCAAACTCCCAAACTCAATTCCACGAAATTTATATAACTTTGATACCCAAAAGGGGCAAGGATCTCACAGGAATAGAGAACTATCTCTAATGAACATAGATGCAAAAATCCCTAACAAAATAACTGGCCAACAGAATACAAAAGTGTATTAAACATATCATTCGCCATGACCAAGTGGGAGTCATTGCACAGATGGCTTAACATCCCAAAATCCATCAATATTATATACCACATGGATAAGAAAAAGTGTAAGAATTACTATAATAATGATAAATGCACGGCTGAGCTCCGGTGGCGTAGTGGTTGTGCGCGGGACTGCGGCCCACTGGGATGGAGGTTCAATCCCAGCAGTGGGGCTGGGCCTCCTATTCCCACCACCAGAGAGCAGTGATGCCCCCCCCCCCAAAAAAATGATAAATGCAGAAAAAGCATTTGACAACATCCAACACTCATTCCTAATTAAGACACTCAAGAAGACAGGAATGGGAGGACAATTCCTCAAGTTACCTTATTTTTCAGACCATAAGACACACCTGATAAGACACTCTCAGTTTTTAGATCAGGAAAAAAATATTCTGAACCAAATAGTACCAGTATACTAAAATATTCTGGGGTACTACACCTTCGGACAATAAAAAGCATCCTCATTGTTCCCCCACTTTGGGAGGTAGGGGTAGGGAATGTCTTATGGTCCAAAAAGCCAATAGCCAACATCATAGTTAATGGAGAAAAGACCAAAAAAAAAATCCCTCTGAAAAAGGGGATCATATAAGAATACCCCTAGTCCCCACTTCTTTCAACATTGTACTGGAGGTTTTGCTAACAACGTAATACAGCAGATGGACATTAAAGGTATCCAACTATAAAAAAGAGGAGGTAAAACTTGATATTTACAGATGATGTGACCCTATATATTGAAAATCCCCAAAGTTTCATAACTGGAGTATTGACAGTGATAGAAGAATATGGAAACATGGCAGAATACAAGATCGACAAACAGAAATTTTATTGGTCTGCTATATACATTGGACAAGGCCATGGAAGAGGAGATCAAGAAGATAATACCCTTCAAAATAGCCAAGAACACAGTAAAATATCTGGGGATATATTTAACATAAAAAACAAAATACTTGGCTGTGCCCCGGTGGCGTAGTGGTTGTGCGCGGGACTGCGGCCCACTGGGACGGAGGTTCAATTCCAGCAGTGGGGTTGGGCCTCCTACTCCCACCACCGGAGAGCAGTGATGCCCAAAAAAAGAAAAAACAAAATACTTACATAAGGAAAACTACAGGAAACCAAAGACCTCCACCGATGAAAGAATATCCCATGCTTGTGGATTAGAAGACTCAAAATAGAAAAGATGTCAATCTTATCCAAGGCACTACATAAGATTAATGCTACCACAATTCAAATACCAACAACCTTTTCCAGAAAATTAGAAAAACTGACCACCAATTTCATATGGAAAGGGAAGTTCAGAATTAGCAGAGAACTCCTCAAGGACAAAGTTGGAGGGGCTCACCTTTACCCAACCTTGACACCTATTAAATAGCTATAGTGGTTAAAACAATGTGGTACTGGTATAATGACAGATACTCAGACAAATGGAAAAGAACAGAAAACCCAGAAATAGAACCATCAGCATATAGACAATTGATCTTCAACAAGGGCCCCAAACCATCAAGCAGGAGGCGATGGCCCCTTTAACAAGTAGTGCTATAAAAAAAAAAAATCAAGATGATTACCTCACCCCATGCACATGAACAAATTCAAGGTGAATCACACACCTAGAAGTAAAACCCCAACCGATCAGGAAGACCATCAATGAAGGAAGTGGAATAAACTTAAGAACCTTGGCCCAAGAAATACATAGGCTAACTGCAATAGGGAAGGATACACACACGGGTAAACCTGAAATTGAGATATACTGTATCTCAATACAGTATATCTGTAGGATATACTGTAGATAAAACACTTGTGTGCGTTGAAAGGCTTCACCAAGAGGGAAATGAGACTGGGAGATGATTGTCAGCAATGACACAACAGACAAAAAACTTATTACTAAAATTTACAATACCCTCCTAGCCTGCAAAGAAGAAAACCGTTAAACCCCACCCCCTGGGAAGTGGACAAAAGACATGAAAAGAAGGGTCACAGAAATTGAGCTACTGTATGACCCAGCTATCCCTCTACTGGTCACGTACCCAGAAGAGGTAAGAAGTAAACCACAATCAGCATTTGCACTCCAATGTTTATTGCAGTGCAATTCACAATTGCAAAGAAATGTAAATAACCTATAATTTCCATCGATAGATGACTGGATTAGAAAACTGGATTAGAAAACACAAGGGGGTACTAACGCATCTCAAAAAACACTGATGATCACATGAAGGACGTTTCATGGGAAAAGTGAACTCAGCAAATCACAAAAGGAAAAGTACAACAAGCATCCCCTACGGTAAGTATAATCAGCACAGTAGTCACTTAGGGTAAGTGACCAGACATCCTGCTCTTAAACAAATTTTCCTGCATCAGGCCACATTTTATAAAAAGTCCCAATTTTTTGAAAGAATACACAACAAGCTAGGAAATGGCTGGGGAATGGGAAGAGAATATACTCCCTCTAACCGCCCCCCTACCCCACTATCCTGGTCAATGGTGTCCCACTTTACCAATGTTAAAACTCTGGTCACTTTACACTTATCTCACATTATTCAGGTTGAGGTACAGGCGGTCAGGAAGCACATGTTATTGCAATACAAAGGGGGGGGGAAGAGGGAGAGAAGCAGGGAGATGACAGCATGGGTATGTGGGGGGAGCAGGGCACTAACTTACTCAGGGGAAGAGTATTGATTGTTTCCACAGAATTGGGAGTGAATACACACACATACACACTCCCCCATGGCGCACCAAACCATGAGGCCAACACAATCACAAGGAGAAATGCATGAAAAAAATTGGGCTATAGGGCCAGTCCCAATCAAAGTCAAAGTGATCGCCTCCCTAAAAGTCTGTGACATTAAACCTACATACAGGTTCAAGAGAGTGGCCAACATGCCATACACACAAGAAAGGAAACCAAGAAGGCAAGAGAAAGGGATGGTCGAGACCCCATATCAACACACCTAAGGATGACATCCCTGCACTCAGCTGATAAAACACAGCATTGTAGGACTCACAACAGCTCAAAACATGGTGTCCCCTCTGAAGCATATCGCAATAGAGGACAATCATGGGGACACATGGCTAAGAGTTAAGTCAGGTCTGAGCCTCTGCGGGGCAAAATTGATGAGCAATGGGAGCAAAACCAAGCCACAAAATTCCTAAACAGCCCCCAAAATAAAGACTTCAGGCTAGGAGGGGCAACTCTCAGAACTTCCATGGGAATAGTGAAGAGATGGTCATAAAGGTCAGCACACAGACCTGGAATTATGGGGGCTTTTTTTTTCTTTCTTTCAATCTTTTGTTTGGTCTATTGTCAGTTTGCCTACTTATATAAGATAGGCATGGGAAAGCAAGTTGAAGGAAAGAGTAATGGGACCAATGGTCCTGGAGAGATTTGGGGGAGGGGAGGTAAGGGGAGGGAGAGGTGAGCAAAAAAACACCATAGACAAGGGAACAACAAGGGCATTAAAATCAACAACGAAGAGATCCTGGGTGTGCGTGGTGGTGGAGCAGGAAGAAGGTATAGAGGAGCAATCAAGGAAGCAAAGCTATGAGTAGAGATAAAAGCATTGAGTGTGTACATATGTAAATACATTAATTCATAAAAAATAAAGGTATTGGCCTAAGTACATATATTTATATGGTTATACATTGAGGTAGTGGACAGACTTCGGGCCTCTGTTCATACTCTCCCTCAATGCAAGAACACTAGGTACTAACAAACTGGCACAATGGCTAAGACAAATGGATGCAAAAGCAAATGTAGTGAAGAAGGACAATGGTGCCCAACTATTAGAAGATGGAGTGTCTGGGGTCTTAAAGGCTTGAAAGAAACAAGCAGCCATGCAGCAGAGAAGCAAGCCCACATGGAAGAAGCATTCCGGGTGTCATTTGGACTAGGTAACTGCCATCAGAAAACCCCTAACAAACAAACAAAAAAATTGTTGCGGACAGGGGATGGAGCAAAGACTCAAAGTCCATATGTAGATAATGGAACATCCTCCCAGAAAAGGACTACAGCAAAGGGATAAGTAAGTCAACCAAGGCACAGTAAAGCACCGATGAAACACATGACATTCCTCTGGTTCCTTGAGGCTTCCTCACCCCCACTATCATGACCCCTGTGCTGTTTCTCACTTTAGTGTAGACTGGACCATGTACACAGGGATAGCTAACATATAAGAGCTCATGCCACATGGAATCCAGGAGCAGGAATGGGAATAGCCATACAAGAAGGGTAGGGATGGGGACGGGCCCGCAAGAGAACAGAAACCATGGGTGAAGGGAGACAGTAGTCAGTGTGAGCTATGAAACTAATGATGACTTATAATCTATGAAGGGGTCATGAGAGTGAGTAGGGGCGCTGATACCAAGAGTTCAATAGAAAGTAAACAAATGTCTAAAAAAGAATGATGACAATATGTGCACAAATATGCCTGATACAATTGATGTTTCGATTGTTATGAGTTGTAAGATGTCCCAATAAAATGATCTTTTAATTAAAATGTTTATGTATTTAACTTTTAGCAAGTCACCATTATATGGACAGTTACCTTATATATGACCTCTAATCCTTTATTTTCAGTTTAAACTAGAATCCATATTTTGCAACATACTGATACTACCCTTTGTTCCACTCAACCTCATTATATTTCAAGTTATAGGTGTATTTTAACTCCCTAGAAATGGCATATCTAAAATATGTCCAAATCCTCACTGAGACCACTCCTTATTCAGAAATATGCAAATATGCATTAAAATAAATTTGGAATGTTTAAGTTTTGGTAAAACCACTGAAAAAAAATTATTTTGAGCAGCCGATATCAAACTAGCTAACAACTGTCATACATACAGATAAGGTAAGTAAGTTCAAGATTCAGATCACTAAGAGCTACAAAAAGTCACCTTGGTGAGAATTCTCTTGTTAAAAACCTAAAGAGCCACCAGGTAAACTAAAGAGAGATTATGGGAGAAAAAAGTTACCTGGAGGTTTCTGTTATCAAGGGATTCATCAAGGGTTGTTGCCAACTCTACAGCTCTCTTCTGACTAGAAGGATCTAAATAATACACCATTTTGGCAGCTAAATGGGGAGAAAAGAGATTTATTTTATATCAAAGACAGTATCTTACCCTATCTTTTCAAATTCAAATTGCTATGTACTTATGTACACTTGGCACAATGCTTGATTAACATGGAAACAATCATTTAAGAAACTTACTTTTTGTTAATCAAGAGGAGTAGGTATATCAGAAATAGTCTCACTGTCCAAGCCAGGAGACTAAGATAAAGATATATCTATTCTGTGCTACATAAAATATGTATAGAGGAAAGATGCAGAATTACAGAAAAACAAAATACTCCATATATTGTAACAACATTTATATAATGTGGTGAGGGCCAAGGATAATTTTCTTTCTAGAATGAGTGTTATAATTTGGGATGAGGGGAATACTCTAGTAGCTGTAAGGGGGAATATGCGCAAACAGGTAGAATGAAGAATTCTATGGGTCTAACAGTAACTGAGATTCTCACAACATTGTTTAAAAGCATGACCCACATGGTTACAAAAAAGTCCCCATTTCAGCTGAATGGCATGGATCTTTGTACTTGAATTTCTCACTGACTAGGAAGTGCCCTTAGCTGTTTAGCATTGTCACGGTTGTTAACTTACATAACATTAAAGAAAGATGACAGTGACATCCAGGTGAATTTCAAAGGCATATTCATGGGAGAAGACTTCATCTTTATTGTATGTACCCTCATATTGCTAAAGTCAGTAAATTCATTTCCACTCAAACCAGGGAAATGACTAACCTTAATTCACAGTAATAATTATGTCTAAAAAATTTATAAAAGCAAACAATCTGTTGTAGGGTTGCTATGAGTCCGAATTCACTCAATGACAGTGAGCTATTAAAAAATAAAATGTGATATATACACATTTCTTCTTTCAAATAAAAACATATCTGAACTTGTCACTGATCCATTAAAATAAAACTTGCATTTATTTTAGTAGGCTAAGATAAAGAGAAATTAGCATGATTACCTGATAATCTGTGTGGCAATGAATCAGAATTCCTTTTCAGGAAAGTTTCATTAAAATTCTTTGGATTTGTTGCTCCAAAAAGACGATTCATTTCCTGCTTTAATACTGTTCTCACAGCATCGGGTAAATCTTTACTTTCACACACTGCTGAATAATTAAAGACAACTTCTCATTATATACATCAGCTTTCAAAAATGGACTTGAGGCTAATGAAACACTAAGGCCTAGATAAAATCAACAAATGAATCAACACTTAAAAGATAAACACTATATACATTTATGGAATATACAGCAACAAAAAATCTAACATTGGGGTGAGCCCTGGTGGCGTAGTGGTTGTGTGTGGGACTGGGCCCCACAGGGTTGGCGGTTCAAATCCAGTAGCAGCTCTCCAGGAGCAAAGCCGGGTCTCCTACTCCCACCAGGGGACAGTGATGCCCACACACACACACACACACAAAAATCTAACATTTAAGAGGCATTCAATAATTTTCCAGTGACAGAATATTCTTCATTTCCAGAAAGAAACAAGAAACGACATCTGGTTCACAGATTATTCAGTACCTCGGGTTGCATCCAGTCAACTCTAAAGGTCTGCAAGGCACGATCTTGATGGCATCACACAATAAAGAACGTCACTTATACCATTCTACTTTTTTATCAATTAAGGTACACAATTAAATAAAAAAGGTTTGACATTATAGACTTTTGATACCCATGGAAGCCAAAGTTTGCTGAGGCCAACATTTTAACTTAAAATTGAAAATGCTGTACCATGTGAGATCTCAGTGTCTGTAGGTATCACATTAATGGTAATTCTATAATCTTCTGGACTTCAGCTGGTTTCTTCATTCATTCAAAGTTGATGCAGACTCAAAGCAACCCTTTAAGACAGGGTAAAACTGCCTCTGTGTGGTTCGGAGACTTTAACTCTAACAGTACAAAAAAAGTAATAAGCCTCATCTTTCTCCTGTGGAGCTGTTAGTGGTTTTGAACTGCTGACCTTGCAGCTAGCAAACCAATGTATAACCCCTATGCCACTAGGGCTCCTTAATTACAGAGGCACTTTATTCTGAAAAGAAAACTCTGTAGTATAAAGGAAAATATATAAGACCTATGCTTTTAATGCTAGCTCTATACTAAGTCACAAAGTAGCTATGCTTTCTTAAACAGTAATTTAACCTTTTAAATTCGCAGCTTTCTCTATTATAATTAAAACACCTTGACTTTTTATGTGCTGAAGTTCTAAGACTTCACATAAAAATTAATTTATGGATTTGATTATAAAATTGTTCAAAAAAGCACAGGCAATTGTTTTAAAATTTCTTTAACCTAGCTTCCATAACATAAAACAATTTCAGATTCAAATAACTATGCTAAATAAAAATTCATGTTCATTCAGTTCTGTAAGATAGGTTACTATAAAGATATGAATCTAAAAAACACATAAATGAGATAATCAATCTGAGATTTTTTAAAATTTAAAAACTTTATTAAGAACTTTTAAGTATATTAAAATAGAACTTGAACTTCAATTACTTGAACATTTTTTGACTCAGTAAAAGTAGATTTTCAAATACCTTGACCAAACAAGTCCACAACAAAGTCGGGAAACATTTCCAGCATTAAGATAAAGGAACTCCACCCCCCAACACCCGGGGGGGGGGGGGGGGGGGGGGCGGGGAATAAAAATAAATAAAGAAAACACAAAGAAAAGATCCCTGCTGCTCCATCAGCTAATTGAATGCTCAACAGCTTTAAAACAATTCCGTTCATTAGAAATTCAAACAGGCCATTTATACAGTCTCTCATCAACTACAAAAGCAATATAAAACAAGACATACCAGTACTAAAGAGACGGATCATACACTCATGAAGCCAGGGATGACTAGAATCAATAGTGAATGCCCTCTTTACTGATTGAAGCATCAAAAGGAACTTTTCTACAAAAAAAGAAAGATGGTGATCATTTGATACAATAACCCATTTTGTTTCCTAACCTTGCCATATAAATAATTTGTACTTCCTTTCCATTACTTACAAAATCACATGGTGTATGCTTCAAACTACTTCTATTCTTCTATCTGGTGACATGCAAAATTACTTCTTTCCCTCCTACTTGACTATTCCTTTGCAGTCAACTTTTGGATGCTCTTCCCCTTCTATGTGAGGTTATGTTCTTAGTCATTTTAAACCTTTTCAATGCTGCCTGCCAACTTCCCCAAACTTTAGAAGTGCATCCAGATGATGAACAGGAATTAGCAACTGAACAGTATTGCACTTCACAATTTTATAAATACTTTTAAAGAGGTGAATTACTTATTAAAAAAGAAGTTTGAGAGTTACTGTACTAGTTTCCCAAATTAGGAGGTATTGTAAAAAATATAAAGTAGGAAATGTATTTTTCCAAATAAAACAGGAGAAAATATTTTAATCACTCAAAATTCCACTAAGAGGCAATGTGTTCTTTTGATTTATTTCTTTCTAGCCACTTTTTGATTTATAGACAGTAAATAGTAGCATAAATTAAAATGACACCATAACTACTTTTGAACCTTATTTTGAAACACAGTGCTTTACCCAACATTATTGATTTTGATAAACCTAACTTTTAATGGTTACTCAGAGAGGGTACCACTTTATTTAACCTTCTTTGAATCAGTTATTTATACCTTTTTAGGTAACCATCTTCCATTTGATTAACTAGCTTGTCATCTAATGTGTATCACCTTAATATCTGTAATGAATCACCTTGATTACATCTCCCCAATACTATAACATACGTATCTGTTGCTCATGAGCCATTTTCAACTCAGAGACATAACCTATGCATATAGTGCAACAGAGCAAAATATTATCCAATGCTGTGTAATCTTCACAATTGTTGGCATGTCACTATCATTCATTCTTATATACATACATACATGCATACACACACACACATCCAACAATCAAGATCTTTCACAAGATCTTTTCCCAGGCAATGGGGACAATTTCAGTATAATTTATACGCACAATTTTTTTTTCCTCTCCATGTTTTCTTTTTCTTTTTTTTGGACATATTTCCTGCATGGTTTGTCTCCTCAGTCATTGTCCAAGGGACTCTGAGAAGCTGTAGGAATATGCAGGCGCAGGCGCAGGCTCACGGCCCGGCTTGATCTCCAACGTTGTGAAAAAGGACCGTACACCAGAGGGTCTTGGGCCCTGTGCTCCTCTATATCACATGGACAGAGTCCAGGGAGAGTGACCTCCCGGGGGTATCCACATCGAGGTCTCCATGTTTTCTTAACTGATGCCCACCTCCAAAAATTCTGTGCAATTTAGAAATCTGATTTTTCCTTCAAAATACAGTTCAAAGACCACCTTTTTCTATTTCTAACAATAAAGAGTAAAAGTTAACATTTTATTTGTGCTAGAAACTGTTCTAAGCTATTTGTATATGAATGAATTTTATCCACCCACTCACAAGTTATAAACGCCTAGATTAATTACCAAAGGCATAATTACCTTTGGACCTTAAATCCTACTTATATAAGCACATATATAGTAAATTTTCATTTCCTTTAATAAAGACTCATATGTCTATACCCCCTACAACATTTGTACATAACAGACATTTCTGAGAAGTGGCAATGGCATTTGCTCCCAAATTATACAGTCGTGAGGCTATCAGAGCTCGGTGGTGAATTTTATTAGGGCCTATCCGCTTTAATTGCCTACCTTTCCTAAAGTAAATCTCAAAGGCAAAAAGATGAGTTTCTATCTTGTTCTTCACCAAGTTCTTCAATGGCATTAAAAATTTAATAGCTTCTTCCAGTGGAGTTTCAACCTAGCAAAAACAAAAGAAATTATAAAAATAGAAGCTAGTTTTGAAGGGGAGTGTGATCTTACTCTATTAAAATTATTTTCCCCATTGTTTACCAGTCATCCAGAAATACAATGTCTTATTATAATGTTTTTATAACCTAAAGGATAGGGACTTGGAAGTCTAGAATTTTTCACTACCCTTTTAATCACTGAGATCACTTATTCTTTCTTAACAAGGAAGAGCAAAGACTAAAACCAGAGGAATAAAGACAATAGGAGAAATAAGGAGGATGCAAAGGGAAAAGGGTAGGATTAAGATGAGACAGAAAGGAAACACTATAAAGAACATGGCAGAATAAGTGAACAGTCTATAAATTCAAACCAAGTGGCAAGCAGTCAGCTGTTCAAAATAGTGCACTATCAACTCCATCTTGACTAGACCAAGTTGACTAGAGTCAACTGGTCAAAGAAGAGATGGTTGAGTGTATATATAGAATGAGTGATTGCTTCTCAGCCTTTTGACTATGATCAACTGTAGAATGAGTCAGGGAACTTTTAAAAAAAAGCAGTTGTATGAACATTCCTCAGTTAGTTTTTGGTTCTGAATTCTACCAACCTGGCTATAGGTAACTACAGCTGGCCCACAAACAGTCATTAGAGGCTTAAAAAAAAAACAAACCCAATCAAACTCCAAAGTCTGTAAGATGCTTGAATACAAGAACTCTGCTGTGCAGAACCAAACACACCACCAATTCAATGCTCACTCATAGTGACCCTAAAGAACAGAGTAGCTCTCTGTCTGTGAGTTCCCGAGGCTGTCTTTTTAGTATTATTAATCATTTTACTAGGGGTTCTTAGAGCTCTCATACCAATTCATTGTTCAATTGTAGTCAGCACACTTGTACAGATGTTGCCATGATTTCTGTGGCAGTCATGTGCTTATGTTAATTTTATAACTGAAATAGAGGGGTGGAGTCTGGCCTGTTAATTTGGAGACAGCCATTGAGTAGCCGATGAGGCCTCTATGTGGGCAAGGCTTTCACCTGAGACTCCTGGGAAATCTCACGTATTTCCCGCATGAAGATGAGAACCTATCTTCCCCAGTTGTTGGGAGTTAGTTAGAGAGATGATTAACCACAGGCAACACAGAATGGCGGTGGCTGGGAGGCTGGAGTAGCCGGTGGAGAGACTTCACGGCTTTGCCCTGATGAAGACAGACCTCTGAAGCTGGAGTGACATGTGGTTGATGGACCTGAGCCCTGGAAGCGAGGAGCCATGGGGAGACCCCTGCCATCGCCAGAATTCTGCACCCACTGGCCTGTGACTTCCTGAGTCGGAAGCAGACTTTATAGACTAATTTCAGGCATATGGGTTATTATTGGACTGGACTGGTTATTATTATTATTATCCACTGGACTGGATTGGGATGCCTTCATAGGGTCACATTGCTTTTGTATATAAACCCTTTCCTTATACCTATATTCGTGTCTCTGAAATTTGTTCCTCTAGTCTACCCAGACTAATTCAATTTCCTAAGTATTCTCCTTCTGTTTGAGCCCTTAGTATCAGCTCCTCTCTTACCTCAGCTTCCCAGTCTTGTGAACCCTTGATCAATTATACATTATTATTTCTTACCTTACAGTCTGTTGTCTCTTTTCACCTACATTTCTATCACTCCCTGCTCCTTTCACCGCTCCTGAGAGGTGTACCTATCCTGGGCTCCATGTGTCAAGAGCACTTACCTGTACCAATGTGTACACACTGGCTTAACCTGACTTGTAAGGCAGAATTGGATCATAATAGCGGGTGGGAAGGTAACATTAAAGAACTAGAGGAATATTGCATGCTTTGTTGGTGCTATATTGCATCCTGGTTGAATTGTCCCTTCCTTGTGATCCTTCTATGAAGGGATGCCTAATTGTTTCCAGATGAACTTTAGGTCTCTTCGCTGACAACCGCCCCCCACCTCCATTTGCATCGATACAAATAATTGTTTGTTTGGGTTCTTTTGATACCTGATCCTGTTGACACCTCAAGATCACATAGGCTAGTCTGCTTCTTCCATGTGGGGTTTGATGCTTCCTTGCTACATGGCTACAAGCCTTTAAAACCCCAGACACTATATCTTTCGATGAATGGGCACCATTAGCTTTCTTTACCACACTTGTTTAAGCACTCATTTTTGTCTTCAACGATTGTGTCAGACTATCAGAGAGTGCCAGGTTATTAGAACAAAGTGTTCTACTGTTTAGGAAAGCCTTGAGTAGAGGACCGAAGTCTGTCTGCCACCTTAACACTGAACACACACACATAGATATATACACATTGACCTATATCCCTATCATTAAAAATTAATATATTTACGGGCTGAGCCCCAGTGGCGTAAGTGGTTGAGCGGGACTGCGGCCCACGGGCTTGACGGTTCAAATCCAGCCACAGCTCTCAGGAGCAGCTGGGTAGCTCCCACGACAACCAGAGGGCAGTGATGCCCCCCCAAAACAAAACAAAAATTAATATATTTACATAAACGCATCCCTAGACCTATACGTCTATAGTTTTTGCCTCCTAATTCTTTCTTCTATTTCCTTTACTTTCCTCCTTTCTCAGTGTCTTGCTCACCCACCATTTGGCTCTCAGTTATTCCTCTCTGCTACATTGTACTTTATCAAACACCACCACCAACATCACCCACCCCCGCACTCTACACTTTCTTTGCCATCAATTTAAGATCTCTTGTTTTTCTCTCGTCCCTGAGTTTGTTGGCTCTCAGCTCCCCTTCCCCGCTCTCATTGCTTTCCCCATGGGATTGTTTACCTTGCCTATCTTACACAGAAAGCATTGAGCAAAAGAAGAGAAAAGGAAAGAAAGAAAGCACCCCCAAAAGACTATAAATAGAACCACGTCTGTCTGCTAACCCTTATGAATGTTCTGCCAATCGGGTCTGATGAGGTGACAATGCTAAGGCTTTATGAAGCACAAATGCTCATCTTTCTCCTGGAGGGTTATTGGTGGTTTCAAACTGCTGAACTTAACTATTAGTCTAAAGCATAATCCACTGCAACACCAAGCTATGTCAAATTAGACGGGCCCTAACAAGCCGAACAGATCCTCCCTTTAAGAGCTATAATACAAGCCAAGAAGAGTTACAAAGAAATATATCATGAGTGACACGGAAAGCAAATAGTGATGGCAGCAGGCAGACATGACAGTGGTGGTGAAGAAATACAGAAGGCACAATGACAGAAGCCTTATAGTTGTCATCGTGCTGAATGAATCCTCCTTTTAGAGGATTACAGAGTCATTCAGCCCTATTGCTTTGCCACTCTAATGAACTCTAAATTCTAAAGGTAGTACTGCTGTTCCCTGGGGCACACCATTCTTTATCTTTATGAAAGGGTGCCCATATGTACTTCGGAAAATCCTTTCTTATGGCAATATGCTATGTCTGTTATAATTTCTCTCCATTATAAAGCAGTTGAGCATCTATTTTGAATTTTCACTTACTAATAAGGCTCAAGAACTCTAAGGCCATATGATTAATCACATTGCTTTTATGGAATAAATTCTTCAAGTATCTACAGTTGGAATACAAAGTCATGAAGGACCCGAAGAAAGCACATAGGAATGCCATTAACAAGCTCAAATTATACCAATGGTTCAATAGAAAGTAAATGTCTAGAAAAAAATGGTGGCAACATATGTACAAACATGCCTGATTCAATTGATGTATGGACTGTGATAAAGAGTTGTACAGCCCAACCTAGTAAACTGTTAAGTCCCATTTTATCAATGAAGAAATAGTCACAAGTTAAAGTATCCATCCAAGGTTATGTGACTAATGTGCGAGGGCTGAGATCTAGCTTCAGGTCAACATGGTGCTTCAGGTCAGCAATTGGTAACAAGGACTTGAATGACAAACTTTTTATACTACATACAGGTACTTTGATTTACCAACTATTCAAGTATGATGAACCATACCTATAAGGGGCTGGTTTTCTTGGTTCTCATTAGTCATATGTACTATATACAGTGTTGCAGCATGTAATTTACTGACATTATTCTCAGATATTCACTAGCTGATATTCAAAGATGAGATTTATAAAGATATGATCACCAAAGGGGGAGGGGGGTAATTATTTTTTAAGCTTACTTGGCATGTCGGATCAACTAACAAAAGGAAGTGTTGGTTAAAAAAAAAAAAGTGTTAGAATGCAGCTCAGTCAACTAAGAGGCTATCTTGTATACCCTACCACTAGAAATATCTCTTGTACAGGATCATTGTTTCTGCTTTGATTAAATCGACAAACAAGGCAGTGGTAAGGGTGCTTTTGCAATTGCCCTAAAACACTATTCGTGTAAATACCTTGGCCAGCTTCTCAGGGATCAGTTCTTCTTTTGGGCCTCCAATTTCCTCATCATCATCATCCTTCTTCTTCTTCTGGTTTCTTTGTTGCTTTTCTTTTTCTGCATTTTTTTTCTCTTCTTCTAATTGGGCTTTCTTTTGAGCTCTTCTCTGTTTATTACGCAGTTTCTTTAGCTCTTTATCAGACATATTTGCTGTAGGCAATAAGCAATAATTAAATTATAACAGGTTCATCAGATTAGTAAGTATAAAAGCACTATTATTTAACATTGTCATACTAGTCACCCCTTTTAAAAAGGGATGGTAGGAACACACACATGACTATATGTGCTTAGCTTTTCAATGGGTCCACATGAGAAAACAGAGCAATCTGCTCAAACGATTTTTTGATCGAAGTGGAATATAGATGTAAAAAGTATCCGTGGCAAAGCACTCATATTCCTCCAACAATATCAAATTACTTATAATTCTATAATTTCAATATACCGCTTATCTTTATAGTGTTAGACTTATGCTTTCGAGAACCTGCCCAAACACTTATCCATTCTCTGCACTAACACCATGTCATATATTTTGATGAACACAAATATCTTCTCTACTGTTTTAACTGTGAACTCTTTGTTGGAAGAGACCCGTCTTAACATGCTGAAATTTACAGAAGATATGCATATATTTAATGAATAATAAAATAACTATATGATAAGACTTAATATCCCTTTAGCCAAACACTGGGATGTATCAAAACAAAGACTGGCAGCAGCAGCTCTCCAGGAGAAAGGCTGGGCTTCCTATTCCCACCAGGGCAGTGATGCCACACACACACAAAAAACCCCAAAAAACCAAAGACTAGAACTCAATGATAATAAAGCAAATAATCCCCAATAAAATGGTTTATTAAAAAAAATAAAGCAGATAATTTATATTGTTCCACTTCAAGCACTACATTTAAAAGCTACATGTTCACTAGGGAACCCTGTGGCATAGCACGTTACTCACTGGGCAGCTATGCCACCAGGGCAGTAGGAACCAACTAGCCACTCTGCAAGAGGGAGGCTTTCTGCACCTGAGGATTTATAGCATCTGAAACCCCAAGGGGCATTCTATTCAGACCTAAAGGGTCACCATCAACTCAATGGCAATTGGATATTTGTCGATTCCTCCTTGCTTCTTGTGAGGAAGTTAGCTGCCATGTTGCAAGGAAACTCAAGCAACCCTATGAGAAAGACCAAGGTAACTATGAATTAAAACCTCTGGCCACAATTCAGAGGCACCCCAGAAAGAGAGTCCAGGGCAATTCTTCAGCTGCCCTCGACAATCACTTCAGGACAGACACTATGCTTTCAGACAGACTAAGCCTCTTTTGAATTTCTGCCTCACAAAAACTGCAAGATAATACACATTTAGTATTTAGAGATGTGTTTCATTAATTTGTTATACAGCAATGAGTTTTTGGTACCTGAATTGGGAGTACTGTTGAAAGTACAATGTGTGAGCTGCTTTGAAATTAGGGAGGGGCAAAAGGGAGACAAACTGAGAAGAGCTCTAGTTAACACTTAAAACAGTGTTAGATTGCTAGTGCAAGCATGAAGATTGAGGAGGTTGCAGGTAAGGTACATGCCATTTACATATAGTGCGTGAAAGTCCAGCAACCATTATAAAATACATCAGATCAACTGGGGATCCAGGGAAGGAAAGTTCAAGCAATGTGTTGAAGGTAGTTCTATCTGACTTGCTTACTATAAAATACAAGAGAAAAGTGACCTAAAGGAAGGGACTTGACAATTTTGAAAATGCAATCTCTCCGGGTCTGGCTAATGAACACAGATGAAATCCAGGGCATTGCCAGGAAAACATGCTGAGATAAAGCTAAGGGTTGAATTTTGGGCATTTTAATAAGATTTATAAAAGACAGAGTGTTTGGAAGAGAATTATATGAACAGAAATACTTCCAATTTAGATACAAATGGACAAGCTATCATATGAACCAACATATGTGAAACATAGAGAAGAAGCAAATGCCTACAGAACCTTTGATTACCAATAATGGGTAAAAGGAGAAATGGAGGAGTTAATGCTCATGGGATAATAAGTTTCTGTTGAAGATGATAAACTAATTTTTGGAAAGTGGTGATCTTTGAACACATCATGAATGTAACTAATGTCACTGAATTATACAAGGGTGAGGGAGTGTCAAAAAGGCTAGGAAAAAAATCCGTTATTTATTTCCATTTTTCTAACTTTTGAAGCTCTCCTGTTCCAAGTAGTTAAAATAACAAAGCTTTCCCATATATCTACTACCACAATAAGAAGGGGAAGGTGGGGAAAGGGGTCAAAGGGCTTAGGCCTTTTTTATCATAGTAAATACTCTAGTTTAATTCAAGAGGGCTTTGCCTGTACATATGTAATTACCATTTAGTAACAGAAATATAAACTACTCTAGAAAGGATCAGCATGTCTTATTTTTTCTAATTTTCCATTCAAACTGTTCTATTGCTTAGAGAAATTCATAATGATTATCATCTTATCACCATGTAGCACCTTTTTTAAAAGCTTAAGAAAAGGCTATACATTACATCAAAATATAAACCCATATATATAAACAAAAGCAAAAACAATGTATCTCTAAGTAAATATGATACCTGTATCTGCTTCATGCTCTTTATTTTCATCTGTAAGAGGGTTGTCATGAAGCTTCAAATAAATCTCTATAGCAATTCTTGCTGCCTTGAAGTAAAATGGATGTTGTCGAAGTACATCTTCTAATTTTAATAAGTCCACATAAGATCTAAGGGTAATCTTCCTCATACAGTATGTATGAAAGTCAAACTGGTCATCAGTGATTTCTATAAAATGCTAACAAAATCATCTCTTTTAATTACAGTAAGATAATTACATTAATTTGCATAACTAGCTATGTAAGAGAAAATTACAAAAATCAAAGCCTTAAGCTACTCATTTTCTTAGCATGAAAAAGTCAGTAAGATAGACATTAGAAATGTCATCATTCAATAACAGTATTTTGCATATCAAATTGACAAATTTAGTTGGTTATCAATTATCACTGGATATGACTAGAAGCATGCACTAAATAACGTGCTGACTGGAAAGGTAGCATAATGAAAAGTATATGTATACTGAATGTATACTGAATTCCTTTCTTAAACATACGAACAGGCTGAGCCCCGGAGGCGTAGTGGTTGTGCGCGGGACTGCGCCCCACTGGGACAGAGGTTCAATTCTAGTAGTGGGGCTGGGCCTCCTACTCCCACCACCACAGAGCAGTGATGCCCCCCCCCCCAAAAAAAACCCCAAAAAAACATATGAACATAAGCAAGCTATTACATCAACAATTATTAGTACTCATAACGGTGCGATCCACCATGTCCAAAGAATTATATGTTCTATTGGACCATTTTACTTAAGTACATATATAAGCCCTATGCAATATGAAGATGGCATAAAGGAAAAGTCAGTCAATTACAAACAATTAGCAAGAAAGCCAAGAAACAATTTTCCTAAGCTGTGGTATTCTCGACTTACTTGGTAATACCATAAACACGCAATAATATAAATTATGTCTATACGTGAAAAATGAAAAAAAAAATCTCAATGGTATATAGATAACACAATACTTCCAAAGCATATGAAGTTTCTCATTTTGTAATTAATTCATTTGTTTTTGTGAGAGCTTGTCTGAAGATTCTCCTAGGGTAAAAGAGCTACTTCTATACCCTTGAATTAAGTATGGTCGTCTTCTGACTACTGTGGAAAACTGTCTGATTTCACAGAGACACACATGGAGTGATGAGGGAGGAGGGGTACGGCTGCCTAACCAGCCAGATCAGCAGAATCAACCCTAGTAATCAATGAGGTGACAGATATCACAGCCAGATCACCCTCATATTCCATTTGTTTTCTTAATCCTCTTCAACTAGCATTTTAAAAAAAATGAGAAGTGGGGTGGGGGTTTGCATGCAAAAATGAGAAAATATAAATGCTGAGCCCCGGTGGCGTAAGTGGTTGAGTGTGGAACTGCAGCCAGGCTTGGCGGTGCAAATCCAGCGGTGGCTGGGTAGTGCTCACGACCACCAGAGGCAGTGATGCCCACAAAAAAAAAAAATAAATAAAAATATTGTACAAAGGCTTGAAAGCTTACATATTTGTATATAAATCAAGTGTATGGTATTATTAATCAACAAACAGAATTCTTGAATTCATGAGCTTTGTATTGAAGACATAGTACATTAAAAAAAAACAGGTTTGATAATAAATAATATAACCAAATAGAAATTTCCATTAAAATTTGCAAAAGAAATTTTTGATGTACAATCTATCATTTCCATTTTAAAAATGGGAAACAATGAATACTAATCTTTAATAGAATCCACTCTGAATCAGGAATCCTTCAGTGGCACCAACAGTTACGACCATCTGGAATCACTTCACTAAACTGTCTCAAAAGGACATAGCCTTGAAATTTTATGGTGTGTAGTTCTGTCCCTCACACATGGAGTCATCAGGCACCAGAAAAGACTCATATCACACCAACATACACAAAACATACCAGCAACTGAATTAAAAAGCAGGAAGAGAAAGAAAAAAAACACACCAAAACTATAGGATTTGAACAATCTTCAATGTGACTAAGAATAAAACGAGAAATGTCTATCCGCATAAAGTACTTACTCTCTCAATCTCGTGACATTTCTTAAGTGCTTCACCAAATTTATTCATTGCCTTATAAGCCTGGGCACATTCTGTTTGGAACCACATGCACTGCATTTCATTCAAATTTTCTACTGCTGATGTTCCTTCCTATAGGAAAATCACACAGTCAAGACCATTTCTTAGCAAATACACAGTTCCACCACAGAATATAAAAAGGGAAAGATAAGGGGCTGAGCCCCGGTGGCGTAGTGGTTGTGCGCGCGACTGCGGCCCACTCGGATGGATGCTCGATTCCAGCTCCACGGAGCAAAGGCTGGGCCTCCTACTCCCACCATGTGAGGGCAGTGATGCCCCAAAAAAGAGGATATTCAATTGATTTTGAAAAAAATTATTTAAAAATAAATTGGCAATCTTTTCCTTCATAAAACTCTTCTCGCTTTAAAAAAAAGTTTTACTGTGAATTGAGTATATTGAGCTTAGAGCAAATTAAGTTTTCCACTAACAATTCATACACATTTTGCTTCATGTCATTGACTGCACCTCATTAAGCAATTCTCTCAAATAACAATCTGAGAATGAAAGAGGCAAGAGTTACTATGGGAAACAAAATTAAATCCATTTCTAACCACTATGAAAAATGGGAACTTTTGCAACAGATTAAACAAACTCTATAAAGTGGGGAGCAGAGATCAACAGAAGAAAAATACAGCACATAACAAGTGTTCAAAAAATTAATTCCCTTACCCTTAAAAAAATCATCTGAACATTTATCAATATAAACTCAAGTCATAAGTATGAATTGATAGATATTCTATTTAGTCATGTAAAGGAACACTAGGTATACAAACCCTTGTAAATTTTGAGCACATTTCTTCAGCCTCTTTAATCAGATTGGCTTTTAGCATATATTTTGCACATTTGGAGTTGATAAATCTGTCTGCTGTGTCCAATGCCTGAGCTTCATCCATCCACCTTGCAGCCTCTTTAATATTTCCAGCATGCTTACAAATACGAAAGTAGAATAAATTATAAGTGTCAAGTATATTATCAGAGTAGGCTATTTGTAGATAAATTTCTGAATCTTGTCATTTTAGTAACATAACCACATACTGGTATGTGATCATACTCAAAAATATATTAATGCACAACTCAAGAAATCTCATATAATAGAATATATATGTGGAGCATTAAGACAGAAGTAAAAATTATTGCCACTTGTGTTCCAATTCACATTTCCACGAGTTTATTCCATATAAAATAGGTTACAATTTCCTGCAATCAGTGGGTGGCTACAGTCAGTTTCTCTCAAAAACATATTTGTATTCAGTGAACCACCACCACCCTGCCCCCACAAATGTCTAATCAAAAGTGTGGCTTCCAAGGCAAACTGCTGGGTCAGTTCAAATCAAGGAAACAGAGGTCTGCTCAGAAGGTTTTAGGGACTGTTTTTTTTTTTTTTTGGGAGGGGGGAGGGACAAGGATAATCCTGATATATTTTCTCAAAGGGCAGAGAGAAGCTCATTTGGAAGATGTTTAAGAAAAATGCAAATTGCATTGATGAGAAAAAAGCCAGGAAAATTGCACTAAAGAATTTTTTCCCGCATTCACATCCTGGAACACTGGGTTTAAGTCTGGTCCCTTTTTCCTTGTGGAGATACAAGCAATACTCTCCACTTGGGTGGGTTAGTGCCCTGTTCCCCTGCTACACATTGCTATGTCCTCCAGCCCCCACCTCCTTTATAGTTGGCTACCATAGGTAGCCCTGGACTTGGTATGGCCCCTGCCATTTATGGAGGGTATTTAGGGAGGCCTAAGGTAAATATGTTTATATACGATGATAGGAAATAGAATTACGTGCACATATTTATAGGTTAAGTATTAAGGCAACAGAAGGACATTGGGTCTCTACTCAAGTACTTCCTCAATGCAAAAACACTTTATATTACTAAATCCCATGATGCTCACCTTTCCAATACGATAGCTGGAGACAAAGGGTACTCATGCAATTGTGGTGAAGAAAGTTGATTGTGCCCAGCTACCAAAAGATATAATGTCTGGGGTCTTAAAGGTAAACAAGTGACCATCTAGCTCAAAAGCAACAAAGCCCACATGGAAGAAGCACACCAGCTTGTGTGACTATAAGATGTCAAAAGGATCAGGAATCAGGAATCAAAGAACATAAAAATCATATCACAGTGTGCCCACCTTCCCCATTGCGATCACTGAAGACAAATGTATGCATAAGCAAATGTGGTGAATAAAGCTGATGGGGCCTGGCTATCAAAAGATATAGTGTCTGGGTTCTTAAAGATAAACAAGTGGCCATCTAGCTCAAAAGCAACAAAGCCTACATGTAAGAAATACACCAGCTTGTATGACCACAGGTGTCAAAAGGATCAAGGATCAGGCATCAAAGAAATAAAAATGTTATTATTGTAAATGAAGGGAGAGTACAGGTAATGGACTTCCCCTTACAGAGGAGTTACAGGGAGGAGATGAACCAGTTAGGGTGCAGTGTAGCAAAGATGAAGCATACATTCTTCAATGTTTCCTCCTTCCCACTACCATGATCCCAATTCTATCTTAAAAACCCAGCTAGACCAGAGGATATACAATGATACAGATAAAAGCCAGAAACATAGGGGATCCAACACAGATGATCCCTTCAGGACGAGTGGTGAGAGAGAAATATTGAGAGGGTGGAGGGAAAGTGGGGTAGAAAGGGAGAGTCAATTCCAAGGATCTACATAAGACCTCCTTTCTAGGGGATGGACAACAGAAAAGTGGGTGAAGGAAGACATCGGGCAGTGTAAAACATAACAAAGTAATAATAATTTATAAATTATCAAGCGTTTATGAAGGAGGCGGGAATAAGGAGGGAGGAGTAAAAAAATGAGGAGCTGATGCCAAAGGCTTAAATAGAAAATGTTGTGAGAATGACGAGGGCAACAGATGTACAAATGGACTCACACACAATGGACTTAAGTATGGATTGTGATAAGAGTTGTATGAGCCACCAATAAAAAGATTTTTTTAAAAAGAAAAAATGTACATCGTGCCATGACAAACTCACCACCCTCACTCCCCAAAAAGAATTTTTTCCCATCACACCAATGCACCTATTTGTTTTCAAGTTTAGCAAGGGTTGTCCTCTAAGAATTACTTTGGGAAACCTCACTACATTTACCCTCCAGACGTGATCTTGCCCCTTCAGACTTTTTGTTCTGAAACCAAAGAGCATTAAAAAGGAACACAATTTTAGTCCCTTGAAGATGCCTAAAAGCTGCCACTTCAAGGAAGCATAAAAAGAATGAAGAGTTCTTCGGGAAAGGCCCAGATGGTGGTTACAAGAAACCAACATTTTGATAGTTTGTTTAACAACAGTTCCTATGATTTCATAGCAATACACAAACATACACATAAATGAATGACCAATCAAAAATCCAGACTCTAAAAACATAATCAAGCTGAGGATGAATATCCTGTACACATTATTTCATGCTTTTCAAACCATTCAATGTGACTTTCATTATAATATTTAGAATTTATAAAATATTTTTATTGTGTCTAATTAACATATTTAAGAGGGCAGAAGAGAATATTACCTTATAGATTTTAGCTTTGACAAGAAATAGTTCTATCAATGTCGGTGTACTTTCAATAGCAGTATTTATGTATTCCAGTGCAATCGATGGCTGACCAATCTTGTCATAATGTTGTGCCAAGTAGTACTGGACCCAAAGTAACGTTGTTGGTGGCTCCTCTTTTCCATCATCTTACAAAGGGGGAAAGGGACAAGATGGAGAGAATATTAGCTACTATATATGGAAAAAAAACCCTAGCTGAAAATGGTCATATTTTAATACAAATGTAAAATTATTTGAACCATATAATTTCAGTACCTAGCTATAAAACTGCCCCTATCTATGAGCTCTCTGAAAGGATGATTTCAGTTTTGTACCTTTATAGCTTCCAGCACAGTGCCTTGCATATAATATGGGCTGTATTCAACATGGCAGATAAATGAGAGAAAAAGCAAATAATTACCTGAAAACGGGGAAGACAAACTATACTAAAATGAGGAACGCATTCATTGATATTATTTATAATAAAATTTTTAACTCAAAAGAATTTTTATTAATAATGAGGTTTTTAAAAGCACTGATTGAGTTTCTAGCTAATTTGCTAAACTATAGATAAATATATTTGTGATACGGTTATTTTCAACTTAGGTAATTATAACATCAATGTTAGATTTTAATATTATGCTGAAATATGTACAGATGCACAGTTTTACAGAATAAGGCCTATACCAGAAAAACAAGATGACAAAGGATGCTTATTCTGTATTTTATCTGATTTAATTTTAATATTCAGAAAGAATGTGAGTTAAATCTACAACCCACACATTAAAAAAGGTTTTGTAATACCAATTTCTGAAATTTGACAAGGTATTTGCTTTCAGAGAAAGCAATGGATGCTTATTTTCCGCCTAGTTAAAAGCACAACGGCTCAATGGACAAACAATAGGAGTGGAACTCACCAACTCCCGATCTGATAGATCTGCAACAAAAGTGCTGCATATTCTTGGGCATGTCATTGAGCCTCTTCCACATTTGTAAAATGTGTAGAAAAATGCTGATAATCAAAGGAATATCATGATGATTAACCAATGAAACCATGGCAAAGCCTTTTAAAAAGTAATGCTAAAATTAATCTGAGAACTAGAAACGATCTAACAGCAATGAGCATTCAAGTTTCCATTCTGGGCTTTCGTACTAAAAAACGGGGCTCCTTGAGAAAAAGAACTGGGTCCAAGGGTGTGGGAGTAATATGCAAGATGAACTCTTATCTTGAATGTCTTGTCAAGAAAGCTGTCACCGACTACCAAAGTATCTGAAAATTGGAATCATTTGAAGTTATAGTGATTTAAAACATCAACTAGTAATCTCCTGAATCATAACGCATCAAAAATACATATTTCATCTTTGCTGAAAGCTACTACTAAATCAACTATTTTGAAAACTGGTTAGAAAAAAAGGTGGGGTACCAGGGACTTATGCTTTTCCTCCACAAACTGAAATGCTGAGCTAAAAACAAAACTTACTGCCATCGAGTCAACTCTGACTCATGGAGAACCAACCTGTAGGACAGAACAGAACTGTCCCAGTGGGTTTTCAAGGCTGCAAATCTTTATGGGAACAGAAACCCTCATTTTTCTCCTTTGGTTCAAACAACTGACTTTGTAGTGTACAGCCTTATTGGGTAGCAAGCGTGAAAGTTTCTCTTTTAAAATAATAAAATGAGGTCTGAGCCCTGGTGGCGTAAGTGGTTGAGTGTCGGACTGCGGCCCGCGGGCTTGGCAGTTCAAGCCCAGTGGCAGTTCTCAGGAGCAGCACTGGGTAGCGCCCAAGACCACCAGAGGCAGTGATGTCCACCAAAAAAAAAAAAAAAAAAAATCTAAAAAAATAATAAAATGAATGATAGCTATCCTCTGATATAGAAGATGTATATACTTTTAAACTCATAATATTGCTCACATTTCTTTTATAAAAAAAGATAAACAAATCAAACCTATCTAAAAGAGTTTTCAGGAGTGATGGAAGCATTCTAAATCTACCTTGTCCAATATAACAGATTAACCAATTAACCAGATGTGGCTATTGAGCAGCAATAAAAATATTATTAAAGTAATGAAGGGACTTAATTTTTAATTTTACTTAACTTAAAAATTTAATCGTCAAGTGGGTAATGGCTATCATGTATAGCACAAGTATAGTTTACTCAGCAAAGCCAGAGACAGGAAGAATAACATGTTAAATACCATGGGACTGCATCCAGCAAGCCTCAAGCTATAAAAACTCAAAGGAAAAAGATTAATTTCTTAAACTTGTAGACAGAAATGAGATGGAGTGGAAATCCATGAATTAAAAGAGACCTAAGAGACTATCAACCAATGTCAAAGGATAGATTTTATCTGGATTCCAATTCAAATGATTTAAACAAGAATAGAAAAAAATGCTGACAACAGTTATAAGACATCTGGAAATGTGAACATTGTAAGCTGTTGATTGGGAAACACATTAACCTCATTTGACAAGTGCTTTCTTGGTTCTAACCTTTACAAAAGCAGATTTTGAGGCTTCTCTCCCACAGTCACTGCGTAAGTTATCAGCTGAGCATTTAACTAATGTGCTACCATACATCCTTAAACCCGAACTTAAAAAGGCTAGATACTTGACATTAATGAAGTTTTAATTTTCAGTTATCATAATAATATTACAGCAATATGTAAGCCCTTTATCTTCTAGATAGTGAAATAATCACGAGTGAGATAATATAGTCATTGGGATTTACTTTAGAAGGATATAGATGAAAGTGAGATTGGCCATAACTAAAAATTATGGAAGCTGGGTGCTGAGTAAATGGTATCATATGATAGATGGCATATAGTAGATTTAAATTTTACATAATTTACCAAAAAAAGGATACACATGTGGCATTTATAGAGAAATAGCTCCATATACTATGCAAATTAAAGATTAGCATGTTCCAGGGAAAAAAAGTTTTCAATGTCCCGTGCTTACCCTGAATAATTAATAATACTGACCGGCTATTAAAATTTTTGAAATATTTTTAAATTATCTCAAGATGTTTTAAAAACAAAACTTGAGCACTTACCATTTGGGTTAAATAACCGGCAGCTTTTTAGAGACGTTTCATAACCTACTACTAATTCTTCTATGATTGCCACCTAGAGTACAAACACACAAGCACATTTTAATTAAAAAAAATAAAAAAGTTCTACTATTCTAATGCCAAATTTATTATTAAAAGACTAAATAAATAGCCCGTTACATACACACAAACACACACGCACACCCATTTATAAATCTCAATCTCTGGATAAAAATTTCAAAGTTATTCATGTGTGTGTATTAGGAAAATTTTCTAAGAACTTCTTGGTAACCCCTTCTTCCATGATAAGAAATAAAGTACCAAGCTCAACTAAGGATAAAGAAAGGGTTGGAAAAAGAAAGCAATTCATTAATGATTTAGGTCTTGATTAATTTTTAAACTCAATCTATATAAACAACACCCAGAGTTAATATTTGCTCTTCAAGAATCCAAAAATAAATGCTAAATTCAAAGAAAAATTCCACAAGGAGACAACAGGAATCAACTTTTAATTTTATAACCAATGACCCACCATTAGTGAAGCGGCAGCACTAACAGTAGGTGGGTTTATGAGCTCCAGGAAAATCCATGGCCATCGGGGTACAGATTGCTCCTGGTCCTGAGTGCGCTACTTGCTTCCTAGCTTCATGATGGATCATGAATCTTTGATTAATCTATCCTTAATGGATTTGTTACTACAGAAGTTCTCTAAAATAACCTCAATTGAACCAATTTAACAGATTAACACCAGCTCTCCTGATTACCTCAGTAAACTGTCAGGACTGAATGGTCGCAGCTAGGTTACTTAGGTGTGCCCATGTTCTTCTGCTCCCACAAGTTGAACTATATGCTTACTAAGAGTCACTTTTGTTTTTTCAAACCTGTTTGAATCAGTGCATTTATTACCATAATTGAATAACTTAATTCAGTACTATGCCAACTTAAGAAATGAGAAAAGGAAAGACCTGCTTCTACAGGATCAATACCATGAAAGAGAAACAAAGATAAACTAGATGTCTAATCAATTTAGATATAAATGAAACATATAATAAATGAGAAAATTATTAAAATGTTGGATTCTACATGGCAAATGTACTTCACAAGGAGCTCCATTCTCCCTCTACCCAAACCGGAAATAACCAATTTTATGGACATACTAATTTATGCAAGGGGAAAAATGTGAAACGCCAATCAATACCTCTTACTCAATGTCTTTCATCAAAGTTGGCAAATAAATGCACAGTATGTGTTTTAACTTATCTAATTGCTTTCACTTGTTCCATCTTTATGATTCTTCACTTTAACTCATTTAACAAAAACCTGTATCTATCTTGACACCATTGTACTTGCAAGCAAAATCATCTAAGTTAAGAATCAACCATCCTTTAAACAAGCATTTGCAATATCATAACACATAGCTGAAAGAGTAAGTTGGACTTACTGGGACAGCAAACAAACTCTTCTGACAGAATTTTTTTTCTACCAAATAAAAAAGGAGAAAGATTACTAAACTAAAACTTGGCTAAAAAAAAAAAATCACGTCTGACTTTCACCATGAACAGGGTTAAAAGAAAAGGTTGGAAAAACACTACCTTACCAATTTTTCATATCTACACTGAAATAAGAAGGGACTTCAAAAATTCATGGAAAAACTGCATTTTAAAATTTCATTTTCCCATGATCTTTTTGAGGTCACCTCGTATAAACAGACGAAAGACAGAAAACAAATAAGCAGTACATTATTGAGCTAGAGAGAAAAGGTGAAAAGAAGGCATAAAGCATTTAAATGGCAAGCTAGGAAGACTGATACCAGATTCACAAACCACACCCTACTGTGCACAGATCATCAAGAATCAACAATTCCAAATACTGAGCTAACATAAGTTCTATTAGAAACCACTGGCTTTTTCATTACCTTTTCTTTATCTTTGTATAACGATCTCAAAGTATTGAAGACTGGCGGACAACCCTTACTGAAATTCATCCTTAGGAATTTATCCAAACATTCCTTAAACTTCTCACCTTTAAAGAAAAAAAAAAAAAATCCTGTTTGCTTAAATTTATCCAGACCACTTTAACAATGTTCACCTTGCTATTAATATGCATGCTTAACATTTAAAACCCAGAAATTTTAAATCATAATAGCATTTTCATCCCTCTTTAATTCTTCTCACTCACCAGATAAAAAGTTTAATGGCAGTCTTCTTGGTACCAGGCCTCTAGGATATTTAGTCCAGGCGTCCTCAAAAATTTTTAGTCTTTCTAACATATTACCTGCAAAGTAAAAATAAAGTTTAAATATGTGATATATATCACAAACTATATTTTCCTAGAAAAGCATCCATTTATCCAAGTACATTAAGATGTATTCCACAAAAATTAAAATTTATAAAATGGGAAAAATTATTTGTAAGCTTATCACCCAAACCCAAATCATTATTTTAGAATATTCTTCCAATATTTTTATATATCAAATACCAAAGAAGTAACTTGACCTAAACTAACCTTATGTATCTTAGGAATTAGAAGACACCTGGAGAATAAAGAGTACTTTAAGAGGCTGAGTCCCGGTGGTGTAAGTGGTTGAGTGTGGGACTGTGGCCCACGGGCTTGGCAGTTCATATCCAGTGGCGGCTCTCAGGAGCAGTGCTGGATGGCTCCCACGACCACCAGAGGGCAGTGATGCCCCCTCAAAAGAGTACTCTAAGTATCTTTTCAAAGGCTGAGAAGTTCTTTCTTCAAGTTATGAGAAAGTCATGTGGTTTTTTTTTCTATATGTATTTTTACTCTTCTCTTTAGCCATGTGGTTTTTTTTTTCTATATGTATTTTTACTCCTCTTTAGCCTTTCCTTCTCTACCTCCTTACCTTTGACTTATTTTGAATTGTCTCCATCAACCCCTACCTTCATCTCTAGTTTTTTATCTCTTAATAATCAAGGCTGAATCTAGATTAAATCTTTCATTAAACAGTTTTCCCTCAGTTATAGACTCTCTTCTATTCAATCTATTAAGATTCTGCTTTTCGGGCTGAGCCCCGGTGGCGTAGTGGTTGTGCGCGGAACTGCGGCACACTGGGACGGAGGTTCAATTCCAGCAGTGGGGCTGGGCCTCCTACTCCCACCACGGAGAGCAGTGATGCCAAAAAAAAAAAAAGATTCTGCTTTTCATTTCAGATTTCTAATGGTAACTGCCCCACCCTCGTCTGTGTTTCATGGCTTCAATTACCTCTCTTAAATACCTTCTCCAACATTCCCTTTGCAAACACTATGCTAGTGTTCCCAGAGGAGTTTACATTTCCTATAACAAACTTCAATAGTCTGAAGAATGACTCAGAACTAGCCCTGAGGGAAACAGCACCAAATCAGATCATTTGCCTAAGGAAGTTATTTACAGGTTGTGTGGTACTGCCCAATTCAGAAGACAGGAAAGAAAAGCAGAGAAAATCTCTGAGCCTGTTTGCCTGAGTGATGAACCTGAGCTCCTCCCTCTACACAGAGAACAATACGCTGCGCCAGGGTACACTGAGAGGCCTCAGACAGGCAACTCAGACACAACCACAGCTGACCATACCTAAGTTATTCCTTCTTTCTGAGAGATACCTTTTTTTCTCTCAGTGGAAAGTCCATGTTCAAGTTTTAAAAATTATCATGGAGCTGAGCCCCGGTGGCGTAGTGGTTGTGCGCGGAACTGCGGCACACTGGGACGGAGGTTCAATTCCAGCAGTGGGGCTGGGTCTCCTACTCCCACCACCAGAGAGCTGTGATGCCCCCCCACACACACAAAAATTATCATGTATTTCTTTTCCTTAGACCTGTTTTAAATGTTCTTTTCTTCTCAACCATTTCTTTCTTTTTTAAAGGGGAGAACATGAACACAGTCCCCACTACCACAAATATTGTAGTGGAGTTTCCCACATTTGGGAAAATCGCAGGGAATAGCACATCTTCTCAGCCATTTCTAAGAATCTATAATAAGAAAGGTTTCAGAAAGTGCTTCGTTTATTGCATAAGATGGAAGTTTGCAAATGCACTTTTATATTCAGATTGTGAACTAATTATTTTATTGTTGTTGAAAGTGTATTAAATATATTTTTTATATTTTATTAATCATTTTATTGGGGGTTCATACAACTCCCATCACAATCCATACATCCATCCACTGCATGCAAAGCACATTTGTACACTTGCTGCCATCATTCTCAAAACATTTTCTTTCCACTTAAGACCCTGGTGAACTAATTCTTTGTTGTTGTTGTTGTTTTTTTGGGGGGGGAATCACTGCCCTCAGGTGGTGGGAGTAGGAGGCCCAGCCTTTGCTCCGTAGAGCTGGAATTGAACCTCCATCCCAGTGGGCTGCAGTCCCGCGCACAACCACTACACCACCAGGGCTCAGCCCCCTGGTGAACTAATTCTTAACCATTACTTTTCTGTTTGGGCTTTTCAAAGTGTTAGTAATATTAACTATTAGAATGAGAACCACTTTAAACCCACTAAGACAGCTACTATATCAAGAAAATGGAAAACAAGTGTTGCTAAAGATATGAAGAACCTGTAATGCATTGCTGCTGGGAATGTAAGCGGGTCCAGCCACTTAAGAAAAAGTTTGGGGCTGAACCCCGGCGGCGTAGTGGTTGTGTACGGGACTGCGGCCCACTGGGTTGGCAGTTCAAATCCAACAGCAGCTCTCCAGGAGCAAGGCTGGGCCTCCTACTCCCACCAGAGGGCAGTGATACCCCCCCCCAAAAAGAAGAAAAATTTGGTCTCTCAAAAAGTTGAAGATAAAGATATCACATGACCCAGTATTTCAACTCCTAGGTATGTAATCAAAATAATTAAAAACATGGATGCACAAAGATACTTACTAACCAATTGTTTATTTCATGCGTTATTATAGTATTCATAATACCCTTAAGGTGGAAATGACTCACATGCTCAAGAAATAGATAAATACAATGTAGTATACATAGAAAACAAAACATTACTTAGCTATAAAGAGAAATAAAGCACTAGTATATACAACATGAATGAACCCAAGATCATTAAGTTAAATGATAAAAGGGACAAAAGCCAAGTATTTCATGACTCTTCTATTTGCAATATATATATCTTAATATTATCAGAGGAGGGGGAAGGGAAAGAGATATAGTTCAATGGGTATGGAGCGGTTGCGGTGATCAAAATGTTTAGGAAACAGTGGCAATGATTGTACAACATTATGAATGTAGTTAATGCTACTGAATTTAAAAATCACTAAGATGGCAAACTGTTAAAGAGAAATGTCCTATATTATAAAATTTAAAATGTACACACATTCATTAATAAGACTACAAAGAGGCCAGAGATGGGGTGGACAGGGAGAGGAGATGCAGAGAAAATTAAGGAGGGGCTGTCTGTCTGTGGATGCCACAGAGCAAGCATCAAGAGTCCTCCCCACCCCCCATTGCCGTAATGTCAAAAAGAGTCTCCCAAAAAAAGTCCAAACTGCTGTAAAAAGTCTCCATCAGAGGGGTGAGTTTTGAAACAAGATATGAGTCTCTGTGGAGCCATTCAGGGATGCTTTGTAGTGATTAGAAATCCATTCACCAAGTAACTCCAGAGGCACTGGAGGAGGGGATGCAGCTATGAGGGCAAGGCCACACATGGAAGCAAGAGCTGTGAAACCAAAGAACGCTGCCTCATGAGAAGACTCTCAAAGACTGAGGGTCCACTGTGAAAAAAGATCTTTGTCGATAACATCAAAAAAGACACTGGAGAGCACCACCTACGAGATTATTTTAAGCAACATGTGAAAAATGGAAGTAACTGATCGAGGAAGGTGGCAACAATAGACGTTGCTTTTTTGACTTTTGATGACTATGACTCCATAGATGAGAATATCAATAAGAAACACCATACAGTGAACGGCTACAACTGTGACTGAAGGAAAGCCAAAGCAAGAGATGGCCAGTGTGCCTCTTCCAGCTAAAGAGGTAGTTTTGGTGGCAATGACAACTTTGGTTGGGAGGGAAACAGTGAATATGATGGCTCTGGTGCTACCTGAGATGGGAGTGGATATGGTGGGAGTGGGATGGATGGTTATAATGGATTTGGGAGTGATACTGATTATAGAGGTGGTGATCCTGGTCACTCTGGAGGAAAGAGAGGCTATGGAAAGTGGTAGACAGGGTTATGGAGGCCAGAGCAGTGGCTATGGTGGGTGTAGCAGCTATAAACAAGAGTGGGGGAAAGGGACAGCTTTGGCAGTGGTAGTGGAAGCAATTTTGGAGGTAGCAGAAGCTACAATCAATCTGGTAATTACAACAATCAACTTTCCGATTTTAGGCTGAAAAAGAAAGAAAACTTTGGAGGCAGAAGCTCTGGCACTTACTGAGGTGGATGTGAATACTTTGCCAAACTACAAAACCAAGGTTGCAATGGTGGTTCAAGCAGTAGCTATGGCAGTGGCAGGAGATTTTAATGAGTACAAGGAAACAAAGTTTAGCAGGAGTGAGAGCGGAGAAGTGACAGGGAAGCGATGGATTGACAAAGATTTCTGAACTCAGCCAACCACATTTGTGGCAGAGCCTCCCTGCTACAAAGAAAGCATGTTTTAGACAATACTCATGTGTCTGGGGAAGAGAATTTGAAGGTTATTATTTGTGACTCGTTGCTAATGCTAACAGGTTAGTTTTATTCTGTGGAAAGTAGAAAGCAGTCCAACAAAGGGTCTGGTGTAATTTTCTTTCCCTTTTTTTCCTTATATCACTCATGTTTTTGTTTGCTAAATATAACAGTCTGATCAAGAGCCTGAATAAAATGTCTCTTTGAAATGTACTGTGTAAAATTTGTCTACTCTTAAGTCCTCTTGATAAACTACTCTGACAGTGTGAAGTGTAGAACTTCTTCAGGGTGATATGAAATATAAATAACCTTAGAAGGCAGCTTGGGGGCTGAGGAGCCACTGTTTTCAGAAACCTTTGTAGCTGAATTGGCCATTACTGATTTGTCACCTGGAGTCCACCATTAAAAATGGTTATCAAAGCAAGTCATTACACTTTATTTGGTTCTGAAAATGGTATTGGCACATCCTATGCAATATATCTAAATTGAATAATTGTAGCATATAAAATTATAGATGGACTTGTAACTTAGGTATAATCCATTATCATATGTAATCAATAATTTAATTGGGGGGGGGGAGACAATTACCGAGGGAGGGAAGGTAGGAATTTACTTCAGAGGACAGCACTGAAGCTACAGCTCAAGGAGAGGGACATGTCTCATAAGAGAACATGGGAGCAAATGAAGGGAGAGGAAGAAAGAGTGAAACACATTCTGGCCCACCAAGCCAGGAGGACAAAGTCCCCACTCAGAGCAGCCAATGAAGAGAGGACCAGATGGCCAGCCCCACTATGAGACACGACATCCCTCACTAACCCATAGCCCTACACGAACAACACTAAAGACACTGTGTCCGGATTGCACCCAATCTGACCCCACCATGCCGACCAAGGCAAGACATTGGGGTGTGCAGCAGAACAGAAAGGGAGAAGAGCAAGGAAGTCCTGAGGGAGTACCACAAATAGACTTTGGGGCCAGGGTGTGGCACCCTATCAGATTGACTGGAAAACACTCCTAAAGTCAACAAATAGACCTTGACCTATTTATAGGCTTCTCTTTTTTGTATGTCATTGTTTTTATCACTGGCATTCTTTGTTTTGCTCGGTCCTGTTTTTGTTTTTTTTTTGTGCATAATATTATCTCTGCAGGTTTATCTAGATGAGGTTGGCTGGATAAACAATCTGGAGGAGAAAACAACAGGACTGATGGTTTCAGGAGGACATGGGAAAGAGGAGGGGTGGGGGAAAGGAAGTAGTGTTGACCAATTCAGGGACAAGGAAACAACAAATGATGCTAAGTCGGTGGTAGGGAGTGTATGGGAGACCTGGTAGGGATTGATCAAGGGCAATGTAACCAAGAGGAATTACTAAAACCCAAATGAAGGCTGAACATCATAATGGGACAATAGCTAAGTAAAAGGAAATAGAAGAAAGAACTAGGAGGCAAAGGTCATTTAGTCTAAATACAGGCACGTACATGTGTAAATATATTTGTAAATGATCATGGGGAAATAGATCTACATGCAAACATTTACAGGTTTAATATTGAAGTAGCACATGGACACTGGGCCTCCACGCAAGAACTTCCTAAATGCAAGAACACTTTGTTCTATTAAACTGACATTTCATGATGCTCACCTTTCCGACAAGATCGCTAAAGACAAATGTGTGCAAAAGCAAATATGGAGAAGAAAACTGATGGTGCCTAGCTATTAAAAGCTATAGTATGTGGGGTCTTAAAGGCTTAAAGATAGACAAGCTAGATGGCCATCTAATTCGTAGGCAACAAAGCCCACATGGAAGAAGCACGTCAGCCTGTTTGATCATGAGGTGTCAAAGAACAAAAATTCATATCCTTGTGAATGAGGGGGAGTACAGATTGGGGACCCAAAGCCCATCTGTAGGCAACTGGATATCCCCTTACAGAAGGGTCACAGGGAGGAGACAAACCAGTCAGGGTGCAACAATGAAATTTACAACTTTCCTCCAGTTCTTCAATGCTTCCTCCCCCCCAACTATCATGATGCCAATTCTACCTTACAAATCTGGCTAGACCAGAGGATACATACTGGCACAGATAGGAACCAGAAACATAGGAAATCCTGTACAGATGATCTTTTCAGGACAGTGGTGAGAGTGGTGATATTGGGAGGGTGGAAGAAAGGTGGGGTAGAAAGGGGGAGTCAACTACAAGGATCTACATTAAGACATCCTCCCTGGACGGACAACAGAAACGTGGGTGATGGGAGACACCAGACACTGTAAGATATGACAAAATAAAAATTTATAAATTATCAAGGGTTCATGGGGGGGCGGGGGGTTGGGAAGGGAGAGAGGAGAAGGAGGAGCTAATATCAAGAACTCTAATAGAAAGCAAATGTTTTGAGCATGATGATGGCAACAAATGTACAAATGTGGATGTATGTATGGTGATAAGAGATGTACGAGCCCCCAGTGATTTTTTTTTTTAAATAGAACATTTATGGGGCTTTGAAGTGATATTATTACTGACTTAACTAATGAGATGAGCTGTGTAACTATACAGAATGTGTTTTTCTTTTAAAACAAAATTTAAGAGTTAAAAATTTTAAAAGAAGCTGAGCCCTGGTGGTGCAGTGGTTGTGTGTTTGACTGCAGCCCACAAGGTTGACGGTTCAAATCCAGCAGCAGCTCTCCAGGAGCAAGGCTGGGTTTCCTACTCCCACCAGGGCAGTGATGTGGAAAAAAAAAAAAAAGAAAAAAAGGGGGAAAAAATTTTTAAGGCATGAATGCTCACAGTCTAACAAATTCTCCAGAATCCTTACCCCTCAGATATAAACATTGATCTAAGTGACTATAAAAGGAGGAAAAGTGAAACCTGAAGTGGATTGGATTCTTCAATGATATACAAGTGCATTTCAAACAAACAAACAACACAAAAAGTAGTCATAAACACTACCTGGCTTGATTGCCTTTTCCAAACCTTTGTAGTAGGCCCAGTTCTCAGGATTTCTCTCTTGTAATCCTCTATAAACATCAGCAGCATCTTCCAAACGACATAACTGCAATAGAAGTTCTCCTGATGGAGGGCGAAATTTTAATGTTTCATCAAAAATGAAGGTAGGGAGGTAATTATATTTGGTAACTTACTCCACTTCCTACTTCCCTTTAAGATCATTTTTTACTATTGAAGTTCACATTATTTAGAAATACCATCTTCCTGTTTACCCAGATATTTGTACAACTCCATACCACTTTCCCATGTTCCTTGGGCACAACATCTCCAAACATTGTGTGTTGTCAGATGCCTCGAGCAAACTCCAACTCATAGCAAACCTATTGGACGGGTGAGAATTGCTTCTGTTTCCAATACTGTGGATCTTTATAGGAGCAGAGTACCAAGGTCATTCTCCCGGGGAGTCACTGGCAAGTGTGAACTACCAACTAATCTTTCTGATACTAGCATAGTATATGACCACTGTGACAACAGGGCTTTTCATGCCATCATCCCGTCTTCCATTGAGTCCTGGTAGTGCTGTGAATTAGGCCTTGGGTCAAAAGCCACAAGTTAAGCAATTGAAACCCACTGACCATTACAGATTTACAGGACCAGAAACCCTATCAAGGGTCATTCGAGTCAGAATTAACTCAATGAAAGTGGTTAGCTCGCAAGTACTCCTGCCATCATAAGGGCACCTTCAATATTCAAATTAATGACCCAATCCCATAACCTAATCTAAGTTTCCTTCGTCGGCTACAACTTGACTCTGCTCTAAGAGCTGATAATCATGGCTACATTTCAAAAGATGAAAATCTTGAGAAAGTCTTAACTCTTTCCCAGCTATCAAGCTGGGAGCCTGCTTTAGGCTTAACTGTCTTGCCTTCTCTCATTAATCCTACCCTTCCACCTTACATAAAACTCCATTCCCTTTTCTTCAGGTCTATCAGAAACCTATCAACTCTCTGCTTGGCTTTCTCAGATTCCATTATTGATTACACCACTAAAAGACATTAGCAGTCCTAGATATTCAAATCAATCTTAAACCTACCTCCAATTTGCTCCGTATATTGTCTCATGGAAGGGAGAAACAAATGGACAAGGGGCACACACTGATTTCAATAACAATACATGCACTTAGACCACTCTCAAGGGTCTTAAACATAGGTCAAAAATCACTTTCTTTATCCTTTATGGAAATTCACCAAAGCTATTGCTTAAAAACCACTACTTCCCTTTAGAACACTTGATAACTTTTTTTTTGGGGGGGGTGGGGGCATCACTGCTCTCCGGTGGTGGGAGTAGGAGGCCCAGCCCCACTGCTGGAATTGAACCTCCATTCCAGTGGGCTGCAGTCCCGTGCACAACCACTACGCCACCGGGGCTCAGCCCTTCTTTATAACTCTTATCAGAAAATTGAGCCCTTTCAAAACCAAACTCATAGTCATCTACTCAGTTCTGACTTACAGTTACCCTGCGAGACAGACTAGAACTGCTCCTATCGATTTCCAAAGACTGTACAGGCAGTCTGGTGGTTTTGAACTGCTGAGCTTGTGGCTAGCAGCATAACCCATTATGCCACCAGGGCTCCAGCACTATGTGTCAAAGACTCTTTCAAAAGTTTTACATGTGTTCACTAATTCAATATCCACATTTCTACAACACAGGTTATTATTAGTTTCCTCACTTTAAAGCACCAGGAGCTTAGGATGATTTGCCCAGCATCTTTTGCATAGTGCTCGGGCAAGTGGGTAAACCGAAAGAGCTCATATTCCTAACCTCTATACCAGTGGTTCTCAACTAGAGCAATTTTGCCACCCAAGGGACATTTAGTAATATCTGGAGACATTTCTAGTTGTCATGGCTAGCCTCAGGAGGGTGGAGGTGGGGATGGGGTGTGTGTGTGTTGGGTGGGGAGGGGGGGAGGAAGAGAGAGAAGGAACCTTATTGCCATTCAATAGTAGAGGCAAAAGACTGCTATAGCAGTCTATCCTCTGAAATAAAGCGTTTTATGACTCAAATTGTCAACTGTGTTCTATGCTAACCAAAAGACTACTTCACTGAGAACATTTTTTCATAAATTCTACGTTTTCTGTCGTACACAATATAACACATACTTTCAGTTCGTTCCCTGAATCTCCCACCATTTTATGTGTGGGAGGACTTGGAAATCTAATAATAATAAAATGTCTTGCCTAACTGTGCTTACTCACTCACTATAAAGCTCACAATTGACTTCTGGTTATAAGTTAAACCAAGAAGGGGCAACCTGACCTTGGGGGAAATGCTCAATAATACTTAGATAGTGGCTCTCGCCCTCGCCTTCTCCCCTACCTCGGCAGAATCTGTCCTGCATTGTTCCTGATCATGCATTTTTTTAAACCCAATTTCTATTTAGCTGATGGTGACCCTGGACTCATATACTACAGGCACCAGGATTTTAGGTCTTGTCATATGTTTTAGTGGTGTATATATATCAGAAGTATCTGATTTGGAAACCCCACTAAGTAAATCACCCTTTACCTTAAACACACCTGTTGCAATTCTCTATTGTACACTCTTTACTTTTGGTGTAGACATAGTTTTGCCTTAGTGAATGAGCACCAATAAACATTTAACATTGTGTCCAACTTTCGTTGCTTCTTAAATGCATTCAGTCACATTAGTTTCTAATCTGTATAAGTGGATATTCCATATACTTCAGTCTAAAGATTATTCCTATATTTGCTTTCCTTTTTTGGATAGTGTTTTATACTCTATGCCATTGGCTAAATTATTAATAATATTATTAGAAATTATTGGTATGATGGTGATTTTTAGAATTCCTTATGTCCTATAGAAGTTATATATCCCTCAAGAAATTAATAACACCTCCAAAGTAAACAAAGGGACATATATTACAAACTTTAGATATAGACATTAACCTAGAGTTCCTACTTAATTGTAAACTATAATCTAAGAAAAATGTTATTAGAATGTAGCTCTTGCTCAGTATTTGCCCTCATGAAAAGGTCCCTGAAGAGATTGGTACAATAGCAAAAAATCAGATGATGCCAGCTATTAGAAAGAAGAATGGCAAGGATCTTAAAACAAGCAGCCATCTAGGTGAAGTGTCAGCTAAATCCACAAAGAAGCACACCAGCTAGTGTGATAGAAGAATTAGTCGTATGGAAAACTGAAAATTCCAAATCCATTTCCTGAGTCCCCTTCTCAGATTAGGCCTCCACTGAGCAACCTCAGATCATGATCAGGCATGTGAATAGTCTTGTCCTTAGAGTACACTGGAAAGTAGAAGCCTGCAGAGTTAGGTTAAACTTTAATAGCTTGCCATTTGACACATTTTAAACTTGTTTGAGTTTTTATTATTTTCTGCTTTTTTGGCATTGAAGTTTTCCTGTTTTTTATTCTGGTGGGGTTTGGAGGGGGGGGTGTTGATATTCCTTTTATGAAATTCAAAAATCTAGAGGCAGTAACTAGAGAAATAAGATTTTTAGGGTTATGGCAGTGGAGGTTAGGGGAGATGGATACAAAAATGATGAAATGGGTAGAAGAATGAAGAAAATGCTTTCAAATTGATTGTGGTGATAACTGCACAACTCTTTAATATATTTGAACCAATAAATTATATGGTATGGGAATTATCTGTGAATAAAATTATGTAAAAATTAGCAACACCTTTTTTATGTTTAACTATGTCACTTACTCAGCATAAAGCTGCTAAGTAAGCCAGGCCATCCTCGTCTTTTCTATCACCAAACCACCACCAGTTTATTTATGAAGTCCCCAATGAGTCTACTGTCACTTCCTTTTCCCTAAAGCTACACTTCATACACAATACATTATACACTCAAAATACACATATATTTTTTAATTAGCTGATAGCCATGCACCTTGTTTCACTGAACAAATGGAAAAAGGAGAGAATCTCTGTAAACAACTATTGTAGCTATATATATATGTGTGTTGCGTATATATATAACCTATATTCTTATCTACGATAATTCTTCAACTTTCAACTAGCTTATACTCCCTCTACTATCTCTAATTTCCAATGTCTTATGGAGCATTTGAAATAAGCACAAAAACAAGTTGTAAAAACTTTTTTTATCTATGACCCTATTTCTGCATCCAAATTGCTCAGAAAATACTCTTGTTTAAAGTTACCAAAGATTTCCAAATTGCTTAACTCCATCAGTCAATTCTGAGTCTTTAACTAACTTGATCTACTTGTCATTCTTCTTTACCACTAAGTCATAATGTTGTATGTAACAATATACATAAAAGCACTTGAAAATTCTCATGTATTTCTAAAGAAATTGTAGACTAATTCTTTCCTTTAATCATATAGCTAGTTAGTAGCCAGAGGGCAGCTTTTGCCAGTCTTGGGAATCTTTCCATGAAGTCAGGAATCTCACCCTTATCACTAAAAGGGGATCAACACAAATGAGAGAAAAACTGTTCTGTATCACAGCTGAGCTCCAGAATCCCTAGCCTCCCACATTTCTTGGTCAACGGTAGACATGCAGTTGAAAATCTACTTCACAAACAAGTTATAACACTAGCCATACAGATGAAACATCTTCCAAGGTTTAAACTTCAAGGGGAATGAAAGAAATGTAGCCAATAAGTACAGGTCTACAGGTCAGTAAAGGCAAAACATTTCAGATGGTTACTCATAGAAGTTACTTGCCTTTCTGATGGTATTCTTTAATAAATATTACCTTGGCTGTAAAAACTACGTTTTAAAACTTGTTTGGGTATTAGTTCTCTAATAGAAGGTATCATTGGATCCACTCCTTTTATCTCAATCTATACACAAAAACCTAAAACTCTAAGCTCCTTTTCCTTTCAAAATTAATTTTCTGTGGTCATCAAAACATTCAAATAAAGCTATAAAGGAGATCTTAGGAAAGTCCTATAATATAGTTTAGAAAAGAATGATTTACCAGTACTTTTTAACTGACAAGAAACTTTGGCTTAAAAAGTATATCATAGGGGGGCTGAGCCCCGGTGGTGTAGTGGTTGTGCGCAGGACTGCGGCCCACTGGGACGGAGGTTCAATTCCAGCAGTGGGGCTGGGCCTCCTACTCCCACCACCGGAGAGCAGTGATGCCCAACAACAACAACAAAAAGTATATCATAGGGCTGAGCCCTGGTGGCGCAGTGGTTGTGCGCGGGACTACGACCCACTGGGACGGAGGTTCAATTCCAGCAGTGGGGCTGGGCCGTGGGGCTGGGCCTCCTACTCCCACCACCGGAGAGCAGTGATGCCCCAAAAGCCCAAAAAAAAAAAAAAAAAGTATACCATATATACTCAAGTGTGAGCCGAATTTTCCAACACATTTAAATGCAGTTTCTGTGGTAAAGTTAGGTGACTTTCTGATACTTGAGTCAGCTTATACTTGAATATATATAGTATGCAAAAAATGTTACATTTTGCCTTAAAAAAGTGATCTTTCCCTTTATTTTCTTTTTTTTTGTTTGTTTGTTTTTTGTTTTTTTTGGGGGGCATCACTGCTCTCCGGTGGTGGGAGCAGGAGGCCCAGCCCCTCTGCTGGAATCGAACCTCCGTCCCAGTGGGCCGCAGTCCCGCGCACAACCACTACGCCACCGGGGCTCAGCCCTCTTTCCCTTTATTTTCATTGAATTTTTTATTTACATCAATTATACTCTCCTATGTCAATGAGTCGAAATCAGCTCAACAGCAAAAATATCCATATTTTAAATGTGTACCTATATAGTGGAGTTACAAGCCAACCCAAATATCAGCCAAGGTACCTTATCTTTTCCACAAAAACTACATTAAAAATGTGCTAAAAGTGCTATAGTGGTTGTGCGCGGGACTGCGGCCCACTGGGTTGGAGGTTCAAATCCAGCAGCAAAGCTGGGTCTCCTACTCCCACCACCAGGGAGCAGTGATGCCAAAAAAAAACAAAAAACAAAAAGCAAACAAAAAATGTGCTAAAAAAAAAACCCGGCTTATACCCAAGTACATATGGTTATTTCTACAATGAGAAGTTAAAGAGCGCGAGCAAAAAATAAATTTTCAACAGCAAAAATGCTGTATATGAAACTGTCATGAACATCAATGATTTTTCAGGCCTTCTCTTTGTCATAATGACATACTATCCTAACTGGCATTCTTAATAAATTACCTTTGGTTTCTTCTACAGCAAGCTTATCACAAATTTGCTTTTCATAAGTACAAAGATGTTCCAGAGCTTCTCTATACAGGCCTGCTTCCCGGAGAACTTGATTCTGATATAAAAGTAATTCACTATATTCATAATCCACTTTATCTGGGGATGTCTGTATATAGATATAAGAGGATAGTAAGAGTAAGAATTTTACTTTATTAGAAAACTGGATAAACTTGCAAAAACATACAAGTTGAAAGATATCAATTGACTCATAAAGATGTATTTAAAAAATTTTAAATAACTGTCAGAGAAACATTACAAATAATGACAATATTAGCTCATAAAACTTGGTGACTAAAGTAAGAATCAAGGAATCAGGAAGTTCTCACATATCCTGAATAAACAAATGGAAGATAGGGGAAACTCGTATTTAACAGTAAAGTGCCAAACAATAAATCTAGAAGGAACAGCAATGTTAGAACATCACCATTTTACAGTGATCACAGTAATAATAAATACTAAACAAATAAATGAATGAATGTCTAAATAAGTGCTCTTTTAACTCCAAATACTTTCAGATATTATGAGGATCAGACTTCATAAAATCTCAAAATTTTCTCCTAACATTAACTAGAAAGAAAAAAATCTGCAAGTTTACAATGAAGAAAGCTAGCAGACAGTACCTTAATCAAGTGACAAATGGAAGAGACATCATATGCCTCTTGACATGATGAATCAGTATACGGTGCCCAGTATCACCACATCCGTGGTTATTCCCCACCAGCAATATAACACTATAATAATGAGGAAACATCACACAAATACAAATTGAGGAACATATATAAAAGCAATGCCCAAAATTATTAATATTCTGAGATGGGCTGAGCCCCAGTGGCATAGTTGGTTGCGTGCGGGACTGTGGCCCACAGGGTTGGCGGTTCAAATCCAGCAGCAGCTCTCCAGGAGGAAGACTGAGCCTCCTACTCCTGCCAGGGGGCAACGATACCCACAAAAAAAATATCCTGAGATGCAAAAATTACTTCTATATTGTTTTATATTAAAAGAAATTAAAAATTATAAACACAAGATAGGGTTCAGAAATAAGAGGAAAAAAATTTTCCAGGAGGGATATAATTAGAACAATAAATTTTGAATAAAGATTGTAGATTCAATAATAGAAGCTTACTGATGTTGAGTATCTTTTTTTTTAACAACCATTACTGATAAGAGTATGATTGTTAAAAAAACAAACATTAAAAAAAGAGAAAAAGCAAACAACATTGATAAGAGTTGACAACGATAAAGTTATTCTAAGGAAATACACACTGAAGTATTTGGAGTTAAAAGAAAAGGTGTACACGATTACTCTCAAATATATAAGGAAGAAAATTTAGATTAAAATGTAAAGAAAATGGATCAAATACTAGCAGTTGGTTATTTTGATGGACTCCTATATGAAGTTCTTTATACTTTTTTTTGCAATCTTCCTGTTTAAAACGATTTCAAAACAAAAAATGAGCAAGTCTTTGCACACACTCTAGTAGTTATAATTAAATCAGATCTAATTAAAGCACTTCTGGATATTACCTGCTGTGTTTTCCTAAATTCTTCTAAAATCTTTGCTGCCATCTCATAATCTTCTAATAAATGGTAGGCAATAGCATAGCCAATCCACGATGCTCTCTGTGCAGGTCGAAGCTGAAGTAATTGATACCTTGTTTCCTTTAAAGGAACACACCAAAAACATAAATAAAGTAACAACACCCCCTTTTCTTAGGTTTAGAGTTACATACTCATTAAAAAGATTCCATTAAGGGCTGAGCCCAGGTGGCTTAAGTGGTTGAGTGCGAAATGCAGCCCGCAGGCTTGGTGGTTCAAACCCAGCGGCGGCTGGACCACCAGAGGCGGTGATGCCCACAAAAAAAAAAAAAAAAAGATTGCATTAATTTACCTCCACAATATCAAATGCTTCATAACACAATACTGGGAATAGCAGAAAAGAGTTTAAATTAAATATCCACAATTTATAACATTTATAGGTTCTAATAAATATTTTGCTAAGTATAATGAAGCCTCCAAGTTAATCTTATGTTTTTAAAAAATTTACAATGGCTTTCCTTATTTTTTGACAAATTTATTCTAAAAATTAAGATAGGGTAGAATATACAGCATTAAGGGAAAAAAAACTATTCAAAAGTTCTCCCAAATATAATTTAAAAATAACAAAATCCCCACCTACTTAAGAGTTAACATATACAGAAAACAACTAAGCATGTACTACATGGAAAAAAGAAGTATTAAAAAGACTAAATATATTCAACAAGGTTAAAAGTAAACTACAAAAGAAGAATATTTATCTATATGAACACATATAAGAAACTATAAAATTTGTTTTCTTGAAAAATGTTGCAAAGGCTTTATTTACATGTAAAACCATATGAAATTACTGACCATTTTAAGAGTTAAAACAAAGCAAACTTATCAAGTTGATTCCAACTCAGTGGCCCTGTAAGATAGTGTAGAACTGCCCCCGTGGGTTTCTGAAGTGTTACATGTTTCTAGGAGAACACGTCACCTTTTTCTTCCAAAATGGCTGGCAGTTTTTGAACCACGAACCATGTGGTTAGTAGCCCAACGTGTAAACCCATTATGCCATCAAAGTTACTACCAGAGGATCATCAATGCTAATTTTCATTGAATAGATTATATCTGTTTAAAATAGTAAACCAGATTTGTCTTCTATAGTAAAATAATCCTTAAAGTTTCATCATAAACAGAATTACCACAAGGATATTTTGAAAAGAACAGTTACAGTCCTTTGAAAAGAACAATTACAGTCCTTTAAAAATGTAAATATATTTTGAGTTACTCTTGAAGTTCTTAATATAGCGCAGTGGTTCTCAACCTTCCTAATGCCACGACACTTTAATACAGTTCCTCCTATTGTGGTGACGCCCCAACAATTAAATTATTTTCATTTCTACTTCATAGCTCATTTTGCTCTTGTTAAGAATTGGGCGACCCCTGAGGAAGGCTCGTTCAGACCCCAAAGGGGTCGCCCACGGCCCTCAGTTATGAACCGCTGCACTAAAAGTTCTAAGAACTATGACAGTATTTTCTCCTTAGAAACAAAAATACAAACACTTTCCTTAGAAACAAAAAATAAATGTTCTATTTTACTTACTCTGTAACCCTCAAGATCTCGCATTTGAATCTGTAGTAAAGATAGGTCCCTTAAGATTTGAAGATTGTCTTTGTCCCATTTTAGCGCATTTCTGTAACACTTAATGGCTTCATCATACTTCTTGTCTGACCTTTGGAGAAGGCCATAAACATGCCAACCTAGAAGATTTAGTTAAGGACACATTCTACAAGCCAAAAAATAATACTCCATATGATCTCCCAGGAAACTCTGAGAAATACCATGGCACAAGTTTTTAAAACAGGAGGGAATGTGAGGGCAGAAAACAATTTAAAATAGTTTTTAAAGCACACATTTTCTAATCAGAATTATGCCTACTCTGTTTCATTAACTCTGACCTAGGACAAGTTTTCTCTATAAAATGGAAACAGAAATGGAAGTACTTGCAAGAGCAGAGCATAGTAAGTGCTAAATGGAGATACAACAGGGCAATGGGCTGGTACAAAGTAAATACCCAATGACTGCTGGGATTTAGCTCTATTAAAAGAAATGAGATGCCAATAAAATCAATGTGACTTTTCTTTGAACTAGTAAAATCCCTTTCATCTCAAAATGTTACAAAGTTTCTAAAAATCAACAATGCGGGCTGAGCTCTGGTGGCTAAGTGAGTGCGGGACTGCAGCCCGAGAGCTCGGCAGTTCGAACCCAGCGGCGGCTCTCAGGAGCAGCACTGGGTAGCGCCCACGACCACCAGAGGCAGTAATGTCCAAAAAAAAAAAAGGAAAAAAAATCAACAATGCATAAAATTAAAATATCCATTTATTTAATAGGGATTAAGAATTCTTCACATTACTTATATAACTATCTCTACAGACACACATGAAATTAACGTGTGAATGGCATGAATGAAACCCCATGAATGAACATGTGAGTCAAACGGCATATTTTCTTTAAAAAACAAACTGTTTAAAAACAACATAATTATAATTAACTTTACAGTGGTTGTTTACCCTTTAAGAACTTTTTGACTATGCTACAAGTTGGGCTGCTAACTGCAAGGTCAGTTGGAAACTACCAGCAGTTCCTCAGAAACTACAACCACAAAGAGTTACAGTCTCAAATATTCACAGGAACAGTTCTAACTAGTCCTACAACACTGCTATGAGTGGATATCGGCAGTAAGTTTGGTCTGGATTTTATAAGTATAGCTGAGAGTTTTATAAATGAAGCTGATATACTGGGAATAATACTCAATTTACATCAAATTGTTGCATATCCACAGAGAGGTATTCTACACAGAATTTAGAGATTTGAAAGGTTAGAAGAAAATTAATTTGGATATGTATTTTCTCATTAAATGGATGAAAGGAAGTATAAATTATATGTTAATGGTTTCTGTGTTTTTCATTAAGGGACTTGTCAAAATGATAAGTCCTGTAAACCTAGTGCTAATTAAAGTGTATGTAGGTGACCAAACTACAGCCATCTACCTCCAGGAAGTTAAAGTCCAGCAAGGGCCACAATCAATTAAACAAATTATGGTTGTTTAAAAAAGTCATAAAATGCTACAACGGAGAAAATATGTATACTATTCCACTGTTTAAACAGAGGTCTTTTTACTTTAGATCTGGATTACTGCCAAATCACCAAATCATCCCTTTCAGTATTTCTTCCTTTTATTAAGCCCTGCCAAATAATCTTTCTGAATACATAAAGTAGATAATTTTTAATAAGGTCATTCCACTTCCCTTTCTAGAACATTACAATGCTTTTTTTCTCTTTGATCGTCAATAGCCAGCAAAATGAATCTAGGATAGTATTTAACTAAAAAAATTGATACTACCTGGAGGGAGGGAGAATGTTTTGAGAGTGATGATGGCAATGGGTGTGTAAAAGTGGCCTGCATACAATTGATGTTGTTATGGATTGTGATGGGAGTTGTATGGATCCCCAATAAAATGATTCATTAAAAAAGAGGGGGGGGAGGGGGAAGGGAAGTTTTTTTTTTTTTTGACATCACTGCTCTCCGGTTTTGTTTTGTTTTTTAAAGAGGAGCTTGTACCCAGGGCTCAAGTGGAAAATGTTTGGAAATGTATGTGGTAGCATGTGTGCAAATGTGCTTGATACAAATGATGTACTGAATGTTGTAGTAGCTGTAAGAGCCTCCAATAAAATTATTTTTAAAAATTGATAATAAAGCTTTATTTAGAAAGCAATCAAGTTGAAAGTTGACAAAATCTTCTACATTGGCTGGAATATGAATTTTTAAAAGTACATCTCTCTAAAAGGATACACACATGACTCCTCAAGTCATTTCTCAAACCTCTCCGAACCAATTCATAAGCTTCTTCTTTTTTTCCCAAACAGTTCAATGTTAACCCTTTCATGGCCAGTGTTTCTAATTAAAAAAAAAATAAAGAAATTGTTATGTTAGTAATAGAATTTAGGATGATCAAAAAGATTACTAGGAAAATGTCCATGTATTTGCAAAAAATTAAAACATTAAAAAACTGAGTAACCAAGTAAACACAGATTTCTAGATTTTTTTCTTGGAAGGGGGCCCTTTTAGATTTTATTAGTCAAAAAATTTTTGCATTATATAAAAAAATTTTAAAAACTGCATTGTAAAGCTATTTTAGTAATTCACATACTATCTAGATCCAATGGCTCTACTTCTGTTCTTTTAGATTTAGCTGCAGAATAATCTTAGATTTACATTCCTTTCAAGTATGACAAATTTTAACTTGAAAATAGGTTTTACTTTTCTGAACCCAAGTCACATAAAGGTGAAAGTCACTGTTCAAAGATCAGAACACACACAAATTACCTACATGCCGGATTTCTATAGATGCATTGTAAAATGATTCCTGGAGAGTACTATTAAATATGCAAGCACACAAAGGGAAAAACCATAAACTTATTATTTGAAGTCAACAGATTAAGACAAAGTTGAGGAAAACATTTAGTCCTCAAATAAGATCTCTAATTTGAAAATCTCATGACCCATAAAAGAATTAAAATAAAGATCTGTATTTGTCTAAAGGACCAAATATTTGCTATTTATTTTAAGAATAACTAAGAATAAGCGATACAGAAGTAAACAAAATATATTTGGCAAGAAGCCAAACTATAAAGGTATCTTAAAAAACAACCCTTTGTTGCCCTAAAGATAAAACCTACTCCAACAAATGTTACTAAAAATCTTAAAGGTTATATATTAAAATTAAAATTTTTAATTTTAATAAAATCAATATTATATTAAATCCAAAGTTGCCTTTAAAAATGACACACTATCTTTTAAAATATTATTAAAGTACTGCCAGTTAAATAATGATACTTGCTATGAAAACTTGATTGGGAGTATGCTAAAAATACGTGGAGAAACTCTTTTCAAATCATTAAGGTTTGGCACTCTTCAGTTCACATAACCAGCATACCTATGTCGGAAATTAATTAAAAAACAATCTAATACCCAGCAGGCAAGTTTCAAAGAGAATTTATTTTTTTAACAAAGAAAAGGAACTAAGCTTGGCTACTTCTCACATTATCGATTTAATTCCCAAAGTGATTATTTTTGGAACCTCTACAAATCAGATCTGGAATCTCCTACTTACAAGTTTAAGTCACATATCTCATTATTAATCTCATTCAACACAGCATATATCTATATCATGTCTTAAAGATAGCTTAATCTTAAAAAAAAACCAAGATACTAAATGTTAGAGATGCTGGTTCGTGAGCATGGGAGTAAATTCATATATTCTCAAGAAGCTAAAGCAAAATTCTAATTAAATTTTGAAAAACCAATTTTTGCTTTAAAAAGATAGTGCTTCTTTGCCTTTTTTCACAGTTAACATATTCAAAACATTAAAGCAAGTAAAGTAGGTTACCATTTTATTGGCATTATATTTAATATAATGTATACTATGTTCTGACAGGAGTCAGTTAGGACAATCAGGGTGGGGCTTACCCACTATCTCTAGAAATTAATTAAGGCAGCTAGAAATAATACAACTCAACTAAGACACCTGCAAATATACTAACAGATGTACAAGGTATTTAACCTACCTCCATGTTCTGCAAATTTTGGATTGGAGAGGATTTGTTTACAGAACTTCAATCCATTTCTATACTGTTTATGTTCATAACATCTCTGTCAAAATAAAAGAAAGACTTGTTTAGCAAGCAGTGCAACATTTAATATCCAATGTAAAATATGCCAGGAAGCTTTAAAGAGTTCAAAGAAAGGGCTGAGCCCCAGCGGCATAGTGGTTGTGCGCAGGACTGCAGCCCACTGGGATGGAGGTTGAATTCCAGCAGTGGCTCCACAGGAGCAAAGGCTGGGCCTCCTACTCCCACCACCAGAGGGCAGTGATGCCCCCCCCCCCAAAAAAAAAATGCTCCAAGAAAAATGCTATTTCTAAATGAACTTTGCCAGGGCAGTGAATTATTAACATGGCTCTTGTAGTCAAGCTCTGGAATGCCTACTAAACCAACTCTCCTGCATGGATCTGGGACAGAGGGTAGAGTAAAACATGTAGGACTGCCTTACTCTGAATTCTTAGTGGTCATTACAACAAATGGCAAAACCCTGAGACATAAGGGGCTATACTAAGAGGAGAAGGTGATGGTGTCAGAGGTGATAGGAGTGACACAGCAGTTTGGAAAGGTGGAACACACTGGGATGCAAAAGTTCCTACTTTGGGGACCACTCCAATTAATTTTCTTTTTTGGGGGGGCATCACTGCTCTCCGGTGGTGGGAGTAGGAGGCCCAGCCCTACTGCTGGAATTGAACCTCCGTCCCAGTGGGCCGCAGTCCCACGCACAACCACTACGCCATCGGGGTTCAGCCCTCCAATTAATTTTCATAAAAGAAATGATCATTTCAAACTTTCTGAAACCTCCTTAATAATTTTATTCCCATATTCTTCTCTCATAAAGGGGAACCCTAGTGGCATAGTGGTTACATGTTAGGTTGTAATCTATATAGTCCACAGTTCGAAATGACCAGCTGCTCCAAAGGAGAAAGATGGACCTTTCCAGACCCATAAAATAGTTAAAAGTGGCTGAGCCCTGGTGGTGTAGTGGTTGTGTGCGGGACTGCAGCCCAATGGGTTGGTGGTTCAAATCCAGCAGCAGCTCTCCAGGAGCAAGGTTGGGCCTCCTACTGCCACCAAAGGGCAGTGATGCAAAAAAAAAAAAAAAAAAACAGTCAAAAGTCTTAGAAAATCACAGGGGTATTTTCACCCTGCTCGATAGGGTCGATAAAAGTTGGCATGGACTCGATAGCAGTGAGTTTCTCACTTAAATATTAATTTTAGAGGTGTGAAAGATATAAAATATCAAGAGAAAGGTTAAGAAAATCTTAAACTCTTTCTAAAAAATGCAAAAAATGTTCTAAAAAGTGAAAACAAAAGCAAAAGCAAAGAAATATTTTTAAACGTTTTTTCTTTTCCAGAACTGAATGACAAAAGTTTCTCAAGCAAGGATGGACAGAAAGAGTACCTGCAAATGAATGGCAAAAAACATCCACACGATAGCACACTGTGGTCAAAGCTTGGGAATAAAGAAAAAATCTTCACTTTTAGAGAAGGGGCTATTTTTAACATGTAAAGATACTAAATGCTTTTTGGGTTGAGCTCCGGTGGTGTAGTGGTTGTGTGCAGTACTGCGGCCCACAGGGTTGGCGGTTCATATCTAGCAGCAGCTCTCCAGGAGCAAGGATGGGTCTCCTACTCCCACCAGGGGGAAGTGATGCCCACAAAAAAAAGACACTAAATATTTTTAGCCTTCAAAACTACCCCATCACCCCTCCTAAATTAGCCAAGAATTTTAAAATAAAAAATATTAAGGTAGAAAATAACAAATGGCTGAGCCCTGGTGGCGTAGTGGTTGTGCGCGGGACTGCAGCCCACTGGGATGGAGGTTCAATTCCAGCAGAGGACTCCACAGGAGCAAAGACTGGGCCTCCTACTCCCACCACCAGAGGGCAAGGATGCCTAAAAAACTAAAAAAAAAAAGAAAGAAGAAAGAAAATAACAAATATTGGTGAGGATATATGGAAATACAATACACCATACCACCAGGGCTCATTAGAACTACCATATAACATAACAACTCCACTCCTAGGTGTAATATTTAAGGGCAGTAACACAAAGAGCTGTATGTATAAAAGGCAAAAATTATCCAAATGTTCATCACTGGATTTAAAAAATGAGGTACATACATAATAGTGAAATACTACTCAGCAATAAAGAACGAAGTCATAATACATAGATGAAATTAAATCCTAAACATACGTGAACTTAAATAATATTGTGCTAAGTGAAATAAGTCTATCACAGAAAGGCAAATATTGCTGAACATGGTGTATTTTATGCAGTGTTCATTACTGTTCCCTCATCCCTCAAAAATAAAATCTATTCAGAATGGCACTCGACTTATATTTAAAATAATGAAATGTTAATGAATGCTAGAAAACCAACAATGGCAAATATCAGAGTGAAAATTACTCTCAACCAAGAATCTCATGCCCAACCAAACTATCGATCTATTTCACAAGTAACATCTTAAAACCTCTGAGAGCTGAAATTTTGCCTCAGTGTACTCACTCTTCATTGTTATGCTGTTGAAAGAGAATTTTAAAAAGACAATGTAGAGAGGAGTGTCGGGGGCACCTCCACCCCCATGGGCCTAAGGCCCAGTCCCCACCCTTTCTGGGGCAGCAAGCTGGAGTTTCCCTGGCCCACAGTCTAGCCTCCCCCTTCCGCCACCCTCAGTATAAATCATGTTTATAAGTTATGGAAGAACGGGGACATTTTACAGAAAAAAGAAAAAAACAAAAAACAGACGTGGGGGGGGAAAAGACAATGTAGAAATTCAGTGAAAAAGAAATCTAACACAGAAAAAAAAGACTAAAGACAACATGACTAAAATACAGCACAAAATCAAAAGCCACAAAAGAATAGATTTCCAACAGAGCAGCAAATAGAACTGATATATTTGGTAATGTGAAAAATATTACGGTGCTCGCTTCAGCAGCACATATACTAAAATTGGAAAAATATTATGTATAATATAAAAACATTTGGAGAAAATGACTAGTAAATGCTATTATCCACTGCCCTTGAGTCAATTCCAACTCATAGCAAACTTCCATATGATTTCCAAAGTTTTCTAAATTTTATGGGAGCATTCTCATCCAAGAAAAACAAAAGCTTGCCTAAGATATGTGATTTTAGTGTATTTGGTTTAACAGTGAATACATGCATAGTTATTAAAAAGTAAACATTCCATATGAGTTTATAAAACAAAGAAACCCTGTAATAGAACTCTTTTGGGAAAACATTAGTTCTAAGTTCTCATTAATCATACTCAGAAGACTATAAAAACAAATGCTATCAAAAAAACTATAAGGGCAATTAAGTGGCTTATTTTTTAATAAGCGCTTTATTACCTCTATGACTGAAGTATCAAAATGTGCTTTTACAGTAAAAAAGTTTTAAAATACAGGGGAAAAAAACCTGTATTCACAGTTTTTGTTAATCAATGCTAGAAACTCTCTGACATAAATTTTAAATTACAATTTACAAAGCAGTGTATCTGAAACCTGGAAGGATAATTAATGCATATGATGGTAACACAATGAGGTTAAGGATAATGAAAAAGTTGGTACAGAACATTCCCTTTGTTAAGCTAAAACCTTCCTGCACTAACTGCTTACTGAAACAGATTAGAGATAGTAAACAGATTAGAGAAGTGAAAAGATTCCCTGTATAGATAAATTAACTCAAAAACAATGTCTACTCCCCTAGGTGTGTATTCCCAAGGAAATGTTTTTTATCAGGATCAAGTAGCTAAAAAACATGCCTCTTGTCCCTCACAATATTATCCTTCAGAGGGCTGCTGGCTAGAAACACTTTTGGCGTGAACAAAAGACATGGCCTTGTTCTCCAACCATACAGGAACCATGGAACTAAAGTCAAAGAAGCAAAATTGGCCACAACTAGTCAATCTTGCCCTTCCTGGACCCACTTCTAAAGCCATGGGCCCAAAGTCACATCTATCCCAAAACCAGCCCAGCTGCATATATATAATGCATTAAGTCCTTAAGAATAGGTACAGAGGCTGAGCCCCAGTGGCGTAGTGGTTGCGTGCTGGACTGCGGCGCACTGGCGTGGTAGTTCAAGTCCAGCAGCAGCAAGCCTGTGTAGCTCCCACAACCACCAGAGGGCAGTGATGCCCCCCCCCAAAAAAAGAATAGGTACAGAGTCCACCAAATACTTTATGAATATGCATATTTCTTTCTTCTCAACTTATAACTCCCTCCTCTCCTCTTTTGAAGAGGCAATCTCTTTTTCCAAGAAATTCTCACTTCCTTTTGGCTAGCAAGAAATTTGCCCATGTGAACTTTTCATAATTGAAATAACTGTCTCTTTGTATTCTCCCAAAGACAAGTAAAGTCTTTTGAGTCTATGGGGCCTCACAAAGGGTTTGCTCCTGCTCAGTAATAATAAAATGTAGAGAAACAGAGTATAAAATTTCATATTTAAAATTTTTTTTCTTAGGCTGAGCCCCGGTGGCGTAGTGGTTGTGTGCGGGACTGTGGCCCACTGGGTTGGCAGTTCAAATCCAGCAGCAGCTCTCCAGGAGCAAGGCTGGGGCTCCTACTCCCACTAGAGGGCAGTGATGCCGCCCACCAAAAAAAACAATTTTTTTCCTTACTTAAAATCAAGAAACCAATGGCTTAGTAAGTTTAACACTACAGCCCAGGCAAGTATAATCTTAACTTGTTCCACACCTCAAACCTGATATATCCAAAATAAATTGATTATTTTCCCATATCCTACCTCCTACCAAACAGCTACCATCTCAAGATACCTACTCTCAATTCACTTAAGAAGTTGATCAAAGGAAAAAAGACCATCTTTGGTGCTTCTCCCCACAATCCTTCCAAAGTGGTGTGAAAATATTGTCTCTTCCCCCAGAATCAACTCTGCTGAGTGACTTCACTATTCACATGTGCTAAGGAAGCATAAGATTAAAGAAATTTAATATTCTTATTTACTTAGCAGAATGCTTAAAGACACAATTTTCTTTTAAGTATAAAACAAAGCAAAACACATTCAAGAAAATTATGATGTAAAGAGGAAAAGAATTCAAAGAATCTTGACATGTCACTTTTCTGAAACAATACTCGTTAGTTATCAAGAGCAGCACTGGGTAGCGCCCACGACCACCAAGATGCAGTGATGCCCATACAAAGAAAAAACAAAAACCCTTATTCAGAAAGTCTACTTCTATAAAACTACTGGGAAAAATAATATAGTTAGAAAACTACTTTTAGCTAACATAAAGTAATGTGAGGCTGAACTTGCTCTGCTGCATAAACAATAAAACTGGACAAATATATAAAATAACTGATTTAAGACATTAGACAACAGACTGCACAAGATTGTAAACCATGTAAGTGGGGAAAGAACAAGATGATCTAGAAATGTCACTGACATTATACTTGGAAGCACTTTCTGGATTACAGAACAGAGAAAGGGATTCCAAGTAGAGCACAGCTGACTCTAGAGCTGAAAACAGAAATTAAAGATCGAAGAGGCTGAGGTCTTTTTCAGGGCAAAATACTGAAAATGTTGGAGATAAGCTGAAAAAGAAAAAAAAAAAAGATATAAAATATGCTTGGGGCCTCCAGGCCATCTAACTGAGTCACACATGTGGATGGTGAAATTTCATGACACTACATAAAGAATGATTGTAAAAGTAGGAAGTTGAAATTATCTTAAGTCTAACAAAGGGTTGGGAATTTAAGGAGTCAGTTTTCAGGAAAGGCTACAACAAAGTTTCAGCCCTTACTCACTCAGTGCCATCAAGTCAATGCTGACTTAAGAGTGTGTCCCTGAAGGAGTAGAAAGCTCAGGAGCTTTCTGCAGGTCACAGACCAATGTGCAAACCATAACTCCACCAGGGGTCCTTACTAGTAGACATAAACCCCCCAAATCCAGTGTCACTGAACTCTTAATGGGTTTCTGAGACAGTAAATTTTTACAGAAGCAACCTCATCTTTCTCCCATCAAAACCCAAACCGATTTCAAGCCATCCACTCAATTCTGACTCATGCTCACCGCAATAGGACAGGGTGGAACTCCCCTGTGAATTTTCAAGACTGTAAGCCCCACCTTTATCCCTAAGAGTGGCTGATGGTTTCAAACTGCTGACTCTGACTTTAGCAGTAAGAGCATAACCACTAAGCCATCAGAGCTCCTTTCTCCCACAGAATCTAGGAAACACTGTTCTGTCTAGACCCATTCTAACAAAGTCTCAAAAAATTAGGCTGATAAGCAAGTCTCTTCACAAGGTCCAATACTAAATTCCATTAAAATGTCATGAAATTTATAATACCCAACATCCAATAAAAAATTAACAGATTCACCAAAAAGCACAAAATATGACCCATATGCAGGAAATAATAGAATTATGGTAAGAATTCCAAAGCAACTAATATAAATATGCTCAGTAACTTACAAGGAAGTATAACCATATGATGGGAACACTAAACTTTGAAGATGGAAAAACAGTTTCTAAAATGAAAAGTTGATCAGATAAAAAATACGCCACTGCTAAAGAAAAGGGTCTTTTTTAGCAGCAAAAGAAACTACCCAAACTGAAGCATAGAGAAAAAAATAAAACTTTGTCTTCAAGACAAAAAATAAATTGCAAAACCAGTACAGATCTAAATGAAAAAGATAAAATGCTAAAGCATCTATAGGAAAAATAGGCAAGATTCAGTAAAGAGGAAAATTTAAACGTTCAACAGAGAATATTAAAGGCAACATGCCAGAGAAGAGATGTTTGCAACAAAATATATCTGACAAAGCTCTTACATCCTGTATATCAAATTTCTACAAATCAATAAGTAACAATAAGCAGGCAGTGCAATAACAAACTTTGCAAGAGCTCAAAACAAACAAGTTAAACTTCACATTCCTAAAAAGGTTATTTTAATGCTTAAAAGGTACTATGTAATATCAAAAGCAACATATTAAAGTAAATTAAAGACTAAAGCTAAAGTGACCCTCAAAAAGCTTGCTGAAAATTTCTGTTATTTCCATGAACATTTTGAGCCTCCCTAAAATTATTGAAGTTAGGGAGCAACTGGCATTCTCATATGCTGTTGATAAAGTGAAAATTGGCATAATCGCTCTGGCAGAGCTCCTCTTTATCTGCTTCATCCCTTCCCACCCCCCACCCCCATAATAGTTTGCTAACATTAAGTGCTTTTGGTACTACACAAATGCCAACATTCCCAGTGAAACTTTAAATTGAGCTATTATTCATTATATTCCTGTTTCGGTTTGGACATAAAGAATATGGGAACTGGGGCCACAGTCGTGGTATAGTGATTATGTGCTAGTCTGGTAACTGCAAGAATTTGGGAACTAAATAACTTCTCAGTGAGGCTATGGAATTCAGAGCAAGTTTAGTCAAGAGTTAAAATCTAACTGAATGTGACAATTCATTTTCTGTATTAATTTGGCTAAGCTGTAGTTCTCAATTGTTTAATCAAACTCTAGTCAACTATAGTGACATGTGACCCAATCAGCTGACCTGGGGGAAAGCAAATTTCCCTTCTGTATTTAACTCCTAACCAGGTCGGCAGTTGTATAAATCTCAGTTGTCAAATGCGGGAGAGGGGAGTCAGCAGTTCAAACCCACCAGTTGCTCAGTGGGAGAAAACTATGACCCTGAACCCCTTTCCTGAGCAAAAGCCAACCATCACTTGCTGAGTTCAAATGCTTATTGACTTGTCTGCACTGTCCGAGAAAGTCTATGTAATGTAACTGTGCTGCAAGTGTTCAGCTGGCCTTCAACTCATACAGAATGAAGTGTGGTTGCCACCTTCATGATTACTGGTATTCTTGAATCCAGTGTTGGGACTACTATATCCACCCATCTAAGAATTTTCCTCAGTTCCACTGAGTCTAGTAAACAGCAAGCTTTATTCTGATAATTTTGGTCTTCCTTGATGAAAAAAGTGACTTTTCCTTCTTTAAAACTTGAAAAAGATGATCTGTAAAATTTCCCAAAGGAATATATCTCTGGATTTCTATACTATTTCCATTCTTTGGAAGCCAATTGTTGAATCAAATAGAATGAAATCATATTAAGCTTAGGTTTCATAATTTATCATGGTTTTTGTTCTCTTGGTCAAATTGTGAGGTTTTTGTGTTTATTCTTCTCACATTTGGGGGTGATCCGTACTAAAGTACTTTGACCTTCATTAGTAAATACTTCAAGGGCCTTTATTTTCAGCAAGTAGTACTGCTAATGAGTCTTTCTCCAACCCTCAAGCTGCATTCTTTTTCATATAATCCCGCTTCTCTGGTGTAACTGTTATTATTGTTAGGTACTAACAATCATAGTCAGTTCCAACTCATAGAGACTCAATGTACAACAAAAAGGAACACCGACCAGTCCTATGACATCTTCATAAATATTCTTATGCATGAGACTATTATTGCAACCAATGTTGTCAGTCAAGTCTTATCGCGGGCCTTCCTTTTTTTACCTGCCCTTCTACTTTATTAATAAGCATGATGTCCTTCTCCAGGGGCTGATCTTTAACTCTGCCACATACCTTTTCCAATCCTAAACTCAGTATCCCCCACATAATAGATTCATTTTGCATTATTCTGAAGCACTCTCTTTGTACTGTACTGGTATACTACAATAGAACTTTTTCCAGAATGCTATGCTGAAGAGTTAAAGTAAAACAATAAAATTATAAAACTAGGACCTTTATAATGATCATTTTCAGTATAATTTGTAGTGTTACTTACATATGTATGTAGTCAAAGTACTACAAACTGTGATTTTAGTCATAATAAAGAAGGTATTGAAAAACTTGAAATTAATTAAATCACAACAAGATTCATTTTTTTATAGTTTTTTTGGGGCATCATTGCCCCCTGATAGTGGGAATAGGAGGCCCAACCTTTGCTCCTGTGGAGCTGGAATTGAACCTCCATCCCAGTGGGCCGCAGTCCCGCGCACAAGCACTACGCCACTGGGGCTCAGTCAATAAGCTTCATTTTAAAAACAAACTATTTGGCAATATCTAACAAAACTAACTATACATATATGTCTTCTAATCCTATCTTGGAAAGATTTTTCAGACTAACAGTATTTAACAGTATTTCAGACTAACAGTATTTCCTTCAATTCTTTCTTCATCTCTGGAACATCATCAAATCGCTGTCCTTTCATGTCCCTCTTCATTCACAGAAACAAAAGTAAGTCGCAAGGAGAGGTGTCAGGTAAATAAAGTGTGAAGAGCAAGAGAGGAATTCTGGTTTTTGGCAAAAATTGGTGCACTGAAGTGTCTGCATGTGCAGGTGTGTTGTCGTGGTGGCAAAACAGTTCTTCATGTGCCACAAATCAGGTCTTTTTTGTCCCACACTTTTAGGAGGTCCAGCCTTGCTCCTGGAGAGCGTGTATGTTGTCTTTTTAACAGAATCAGTAGGCATAAATTAAGTCTTCAGGGAACTTAATTACTCTTTACTTAGAAAAAGGAATGTACGGCTGAGCCCCGGTGGCGTACTGGTTGTGCGCGGGACTGCGGCCCACTGGGACAAAGGTTCAATTCCAGCAGTGGGGCTGGGCCTCCTACTCCCACCACCGGAGAGCAGTGATGCCAAAAAAAAAAAAAAAAAAAAAGAATATACAATATTATATATGATGCATCTAGGCTTAAGTTTCATATTCTAAATGTTTTATAAAATAGTATGTTGACTGCGGTCCACTGTGATGCCCCCCCCCCCAAATAGTACGTTGAAGTTCTCCATAATACAATTACATAACATTAAGAACAAGTCTACAATTTCATATCTGAAAACCTTTGGATGATTTGGATGATTTCTCTTGGTATGGTATGAATGCTGTAATACTTTCCAGCCTATAGCATAGGCATAAGTTAATTCCCAACTAAACATACAAAAGAATAAGATCTTTCACCAGCAATTAAACTATAAAATAATTACATGTATAGAAACCATTAAAATATCGGGCTGAGCCCCGGTGGCATAGTGATTGTGCGCGGGACTGCGGCCCACTGGGATGGAGGTTCGATTCCAGCTCCACGGAGCAAAGGCTGGGCCTCCTACTCCCACCACCTGAGGGCAATGATGCCCCACCCCCCAAAAAAAAACATCAATTAAAACACAATAAATTATTCTAAAAGATAACAAAATCCCCACTCCTAAATCTTTCCAATTGTATAGCAATAACTGTTACCAGATATTGTTCTTACCAAGTATGAAACTGGAAAGTATATATAGAATAATTATTTTCAGCAGTTGGACAGTAACCAAAGCAAGACTGTGATCTCAGAGAAAATGTATAAGGTGAATCCACTCCCTCCCCACAAAATCTTGTTTCTGAACCACAGAGTAGGAAGGGAGAAACCAAACAAGAGCGTGACAGTCTCCCTGACAGAGATATTGGAGTTGGGAATGTTGGGAAAGCTGCAATTTATGGAGCAGAGTATCAGAGAGTAACCGTAAAGGGATAGCTACATCTAAATCTTTAATTAAAAACTAAGCTGTGTTGTTTCCGTTAGTTACCATCAGGTCAAGTTCAACTCCTGCCAACCCATGTGCTTACAAAAGTGTTCCCTAAGATTCTCAAAGCAGAAAGCCAGTCCTGTCTTCCATAATACCTTCATGCAGACTTTAACTGCTAATATTTCAGCGCTTAACCATTTACACCACCCAGTGCAGCTTTGGTGGTATAGTCGTGAGCCGAGCTGCCTTCAATTTACACCACCCAGAGATTCCTAACCTGTGGTACACTGAGAGATTACACTTGAGACTGGTTAAAGATTCACCAGGCAGACGTGAATTGGTGTTCATACAAGGCTGGAAACTGTTTGTTTCAAACAACAAACTATAAAACTTCATTAAATATTGCAGGATTCAATAGACACCTAGAAAAATCTCATTTTAAGAATAAGACTAATTTAGACCCACAGTTCTGAAAGCTAACAAAAATGGGGGTGAAAGTCATGAAAAGAACAAGCTGATCGGGCTTAACCCCGGTGGCGTAGTGGTTGTGCACCGGACTGCGGCCCACTGGGATGGAGGTTCAATTCCAGCTCCACAGAGCAAAGGCTGGGCCCTCCTACACTCACCACCTGAGGGTGGTGATGCCAAAAAAAAAAAAAGCTGATCTGCAAATAAACTAACTGCCTACCAAAACAAAATTCTAATAAGTGTCCACAATACCCAAAATTATAAAGAAGACAAAAATTCATAGAAATGTGAAGAGGAAGAAAAGTGTGGCATATCTTCTGGGCGGGGGCGAGGGGGGGGGTGCGACAGGGACAAATCAGACCCAGAAATGACCATAATGCAAGAACCAGACAAAAACTTTCAAAGTTATTATGAAGCTCATACCAAAGGCATAGAGGCTATTTACATACCTCACAGAATATAGAACTATGGCTAAACGACCCATACTAGGTAATTCCCTGCCCAGACTATTTTTTAATCATAAATAACTGATACTGTGTTAACTTTGTCTGACATAGATACTGTGCTTATAACAATGGACTTAAACATAGCAATTACTGTGAGACCTGGCAGGAACGGGCAGCATTTCATTCTTTTATACACAGGGTTTCCCTGAGTCAGAACCAACTGGACGTCAACTCACAATGTTCCCATTACTGTCCTGACATGAAATTCATATATGATATAACCTACATAAATAAGTTCCTGGGTGGTGCAAATGGTTAAGTGCTCAACTACTAAACAAAAGGGTGGTAGTTCAAACCCATCAAGAGGAAATCCTTAAGCAAGGCTTGGTCATTTACTTCCAAATCCATAACCTTTAAAAACCCTCTGGAACACAGTTCTACATGAGTCACCAAGAGATGACATCAATTTGATGGCAATGAGCTTGTTCTTTAAAGCCTATGCCATATAAAAATTCACTTTCCAGGGCTGAGCCCCGGTGGCGTGTAGTGGTTGTGCGTGGGACTGTGGCCCACTGGGACGGAGGTTCAATTCCAGCAATGGGGCTGGGCCTCCTACTCCCACCACTGGAGAGCAGTGATGCCCATAAAAAAAAAAAAATCACTTTCCTTCACCAAATATGACATAAGGAAAAAATAAAGCTAACGTATATACTCAAGTATAAGCCGACCCGAATCGGCTGAAGTATCCAATTTTACCACAAAAACTGTATTAAAAATGTGGTGAAAATTTGGCTTATATATGAGTATGGTAAGTTGTTGATAAGGGATAAGTAAAGATATCAAATGGCAGTCAAATAAATGTGAAATCACTGTGAATTTGGGGGAAATTATACAGTAATCAAATGCACACAAAAACATGAACACAATCAGAATAGAAAATATCAATAGAAAAAATAAAAATATTTTAAAAGTGAAAATTCTAATGGTAATGCCTAAAATGAAACATCAACTTTACGTAAAGGCTCTAAGTATTAGATACTGAAGTTAAATTGGAGCTGCTGCATTAAATGTTAAAGAACAAAAAACAGAGGAACCTGGTGGTCTGCTGCAGAGAAAGATTATCTAGCTTAATTAAATTCAAGCACAGAATGGCTAAAGGTTTGGACCCTTGCAGCCAGTCACTCCAGAGATGAAAGATCAATCTGTCCTGTAAAGATTACAGCACAGAAAACCCTATCAATGAGGCTCCTTCCTCTGTCACATAGGGTAGCTGTGATTTGACGTTGATATGGCAGCACTAACAGCAACAATGACATTGGAGACAATTACAAAAGGAGTAAGGAAAAATTAAGCCTGTATCAAAGAAATGGTGTCACTTTAAGAAATTAGAAAAATAAAAGAAAATTAAATCCAAAGCAAGCACGGGAAATAATAAAATGTAGAATCAACTTGATGGCAACGAGTTTGTTTAGAGCCTATGTCATAACAAGAACACTTTTCTTCACCAAATATAACACACCTGACCTATTCACAATGCCAGATTTTTTTTTTTTTTGGGGGGGAGGTATCACTGCCCTCAGGTGGTGGGAGTAGAGGCCCAGCCTTTGCTCCGCGGAGCTGGAATCGAACCTCCTTCCCAGTGGGCCGCAGTCCTGCATTAAACCACTACGCCACCGGGGTTCAGCCCCACAATGCCAGATTTATACAACTAAATTAATAGATACACCACTCAAACCCCAAATCGGAAATTGGCATAAGTGTAAGAATGACCCAAACAAAAAGCATTGAATTAAGATATTAAAATCCCACAAGGCCCACTGCCCACAGAAGTTGCAATGTTTGCTCAAATAAAAAGAGTAATATTCTTTCAAAATAATGCAGTATTCCTAAAGACCAAAAGTCTAATGATCAAAATGTATAGGATAAATGCAAAATCACAAGGCCTGTGGAAAAAATATAAATGTTCATGGAAACAGACAACTAATACATGCTACTTCAGAGATAACACTTGTGTAAGATTAAAAATTCATTATTATAAAAGTGGTGGAATAAGCAATAATAAACAATTTGAAATATGCCTACTCCCAAAATCAACAAGATATAAGTTCAAAAGCAGAATGAAGATAATAGGAAACAATCTGTACACTTAAAGGTAGATCAAGAAAATATAGCCAATCTGAACAAAAGGTATCAAAGCTTTTTTTTTTTTTTAATTAACAACTCCTTAGGCACCTGTGGAACAAGGACACTTCTGTTACTGGTATCTGGTCTAAGTGTCGAGGAGTCCCAGAAGGTGGCCAGGCAGAGCTCACAGGTGGCAGTTCTAAACTTAGGTACTACGGATCCATGAGCTACTGGTACTTTAAGAAATCATGGCATCTGAAATGCCTAGGTGTCAAGAAACCAAACCTTTATAATACTGAGCACCAATTCACTAATATTCATTTTTTAAAAAGGGAGGAGATCTCTAATTTCACCAATAATACAGGAAGGTTAAGAAATCTCCAAGATGGTTGGCTACTTACATTAATAGAAGCAGGCTATGAAAAACTATTTAAGGTGATCTATTGCAAAAAGAAGGCTGGAAGACAGCTTCCAGTGGACAACACCTACAACCTTGTTTAATTGGGTACGTCTTTTTAAACAAAAAAGCTTTTTATTGTGAATCAGATGATGATTTAGAGAGATCATTAGCTTTACATTCAACAATTCCTACATATTTTATTTCATCTTATCCATTAAGATTCACTCAATGTAGCATCCCTTATTTCCTGTTTGGATTCCTCTTTCTTTCCTCACCATTTCAGTCTTTGTTCTTGATTTCACACTGTTTGATTATTCACTAGTGCTATGATCTGTCTATCATTTGGCAGCAAACTGAACCACAGGAGTAAGTTCCATTTCAGAGATATTGGTGAGGTTATGGAGAGATTGGAATCCTGATCCACTGGTGGAGAGAATAGAATACAGGCAGCCACTGTGGAGAAAAATCTGGCAGTTTCTTTAAAAAACTGAACAAAGTACTATACCATATGACCCCCAACCACAATCCTAGCTATACACAATACTAATTAATGTGAAAGTTGGAACGAAAAGAGAAACCTTATGCACCCAAGTTCACTGTCACTTTGGGGAATATAAATATATAAAATTCCCCACCAGGGCTGGTTGAGTGCGGAACTGCAGCCCGTGGGCTTGGCGGTTCAAATCCAGCGGCAGCTGGGTAGCGTCCACGACCACCAGAGGCAGTGACGCCCAGAAAAACAAAAAACAAAAACAAAATTCCCCACCAAGAGAACAATGGATAAAAAGGAGTGTACAAATAATGGAATACTACTCAATCATTAAGAAAAATGAAGTCTTAGACATATGCCACAATACAGATAAGATATATGAAACATCATGTTTAAAATAAGTCCATTGTAAAAAGTTGAACATTTTATGGTCTCCTTTAATAAGCAAATGCCCTATATACTTGAGCATAAGTCCACCAAAATATCAGCTGACGCACCTAATCTTACCACAAAAGCTGAATTAAAAATGTACTGAACTTGGCTTATACACAAATATGTGGTATATAGAAATTAAAGATTATTAATGTGTCATCAGAGGTGAGAAGAAGCCATGGTGGTACAATGGTTATGAGTTCAGCTGCAAACCATAGGCCAGCAATTTGAACCCACCAACCAGTCTGTGAAAGGCAAAGCTTTCCATTCCCATGAAGAGTTAATCTCAGAAACTCACAAGGGCAGTTCTAACCTGTCCTACAGGATTAATTGGATGACAGTGAGTTTGAGAGACACAAGGGAGAGAGAAGAGAGGCTGTTTTATCGTATTTTTCAGACCATAAGACGTACGTCCTGTAGGACAGGTTAGAACTGCCCTTGTGAGTTTCTGATTAAAGATTATTAATGTGTCATCAGAGGTGAGAAGAAGCCATGGTGGTACAATGGTTATGAGTTCAGCTGCAAACCATAGGCCAGCAATTTGAACCCACCAACCAGAGCAGGGAAACAAGAAAAAAATGTTCTAAACCAAATAGTACCAGTATACTAAAATATTTATTTAAATGAAGCAAAATACAGTAATAAATCAACATAACATACAGCATAAATTCAACAGTAGTGTTAAGAACCATCATCACTTTTAATTAACAAATGAGGAGAGACTTGAGCTGTGTCAATCATATGACTCTCCATTGACTCTCCAGGAGGCGGGACTCCCCCTCCTACCCCACACAAAACACAGCACTCCACAGCAACGGACAGTAAGGCCATAAGACACACCCTCATTTCCCCTCCCCTTTTGAGGGGAAAAAAAATGAGCCTTATAATCTGACAAATACGGTACTTAAGGGCAGTGAATTTATGCCAATAGTCTTAGACAGAGTGAGAATGGTTGTACAATCTAAGGATGCTCTTTAGGCCACACGGTATGGAAACTCTTCAGTGGGCATGTTTTGTTGGTTATATTTTAACAATAAATAATTGCTTCAGGGATTTCATGATTTTTGTAAGCATTATTTTTCATCAATTCAAGAGAAAAACACAATCCTCTGAAACTGATAAAAAGGAATGTACACCTAAGTCAAATTAATGCATAAAAGTTAAACTTGCATTTAGTGTCAATCATATTACCATGATTTCTGGAATTTCTTCAAATAGTAAGAGGGATAAGAAGTAGCAGGGCAAGATGAGTGGCAGTCAAAAATTAATAACTGCCAAAACTAAGAAACGGTTTCATTATACTAGTCTAGTTATTTTACAGGCTTGAAGTTATCAATGAATATAAAAGTCTTTGGGCTGAGCCTTGGTGGCGTAGTGGTTGTGTGCAGGACTGCGGCCCACTGGGACAGAGGTTCAATTCCAGCAGTGGGGCTGGAATTGATCCCCCCCCCCCAAAAAAAAAGTCTTTAAAAATAAAGACAAACGTTTTTTAAAAAGTCAAACTTAAGCATGCCAAAACCATCTAAAGAATTATGAAGAGGCTTCAAGTTTTGTGGAAAATTTAAATGAATAGCATTTTTCCATAAACGTTTTTAAAAAGATCATTTTATTGGGGGGTCTTAACAGCTCTTACAACATTCCACATATTAACGTATCAAGCATATTTATACATATGTTGCCATCGTCATTATCTTTTTTTTTTTCATCATTTTCTAAACATTTACTTTCTATTTGAGTCCTTGGTATTGGTTCCTCTTTTTTCTCCCCTCCCCCAACGCCACCTCTGTGACCTCTTGATTCCATGAACTTTTTGAAGACTCTTAGCATTACTATTACTTTTTCTTTTATTTATGAGGTGCCCTACTGACACTTCCTAAGTCCTATCTATAGACACAGAGAAGAATTAAGAAAGCACACACCATTTTAAGAGTCAAACAATCTCTATCTTTAGTTATTTCATATTTAAATTACTATTAATGTGCATACTTTAAAAAAAAATTGTTACACTAGCCACATGTCAAATATTTGATAGCCACAAGTGGCTAAAGGGCATTCTATTGGACAAATCCTGCTATAGAACATTTCAGTGATCCTTTTCCGGTTCATAAGCATGATGATGTGTGATAATGTGCCTCCCATTATCCTTGTTACGACGCAGGCACATTATCCTTCTGACATGAAAAAAAAAAAAAAAAAAGAAAAGAAAAAAATGAAAAGGAAAAAAAAAAAGAACATTTCACCATCACAGAAAATTTTATTCGGTAATACTCATCTAGAGTTGAGTTTTTTTTTTTTTAAGTTTTTTAGGCATCACTGCCTTCTGGTGGTGGGAGTAGGAGGCCCAGCCTTTGTTCCTATGAAGCTGGAACTGAACCTCCATCCCAGTGGGCCGCAGTCCCACGCACAACCACCACGCTACCGGGGCTCAGCCTAGAGTTCAGAGTCTTAGCAAACACGTCATCTACTTTGATCTAATGGCAAAACTAAGTATAGTAAAGTCTTGATTTTGATTCTTGAAAAATGAAAACATGATTTGTCTTGTCAAGTTTGAGTGAGGAATCAACATCATATATATAGAAACCTGAGTACTATAATACTGATTACAGCCTAAAATTTTAGGTCCAGATTTATGACTTATAAACAAAAATGCAGGAACTAATTTAAAATTTATAATCCAATTGGAAATTGCTATGCTATGTATATTCAACAAAAATAAATTAACTTTGAAATACAAAGAATATGGAATTCTTTCCACAAACTTATGGAAGATCCTGGACAAAAATAATCTTTAGTATCTTTTTCATGATTTTATTGGTTAATCAAGCCATGTGACATCAAAAGATGAATGATTATATGCATGTACCAAAATGATAAAACCGTACAATTTTACTCCAATTTAAAAACCTGAAAAATTACTTTTACCACCTCCTTTCCTAAAATTCTTTTCACTTTAGTTGTTGGCGATGCCTTGGTGTTCCTTCACCAATGGAGAGGACACTGCCCTGAAAGCTTCAGTCCTCAGATTCTGGATGGCCTCTGTGCAGTTCCTCATCAACAGATGTGGATTCTGTTTGCAGACATCTCTTCATGTCACATGGCTTGATAAACTAATAAAATCATGAAAAAATACTAAAGATTTTTTGTCCTTCCAGTTTTATATTCATTTTTCTAAATGTTTGTCTTTTCCTATATTGAGAAAAGATTTTAAAACAAAATAAAACTTATCAAAATGAGACAACCTCAGTTATTTTATAAAATCTCTTAGTTGGTGGTTGTGTGCAGACAGCAGCCACAGGGTTGGCAGTTCATATCCAGCAGCAGTTCTCCAGGAGCAAGGCTGGGCCTCCTACTCCCACTAGGGGGCATTGATGCCCACAAAAAAAATCTCTTAGTTGGAAAAAAAAAAAAGGCCCCTGATGCCAGCTAGTGATTACAAAGCTAATGTCTAGTGCAGTTTACACTGCTATTCTCCATCAATACTACAATCCATTTTACTGTCGACTATTCAAAGGCCTTCGATATAAACTTAAAGCATGTTCTCAAGACCCAAACAGATCCACTGCCATCTAGTCAATTTTGACTTTGAACAACCCTATAGAGAAAGGGTCTACGTATGTAATAAATACTTTATCGCAGGAAGCCCATCTTTCTTCCACAGAGTGGGGCTGGTAGGCTTGACCTGCCAGCCTCTCTGCTAGCAGCCCCAAATTGGGCAGTGCCACTAGGAACCCCACACATAATAATCCCACACATAATAAAATTTAAATTTAAAAAAGTCTTAGAAATACTAAGCCAAATTCTATTTTACCTAGCTGTTTACTGATTTCTAGCTCTCTAAGAAATCAGTTTTATCTTATTCAAGCTAAACACCTTCACTTTTTTTCTAACACCTTCATTCCATTTGGCATTCTGGGTTACAATGAGGTTGAAACAACTATTGTTCCCATACTCCTGAATTTGAAAAACTAGTAACCTTTCAAAAACCAAAGTGGGAATTGAAATAGAGGTGCTAATTTTAATTTTTCCAAATAAGTTAACTGGAGAAGGCAAATCATTAGTATTTCACAGAACAAAAGATATTTTAATATACCAGTATTGGGAAATCTCTTGAAGTTTTGGGGCCAGTAGTTAAAAGTACAAATATGATCTATTAGGAGAATGGAGTGTGACAATTATACTTTACTTTCTGGGTACTATTTTAGAGAGAGTTTCAAACCATTTATGGACTTCTTCCATAAACTTTTTGAAGTTCTCTCATATATCCTTGTTAACATACCAGAGTAATATTTTATCTTTTTATTATTTTTAGTTTCTGTACAATTAAACTACACCACTTAAAAAGAGACAGTTCGGGACTGCGGCCCACTGGGACGGAGGTTCAATTCCAGCAGTGGGGCTGGGCCTCCTACTCCCACCACCAGAGAGCAGTGATTGCCCCCCCCCAAAAAAAAAAAAAGACAGTTAAAGGAGGGTTTACCAATCCTACTAATTATGAGTTGAACTCTGTAAAAGAATGCTAAAAGTTACCAGCCTGATACTAGGAATACAGAAAAGTTCAATAAAACACAGGGTATGTACATGATTGAGATTTCAGGATATAACAGAATTACATAAATAATGAGAAACACCCAGTTTGCGGGGAACAATGAAATGGCCATGGAGCACAGAAATAGAAATCCAACATTTCTGTATAATAATGGCTACTTCATAACTTGTAAGCTCTCTACAACTCCTCTTTAAAAAAAAAAATCACACAAGCTATAACAGAGTGGCAAATAAAACCACCTTTATAGCACATCCAGTAGTACAATATGGAGATGAAACTACAAACAACAATTCACAGTAAGTGCATAACTATCCAATATCAGAAGTTCTGGTGGGAACTGTCCAAGAGGGGGAAAAACCATGAAGATCCTCATGGAGACTGAGTATATGTACTATTAACAAGGATTCACCCTCAGAATAGGATTCCAGAATGAGAGAATACTGACAGCAGGGGGAGGGGGGGGGAGTGAGAATATAAGGGCAACAACTACTGCAAAAAGGGTTAGAAAATATGCAAGGACTATAGAATTCCACCTTCGCAAAGATTTCCAGGAGAGAGGGTGGCACTTAATGGAGATAAAAGGGAAAGAAGAAAATAACTAAAGATAAGGACCCTACTAAAACAAGATATATAAGATGTGAAAGAAGTCATTTATTTAAAATAAAAACCTGTTTTTATGTTTTTATTTTTTATTTATTTATTTTGGGGGGGGGGGGCATCACTGCTCTCCGGTGGTGGAAGTAGGAGGCCCAGCCCCACTGCTGGAATTGCGTCCCAGTGGGCCGCAGTCCCGCGCATAACCACTACGCCACCGGGGCTCAGCCCTGTTTTTATTTTTTTAATAAATTATTTTATTGGGGGGTCTTACATCTCTAACAATCCATACAGCAGTGATGCCCCCCAAAAAAACAAAACAATCCATACATACATCAATTGAATCAAGCACCTTTGTACATATGTTGCCATCATCAGTTCCAAAATGTTTTCTTTCTATTTAAACCCTTAGAGCCTTTAAGCTCTTTTTTTTTTTTAAATTGGGGGTTCTTACAACTCTTACCACAATCCATACATCCATCCATTGTATCAAGCACATTTGTACATTTGTTGTGCTCGTCATTCTCAAAACATTTACTTTCTTCTTGAGCCCTTAGTTATCACCTCCTTTTCCCACTCCCCCCTCCCTCATAAACCCTTAATAATCTATAAATTATTATTATTGTCACATCTTACACGCTCGACATCTCCCTTCTCCCATTTTTCTGTAGTCCATTCTCCCAGGGAGGAAGTTATATGTAGATCCTTGTAATCAGTTCTTGTTAGGTAGAATTGGGAACTAGAGGAAAGTTGAATGTTTCATCTTGCTACACTGCACCCTGACTGGCTCATCTCCTCCTTGCGACCTTTCTGTAAGGAGATGTCCAGTTGTCTACCGATGGGTCTTGGATCCCCAATCTGCATTACCACCACCACCCCCAATTCACAATTATTTGATTTTTTGGTCCTTTGATGCCTGATACCTGTGATACCTGATCCCTTTGACACCTCCTGATCACACAGGCAGCTGTGCTTTTTCCATATGGGCTTTGCTGCTTCTGAGCTGTATGGCTGTATGTATGTATTTATTTATTTAGGCATCACTGCTCTCTGGTGGTGGGAGTAGGAGGCCCAGCCCCACTGCTGGAATTGAACCTCCATCCCCAGTGGGCCGCAGTCCTGTGCACAACCACTATGCCACCAGGGCTCAGCCCCTTCATTTCATTTTAACAACAAAAACTAGAACTTTTAAACTAATAGACTAAAGGTGCTATTCAAAATCTATTACAAAAATAAAATCGCCAATATATTACGCTCACTTCCATTGAGTCAATTCCAAATTATAGGAACTCTATGGGGTAGAAGAACTGCTCCTTTTGTAGTTTCTATGGCTTTAAATCTTTATGGACGCAGATAACGTCATCCCTCTCCTTTGAGCAAATGGTGGGTTCAAACCACTAATCTTGCAGTTAGCTCAATGTGTATGCATTCTACCTCTCACTCAACTCACTGCTATCAAGTCCATGCTAATTCATAGGGACTCTTTTGGTGGGTTACTTATACTGTAACTGTTTAAAGGAGTAGAAAGTTCCATTTTTGTCCCTTTGACCTGCTGGTGGTTTTGAACTGCTGACCATGTGGATCACAGTTCAGCACATAATCACTACACCACCAAGTTTTTTTTTCCTTTATTACTAGTTTAGTAAAATACAACACAATTAACATGATCAAACAAAGTACTAAACACTCATGCTACATTACTTCTAAGAAATAAACATGAGCTGAGCCCTGGTGGTATGGTGGTTGTGCGCGAAACTGCGGCCCACTGGGATGGAGGTTCGATTCCAGCTCCATGGAGCAAAGGCTGGGCCTCCTACTCCCCACCACCTGAGGGCAGTGATGCCAAAAAAAAAAAAAAAGAAAAAAAGAAATAAACATGAAAAACTTTATGGGAGATAAACACCAAATATTTACTCATAAGAGGATACAGGTAGTACAACACAAAAATTAAAAATACACTCATACTTACCCCATTTCCTGACATTCTACATTTACAACAGCAAAAAAATCTATTATGTATGCATTAATAACATCTGTTAGGCAGCAACAAATAAGGTATGAGGTGAAAGTAATACAGACTCTAACAAGGGTTGTGAGACTCTAACAAGGGTTGTGAGTCTACTTGACTGGGTTAGGATTCTCAATGGCTTGACATTTATATAATGATGTTATTTGTGTAGTGATACAGTCACCTTCCATTTTGAGATTGGATGTGATCATCCTCAGCTTTCACTTAATATGAATTTCATTAACAATCCCAACTCTGGTAATAAATCATCAGTGAGTAACAGGTGCAAATAACAAATGCAGAAATGAAAGAAAACCTCAAATCAAAAATGGGAAAATTTAGACTAGAATGAACAATAGATGCTAGACCCAGAAAATAAACATAAAAATAAAAAGGTTTGGGCTGAGCCACGGTGTCAGAGTGGTTGTGTGCGGGACTGCGGCCCACTGGGACTGGGGTTCATTTCCAGCAGTGGGGCTGGGCCTCCTACTCCCACCGCTGGAGAGCAGTGATGCCTGCCCAAAAAAATAAATAAAAAAAAAAAAATTAAAAGGTCTAAGAAATGAAGACTACAGTATAAGATGCCCTAGAGAAAACAAATAATGGGTTGAGCCCTGGTGGCATAGTAGTTGAGTGCGAGACTGCAGCCCACTGGGTTGGCGGTTCAAATCCAGCAGCAGCTCTCCATGAGCAAGGCTGGGCCTCCTACTCCCACCAGAGGGCAATGATGCTCCAAAAAAAGAGAAAACAAATAAGCACTTACGTGACATAAGAAACAGGAATGCCTCTCAAGCAAATTAAGTGAAAAGAATTCAGAAAAAGTAATACCTATAGAAGACAGGTGAAGATCCAACATGAAACAACTGCTAAAGAACAAAAGATAATCAAAATTTTACATCAAGAACATTTCTTGAGGGCTGAGCCCCAGTGGCATAGTGGTTGTGCGCGGAACTGCGGCCCACTGGGATGGCGGTTCAATTCCAGCAGTGGGGCTGGGCCTCCTACTCCCACCACCAGAGAGCCATGATGCCCAAAAAAAAAAGAACATTTCTTGAATTAAAAAAAACCATTTATTTACATGCTGAAACCATATAACTAAGGGAAATTTATTCAGAAGTCAGTACAGAAACATTTATCTATCAAACGATTTTAAAAATAAAGAAAAAATCCTGGCATCACCAAGAATACCACAAATACAAGAAAATTGGGATGGCATCAGAAACACACAAGCAAGAAAGCAGCAAGGAAATTATTTTCAAGAAATTTAAGAGGTGTGAGCCAAGGATCTTACATTCAGCCAAACTGCTTCGATTATCAAGGACATAGAAAGAGTGTAAGAAAAGTATAGAGAAAAGGGCAGGTATCCGTGTCCTTTGAATTCACAACGGGGAAGGACAATCAAAATAACCAGCCCAGTGCATAAGCAAAGGTAGTGAAGAAACCTGATGGTGCTCGGCTAGCAAAAGATGTAGTCTGAGGGCTGAGCCCCGGTGGCGTAGTGGTTGTGTGCGGGACTGCAGCCCACTGGGACGGAGGTTCAATTCCAGCAGTGGGGCTGGGCCTCCTACTCCCACCACTGGAGAGCAGTGATGCCCTCTCCGCCCCCCCCCAAAAAAAAAAAAAAGATGTAGTCTGGGGTCTCAAAGGTTTGAAAGTAGGGCTGAGCCCTTGGTGGTGTAGTGGTTGTATGCAGGACTACGGCCCACAAGGGTAGCGGTTCATAACCACCAGCAGCTCTTCAGGAGCAAGACTGGGCCTCCTATTCCCACCAGAGGGCAGTGATCCCCCCCCCCCAAAAAAAAGGTTTGAAATTAAACAAGCAGCCATCTAGCTCAGAAGCAACAAAGCCCACATGAATGAAGCACACCAGCTTGTGGGACACTACAAGGTATCAAAGGGATCAGTATCAGGCTTCGAGAACTAAAAATCCTAACACTGCAAGCTCACCTTCCTGATATGATCATTGTGGTGAAGAAAGCTGATGACTCCTGGGTATCAAAAGATGTAGCGCCTGGGGCTGAGCCCCGGTGGCGTAGTGGTTGTGCGCGGGACTGCGGCCCACTGGAACAGAGGTTCAAATCCAGCAGTGGGGCTGGGCCTCCTACTCCCACCACCAGAGAGCAGTGATATACCGCCTGGAGTCTTAAAGGCTTGAGTAAACATGCAGCCATGCAGCTCGAAGCAAGTCTTCCACATGGAAGAAGCACACCAGCCTGTGTGACCACGAGGTGTTGAAGGGATCCAGGTATCAAAGGTATCCAGATAGCCAGGGTTTCAGGTATCAAAGAACTGATATTATATCATTATAAATGAGGGGGAGCCCATTAATAGGTGAAGTGACATCCTCTTACAGAGAGGTTGCAAGGAGATGAGCCAGTTAGGGTGCAGTGTAGTAACAATGAAGTACGCAACTTTTCTCTAGTTCTCAAATGTTTCCTCCCACCATCATGACCTCAATTCTACCAGACAAATCCAGCTAGACCAGGGGATGTACGCTGGATGTACAGAAACATGGGGAATTTAGGATAGATGTTCCCTCAGGACTAGTGGTGGGAGTGGTGACCCTGGGAGGGTGGAGGGTTAGTGGAATAGAAAAGGGAAACCAATTTCAGGGATCTACATATAACCTCCTCTCTGGAGCAGGAACAGGGAAGTGAGTGAAGGGACACATTAGAGAGTATACGATATGAAAAAGTAGTAACAATTTATAAATTATTAAGGGAATATGGGGAGCTGGTACTGGGGGCCTAAGTAGAGGGAGGATGTTTTGAGAATGATGATGGCAACAAGTGTGTAAATATGGCCGGCATACAATTGATATATGTATGGATCATGATGGGAGTTGTATGAGCCCCCAATAAAATGATTCATTAAAAAAAAAGTGTAGGGGTGGAGGCTAGCCTGTCAATCTGGAGATGGTCAATGAGAGCCCTATGTGGGTATGGTCTTCTCCTGAGAACTCTGGGGAATATGGTACTTCTTTCTTGAAGGTAGGAAACACTACCTGTCTCGGTTCACTCCCTTAGAGATAAGGCTCACTTTCTGTGAGCCATCCCTGAAGAGAAGCCACATGGACCTACCCTGATGCAGCCCTGGGAACTGGAGTAGCCACATGGTGACCCCTGCCAGCACTGAGATGCTTACAACATCACTGGATCCAAAGACTTTCTACCCACTGGTTTGTGATTGTCCTTCATTCAGCATCATTGCATGTGTGTTGTGAGTCTGAAGAATTTATAGATTGGTCTCAAACATAGCGGCATTAATATTGGACTCATGGACTTGATCTGGACTGGGTTGGGATGTTTTGTCAATGTTCATCTCCTCTAGTATATAAACTTCTCCCTTAAATACCTAAAATAATAATAATAATAATCAGCTCATACCACTATACTCCAACTTTCCTCAAAATTCTGGCTCTAACAGGTATTCCCACAACACTTTGTACTTCTAAGTTCTAGAAGTCACTGTGATGGTCACACAGAACTCACATTTTATACTAATGATGAGTATATTAAAGAAATGAAAAGGCTGCAATTTAGGACCAGAAATTCAGAATACAATTCTTAGGTCAGGTGAGTCTCTTCTCAGCCATGCCCACTCCCACAGTATCATTAAGTCAGAATTGAATCAATGGTAGGAGTTTGGTTTTGGTCTGGATCCTCCATTTGGCACAGTGATGTCCCATTCTTTGGACTTGAGTCACAATGGTCTGCCACATTTTCTGTCAATCCTTGGAGTCATTATGCAGGATTCCTGCAGTCACAAGTCTGATCTGCTGACATTGGATTCATTCTCCTCTGCAAGAAACTAGCCTGTGGTCTATCTGTCTCTGGCTACCACAGCTCTTTGGGACTGAAGCCTGGTGCCTAACATCTAATCAACTGACTAGGAACCTGCCTAGAGCAAACTTGCCTGCTTCTAACACCATGTGTGCCATTTTCATTATATAAACTAACACAAACATAGAAAAGCATAGCTGATTTTGCTTTTCTACCAGAACCTAGTGTTACACACTCTTCTTGCTTATCTCTAGCCTCTATGTACAAAGTCAACAGATGCCAATGGAACATGTCCAAACTTAGTCCACATCTTCATTGCTGCACCTCCCCCATTACTTCCCAACAAGAAGACATATGTGGTCACCAACCAGACTGTCTGCTTACCAACTCCCTTTTAACTTTTAGTCCTATAAAGGAGTTTTCAATAATGGTCAAGAACTTTTCCTGCCTAGATGAACCCAATGGCAAACTGCTTGCTTGAAATTGAAAAAGTCTAAGTCACTTTTCTCCTGCAGGTATTTCTTTCAAAGCTAATTCTCTGGTTCTCTAAGGAGTTCTGGATGGGTCTGTATGTTGTTTCAAATGCAAATATCCTGAAGGTTTTGTGTGGAGTTCAGATTTCCACCAAGTCCACATACTCTTTAACACAGGCTTGAAATAAAGCCCGTTCCTTTCTGCTATTTCCTAACTTCAATACTTAGCATATACAGTTAACCATATAAACCATATAAAGGCAGGTTTACAGTAAACCTCTCTGTAATGACAATACTCAATATTCTTTTCTACTACATATGTAGGCCTGGATTACAATGTAGGTATGAGAAACATTCATTATCCCTAATAAATTCAGATTAAGACATAATACATAACTTTTTTTTCATAATACATAACTTTAATAAATATTTGAGTTGTCTTTTCTTCCCCACCTCTAGATTAACTCATGTTTATAGCCTCAGGCCTCAGGAATAGGGTCCATTAAAAAACCTGGGCCCTTACTAATTATCCACTACTTTTTGAAAACCTGACGGTATAGTTGTTATATGTTGGGGTGCTAACCACAAAGTCAGCAGTTTGAAACCACCAGTAGTTCTAAGAGAGAAAGAAGAGGCTTTCTCCACCCACAAAGATCTAGTCTCAGAAACTCTCTTTCATATAGGGTCCCTATGAGGCAGTAAAAATTATTGGAGTCTGGCTTGTCGCAGGCCACTACAGAAGTGATTTTTTTCTCTTTTGGTTGCATGCAGTACAGTATTTACCATCCTTTTAGTCATTATAAAAAATAACCACCCACATATACTTCTAAGAATTTACTTCCTATGTCCCTTTGTTCTTTCTCTTACAGAGTCCTCATGAATTCAAGAGTCTAATAAGTGGCAAAAAAGCCTACTAATAACACCAACTTCAAGAATGGCTTGAGAACACCATCTGATCTCTGACATCACAAGGGGGATGGAGACTCAAATTCAGCAGTAGCCCAAGGACAATTCCTATGCCACTGAGATCTAGGCAAGCCCCTACCCTCCAGCTTTTTGGCTTCCCTTTCCCCTTTCACATGCCTTCCTGATGTGTGCTCCCACTCAATATGGTGGTGGTGGGGAATACGACTGGAGAGATTCCTACCACTTTTCGAGGCAACCTGGGGCCACAGGGGCAGGGAAGAATGCTGGAGCTACTGTACAATTTTTCCTCAAATCTCCTAAAACTGCTTTTCCTGCTAGATGCTGTTGTCCCAGAACCAGGGATGCAACTACGAGTGTAGCTAACACTTATGATTACAATGTGATCCCCAAGCAAGAGATTACAACTAGAGCCCTTAAACATATATGCCAAGATTTCCAAAGGGCTCACAAAATGGATTAAGCCTTTCCCTCTTCAGGCAAAATCCACGTTGCTTCTTGATTTATGTACAGATTCCATTATGAAGTGCTCTGAAATTCTCGTTCTGAGCGATTTTATATATAGCACACTGAATTTCAAGTTTCATGTTTGCTTCAGAAAAGAGGTGAACACAGAAAACTGTAGTGAACTGAAACCAACTGAAGAATACTAAGCTCCCAAAGGCTCAGGCTCATAGCTCTAAAATCTATCAGCTACTTCAGTCCCCCTGAGTTGGTTATGAGCCACACCCATCTCTATCTAGTGCTACAACTTTTCAGATAAGCTACTTCACACAGAATCACAAGCTGTAATCTTCCAGTACTTATTTACAAGCAAATTGTAGCACCTTATCAAAGTAAAATGTGTATTTATTATCCATTGAAAATGTGTACCACTTGTGCTGCCATTTTTATTAAGTTCTAATTTTTTTAAAAAATCTGTCAGTAATTAACATTTTTTACAATAAGAATTCTTTACAATTCAAGTCTAACAATTCTGAGAACCAAGATGGGTCAGGCAGTGCTCATGTCCAGAAGGCCAGTCAAAATCTAACAATAATCACACTTTGAAAGCTGTTCTCAATATATTTTCCCTAAGTTTTTCATGAATAATTTTGTCTAATACTTTTGGAAACTGATGTCTTGATGGCTAAGAACTGGCATTAAAGCAATAAAATAAATCAATAGAAATAGACTTTCAACAATGTAATCTTAAGTGGTAGCTACATTTACTCTAATTTACTTCAAGGAGTATTGCAAGGTTTCTTCTATCAGCTGAAGTGCAAAAAAGTCTAGCACCAAATCTGGCTCCAGACAGATGTTCAGTTTATGGTAGTTTACTTCATTTCTACCCTTCTTAAAAAGATTCTTATTCAGCCTCAGGTCCTGATAAGCAAAAGAGATCTTTCCATCTCTAATGAGATCTCTCTATAAAAGAGTAGCATATAGACTGAGCCCTGGTGGCATAATGGTTGTGTGTGGGATTGCAGCCCATAGGGTTGACGGTTCAAATCCAGCAGCAGCTCTCTAGGAGCAAGGCTGGGCTTCCTACTCCCACCAGGGCAGTGATTGCACACACACACACAAAAAAAGAGTAGCATATAAAGTTAAGCCACTATCATAAAGGCAAAAATAATTTTAATATTGGAAGCTAACTGCATGTGGAAGCAGATGAACACCTCTAAAAGCTCCCCCCAACTACACTACCAAGGTCTTTTTTGGGGAGGGCATCACTGCCTTCTGGTGGGAGTGAGAGACCCAGCCTTGCTCCTAGAGAGCTGCTGCTGGATTTGAACCACTAATCTAATGGGCCACAGTCCCGCACTCAACTACTACGCCACTGGGGCTCAGCCCCTCCCAAGGTCTTTTTTTGAAAGCAAACTTTCACCTCTCCTTTTACATTACGTACAGGTAACACAACTCTTTATAAAGGTCACATGGAAATGTTTAAATAATCTCGGGGGGGGGGGGGGAGATAATCTCCTCTGTAGCAAAATCAAATGGAATATTCAAGATTAAAAGCATCACTGACTTCAGACAAGATTATGTTTGCCAGCAGGTTTTAATATACATTTCAAATTATCTTTACCAAAGTTTCATTCATATTGTACAAACCAAAGAAAAGATCAATGAAAGCACACTTATCAAGAAAGAAAAATATTAACTTCCACATCACTTAATCTCTACATTGCAATTTTCTTTTTTTTGAAACAGCTAATGAGATTGTTTTTATTAGGTTAAAATTTTAATAAGTTATTTAAGTCATAGCTTACTTGAGGCAAGGGTGGGGGGAATCCAACAAACAAGCCACTTTTCTAAAGTTACCACTTAAACACAAGTTCACACAGTACACAATATAAAACAACTTAAATATAAGCACACAGCTGGCATTCAAGGAAACCTCCCTCAAATTAAAAATATAACCAAAGCATAAAATTCCCTCCACACTCCAATATTTATACTAAGAATCAGCACTCTTAAACCCTCTTCAATTTTTCTTCTTACCATCAGCATTGGCAACTGACACTCTTTTCCATTTTTCACTGTTTTCCTCTCGGAATTATCGTCTCTACAACCAAATTGTATTTAGATGTCAATGCTAATGGGGGACTAGGCATACTAACTAATTAAATGCTCACCCCTACCAATAAACCTCAATAGTCAAGAAGTTATATTGTACTTTTTCCTGAAATACACTCATGAAACAATTTGAAACTACAGCTCATTTTTTTCCACTTTATATTCTTGCTTCACACATTGGTTTAACAGTGGTCCTCGAATCCGACTTGGTGTCAGGAATCAGTTACAGAGTTTTATTAACCCTTACAGCCTTGAGATTGAGCAGGCATCTCACAACAAACTCAATCTACAAGCCATTTTTTCTCCAAAGATAAAACAAAAAAAGTAAAAGACAAAACAAAAACTTTGCTTTTATTACACTTTTGTGATGAGAAAGGTATGTAAACAAACTAATACTATGATTCACTGATAATGAATCTTCAAGATCTTACTGGAAAGTACAGGTTCTGCCCAATATCCTACAATTACCTCAGATAATAATGGACTCCACAGTGCTTAAAGCCCAGTTGACTTCTATTCTACAAATAAAATGCAAGCACACAATTCATAGATTTTTCTCTCTTGCCATGTAATCAGTTTTAATATTCATTTCATACATCAAATATTCATTAAACATCATTCTAACAAATATATACAATTTAGAAAATTTCTATTCTCATCAAAGCAAAACGTAAACATGAAAACCTAACATCTCACTGTCTATTCCAGCCCTAAAGGGAAGAGCACAGAAGACCTGCCCCATAAGTTTCTAAGGCAATGTTGTAAATCTTTTCAGAAGCAGACTGCTAATCAGACTGTCTCGTCTTTCTCCCTTGAAGCAGCTGCTGGGTTCAAACTGCTGACCTTTTGACCAACAACCAAAGTTTTTATAAACCACTGTCCCATCAGGGCATCTCATGAAAATTGCCTTTTAATTGCAGGAAGACATGTAAGCAGCCAAGTATTGTTTGTCAAGGTAGTGATTAGTAATATGAAGAAAATAAAGCAAGGGAGAAAATAAGATTTAAGAGAAACTCCATTTTATAAAAGATCAGTGACTAACATTTAGAGGACATTTGAACAGTGGTCGAAAAGAAAATGAGGAATGCAGGTTATTTAGAGACACAATTTTGAACAAACAATACATTATGTTATGCTGTTGCTGGATGCAGTTGAATTCTCATAGTGACCCAATGTACAACACAATCAAACACTGTCCGCCCAGCCACTCAATCTTTGCCATTTTTGAACCTGTTATTGAAGATACATAGTCTTCTTCTGACTATTATGCCAATCATGGTGTCTTTTTCTGGGGGTTGGTTTCTCTTAGAAACAACTGAAAACACCATGGCTTGGGTCAGGTGCTTAGTAGTCTTCAAAGTGACATCTTTGGTTTTTAAACACTTGAAAGAGATCTCTTGCAACAGATTGCCTAATGAAATATGTTTGAATTCTTGACTGCTTTGTCAAGGGCACTGATTGTAGATTCAAAAACAAACCTGCTAACTTCAACCTTGTCTCCATTTATCAGGATGTTGGCCCAAAAGCACATCATCTTTACATGATCTAACTTTGTGTGTACAAAATGCCTTATGAATGAGAATGATATATGTGGATGTAAGCTCTCAGAAACAAAAACACCACAGGAAATAAGACTACACACTGAAGAGAGAGACCCTTCATTTTAGGCAAATGAATGAGCAACTCTCCAGTCCTGCAAACAGGTAGGGCACCAGGCCTGTCTCCCTTTAACCCATAATTCAAAGTCAGAGTTGAGATGACTACTCTTTTTTTTTTTTTTTGGGGGGGGGGGAGAATCACTGCCCTCTGGTGGTCGTGGGAGCTACCCAGCCTTGCTCCTGGAGAGCTGCCACTGGATTTGAACCACCAGGCACGTGGTGGGCTGCAGTCCCGCACTGAACCACTATGCCACCAGGCTCAGCCCCGACTATTCTTAATATCATCAAATAACTAGTTTGTGGAAGCCCCAATAATGATCTCAAAGAGATTCAAGGTTTTGGAACATAGTACCTATAAAATCAAACATTAAATGTCCAAAGCTCCTATCTACAGGGTGCTTTTAAAAGTTTATGGGACGCCAAAAGCATGGGGACAGACAAGGGGAAAAAAATTTTATGGGAAATTTTGATGATCTTTTAATTCCATTTTGTTTGTTTATTTTGTTTTGGTTTTGGTTGCATCATTGCCCTCTGGTGGTGGGAGTAGGAGGCCCAGCATTGCTGCTGGATTTGAACCTCCAACCCAGTGGGCCACAGTCCCGTGCACAATCACTACGCCACCAGGGCTCAGCCCCTTTTAATTCCATTTTGAAACACCCTTGCATTTTCTAAAAATATAACTTTGTCTACTACTATTGAAAACTGCTTCTACTCACTTTTTAAAATCTGAATATACTGTGCCCAAAACAATCTGCACAATCAAGTATTTTTAACCTACTCACTTGACACACAAGATCCTTGCTTCTTTTGACAAATCTTTCAGATCTCTAACAAAATATTTTTAAAATATGCTTTGTGAATTCAAAATAAAACACATTTACACATTCATACAAAATCTCATTCTTTAAAGATTTGATAACAAGAATTTTAAAATAAACGGTAAGTTTACTTACTTGGGTCAAAGGGGCTTATTTACTAGAATAAAAGATTATTATAGACTATTTAAAGTCATACTATGGTTTTGTTTGGGTTTTTTATATTATGGTCTTTATAAGACACATTATGTCTGCATGATAGCAAAATTACATTTCATTTTCCAGTATATAATCATCCCTCAGTATCCAGAGGAAATTGGTTCCAGGAGCCCCCAAAGATACTCAAATACACACATGTTCTTCAATACCCTTATATAAAAATGATGCAAGGTTTGCCTATCCTCCTATATACTTCAAATCATCTCTTGATCACTTCTAATACCAAATACAAACTGTATAAAAAGCATTTTATGCTCCCTTAGTCTTTGAAGGGTTGTCTTCACCACACTGCTCCCTCCAATGCCAATATTTTTGATTGGTAGTGGTTAAATCTGAGGATGTGTTTCTTCCAGATACAGGGGACCAATTGTACTTTTAAGTAAAAATGGTTTTTTTTGTTTTGTTTTATTGGGGGGGGGGGGCATCACTGCTCTCCAGTTGTGGGAGTAGGAGGCCCAGCCCCACTGCTGGAATTGAACCTCCGTCCCAGTGGACCGCAGTCCCGTGCACAACCACTACGCCACCGGGGCTCAGCCCTAAAAACCTATTTTTGTTGAGATATTTTATTACCTATATTTCCAAAAGAAGCTATTTCAAAACTTTAAAACCTGCTCCCCATTTTTGTTGTTTGCTATCTTTTAAACATGCAGTATAGGCAAAATCTATTAAAACTTATATGGCTCAAGTAGAAAATATTTGGAAATGAATATGGCAACATGTGTACAAATATGCTTGATACAAATGATTACTTGAATGTTATAAGAGCTGTAAGAGCCGCCAATAAAATCATTGGGGAAAAAAACAACTATTTTCCAGTTACTGTCAAAATTAGGAATTTTGTCATTGAAATTTAATCTAAATCAACTGATGTTCCATGTGCTTATGAAAACCAACTTGTTTATCATTTCCTAGTTTACGTTTACCTACAATTAAACCTAACTTAGTATAGTAGAAACAGTACTTTTTCCACAGGCAGTAAATCTCATGAAATTATTTAACTATAATGTGTTCCACCTAATTATTACAACTCTTTTACCAAGAACTCCCTTCTCTCTCTGGCTCTCTCAGAACCAGCCAGTAGATAGGGTGTAACTACCACCGGGGGAAGGAGGTTAATTTGGTTCCTGACTCAAAACACTAGTTGCTTAGGTTGAACAAGTTATTTATCCTAATCTCAGTCCATCTACTGCAGATCAATCACCTTTGCCTTGAAACAAAGAATGAAGAAGGGATTCTAAAAAGTACACTTCAAAAAGTAGCACCTGATAAAGCAGGCCAAACATGCAATATTGGATTATATCAAGTTAGGCGGATCCACTGCAGGAAGTGTTCTGCAAGCTAGTGAGCAATTAAAATTTCCAATTGAAAAGAAAGACAAAAAAATCTATATTATTACTTTGAAATGGTGGTCTCACATTTTAAAAACTATAGTACTTCCACCAGGGCAGTGATGCCACACACAAAAAAGAAAAAGAAGAAACATTTTTAAAACTATAAACTAATTTCCAACTCAAGTTTTCCAGGAACAAGAATAGTATGCCTTACAAAGTATCAGCTCAAAACCAGAATGCTGCAGGTGTTACTAACCTATCAACACTTGATTACAAAGCATTACGGTATGACCAACATTTTTTGGTTATTGCGGAGAAAAAGTTTAAAAACAAAAGAATGAAGCTACTAAAAAAGCTAAGAAAGCAAAAGCCTTAAAAACACGCTAACTATCCTTTTGGTTAATAATATTTTCTTCCTTTCTAATACAAAAGAACATTAAAGCTCTTATAACCCTCCCTCCTTCAATAAGTGATTTTCATTCCTCACAACTTATTCTTTTGCATATAGCTTATCATAATAAATTTTTAATTTTTTTCATAATAATTTTTTTTTTTGGCATCACTGCTCTCCAGTGGTGGGAGGAGGCCCAGCCCCACTGCTGGAATTGAACTTCCGTCCCAGTGGGCCGCAGTCCATAATAAAATTTTTAATTTTTAAATTTTAACGACTTGAAGACTTTACATTCTTCAAAACCAAAAACATTGTTTAGGATGCTTAATCAAAATTTGCTATCCTACAAATTAAACAAACTTTGGTACATTCAAACCATAGACTACTACTCAGCCATTAAAAAGTACAAACTTTTATGTACACAACAACCTAGATGCACCCCAAGAGAATTAAGCTGAAATTTACAAGTCAAATCCAAAAAGCTACACACTGTATAATTCCTTTTATAATACATTCTTAAAACGACTAGAAAGAGATCAGAGTGGGCTAGAGGTGGTCTTTTATCTATATAGGCCAGAGCTATCTTTCTGGATATTTCGAGTGTGGTGGTCAATACAGACTCAATCCATAACATGATCCAGAATACACACATAATGAATGAACATAAAACTGGAGAAATAAAAGGAGAAATCCGAGTCAGACTGGGAAGACAGTTTCAAGTTGCTAGTATTGAAGGAACTAGGTAAAGATTATCAGATACCTTTATTACTTCTTACAACTATGCATGAACCTATAATGATCTCAATTAAAATTTTATTTTTTTTAAGTGCTACCCTCAAATCAGGAAAGGTTAGGAAAGGAGGAATAAAAACAGGAGACACTACATGAAACAAATTGGCTGAACTGTTGAATGAAAAACTGCTCTGTAAACCTTCACTTAATTCACAATAAAAAGAGGGAAGAGATGGGGGGAAGGGAGGGGGAAAAAAAGGGGAGAAAATGCTACCCTAACCTATGGGAAAACCTGGATATAAACTGCCAATTAGACAATATTACAGAATGAGAGTTAAAGTTACTACAGTTAAGCAGGAGACATCTTTATTCTTAGATGTTTGCTGAAATGCTTTGCGATAAGATACTATGACTGCAACTTATTTAAAAATATTTTTAGGGCTGAGCCCCAGTGGCGTTAAGTGGTTGAGTGTGGGACTGCCGCTCGCAGGCTTGGCGGTTCAAATCCAGCGGCAGCACTCAAGAGCTGAGCAGCACTGGGTAGCGCCCACGACCACCAGAGGCAGTGATGCCAAAAAAAAAAAATATATATATATATATTTATGTCAACTATTAGAGTTTAGGTAAAAGAGTTCAGTGTTCCTTACACTTTTCTTGTTTTCAACTTCATTTTTGTTTTCCAAGTAGAGAAAGTTCAGGAGATTAAAGACCAAAGCCTATCCTAAACAATGCAATAGTACTACACATCAATTAGTCTCTTCAAATAAAATAATGACCTTGTAAAACTATGGTGTAGTTTGATCTGCACACCCTATTAGTCATAAAAAATTAAAGATTTCAAAGTAGCCAAGGGTTACATAGTAGCCAGGATATGCTCCCCCATCCCCCTTAGTATCACAATTAGCTTACCACAGATTACTTTTTGATTTGTCGGGAAACAGAAGAGTATTTCTCTATTTTTCAAACAAAATAAATTCTATTGATGAGAAAGCTAACACATTCCAAGTTTGAAAGTCTTAAATTAAGCAACTATAGTTTTAACTACAGTTCAATTCTTTACGAAAAGGGCCAACCTACACACTAAGTGCCAAACAAAAACGCGCCACATTAATTACAGCAACAAGGTTACAGTCCACACTTTACATTGTAAACAGTGCTCCCAACCTCAAGGCCTATGCGGTTTATGAAAATGCAGGGCAGTAAAAGTTCTCTGAAGCGAACTCACTCGGATGCATCCGTGTTAACCACTTTTGTCTAAGTCCGTCTCTACAACTTTTCACTTCCTACTGGACCGCCTCTGGCAACGGGCCCCACCTCCCGAAGAGGGTGGTGGGGTGCGGTTGTTTCCCGCTCGGGAACGAAGAAATAAATGCGTCTACCCAAGCCCAGAAAGGAGGGCACACGACAGGCCGGGGAGCCGCACACTCAATGCCTCTACAAGCTACCAGCTAGAGGCGGGTGCCGTGGAGAAGCCTCGCGGGGCATCCTCCGCGGGCCGCTGCCCCTGGGCCGGGCGGGGACAGGTGAATCCCGGGGGGGAGAGGGGGGAGAGGAGGGAGGGAGGGGCGGGCGCCGGAGGGAAAGCCGCGCCACGGCAATGAATGAGCCCTGCGGCAGCGGCGCCACCTGTTCCGTCCACGGGCGGCCCCGGCTGGGAGACACGGCTCTCGCGCCGCCAGGGCCGAGACCCTACTCCACGGAGCCCGCTCTCCAGCTCGAGGCCGGTCGCCGTCCCCTGCGCTCCGGGCACACGGAACCCCGCACTCGAGGTGCCGGCAGGACGGGGCCTAGTCCGGAACCCGGGCCTCGGAAGCGTGGGGAGCGCCGCAGGAGCCCGTGTCCCGCGCGTGGGCCCAAGTGGGATCCAGGGAAGAGAACGAAGGAGCGCGTTCGCTCCGGTCAGAGGCTACGAAGGCGGGGTCCCGGGCGGGGGTGGCTCGGTGCCCGCCCGGCCGATGTTAGGGGTGACAGGCCCGGACACAGGCTCAATCGTACCCACCGCCGCCTCGCAACCTCACACTTACCAAGATCCTCTTGAAGAGCGCGTTCTCCTTGGGCGGGAGGCTCACGGCCGGCATCGTTCCGGCTCCTCCCGCTGCTCCCGCCACCGCCCGGCTGGGTCAGTCTGTTTGTCCGACCGCCGGCGTTCCTTGGCTGCTTCAGCCTTGAAAAACCTAATCCGCCGCCGCCCCTAGGCCCTAGGTATCGCCGCGCCGCCCTAACCGGACACCCGCTATCCCTCGTCTTTTTTCCTTTCTCACTTAATGCTACCGCCGCCTCCCCCCCACGGGTCTCCGTCGGCGGTTCACGTGGTAACTGAACAGACCGACAGAGGCAACCAAAATGGCGGCCGCAGAGGGCTTTCCCACCCGGGTCACACTTGCTAGCGCGCAGGCGCGATGACCTGCCTCTCCCCGCCTCTTCTGCCCCGGAGCTTTCCGGGAGCTGGAGCGCCGGCCTGCGCGTGGAGGCCCTGGGCGTCCTGGCGGGCTTTGCCGTCCCGTTCCGTGGTGTCGGTTACGATCGTGCGCAGGAGGGCCCGACGGTAACTCGGGTTATGGCCGCCTCCCGTCAGGAATAGCCTACCATGTCGGCCTTTCATTCGTTTCATTCAAGCGACACGCTCACTGAATGAGCCTTAGATGCTGGTTAAAATGCAAGCGTGGCGAGAAGTGCCAGAGCGAAACGGAGGGGAAACGGGGAAGACTTCGCAGATACAAAGTGGCTTTATAGCCCGAAGAGTTTGACTGGTTGAGTGGGTCTAGCTGGGCTATCGGCGATTTAGCGAATATTGCTTATTTAAGATGAACCTAGAGAGGTAGAGAGTAAGCCAGATCCGAGTGCCATTTTTGTTCTGCCAAGGACCCTCTGAAGGTTAAAGAAGTTGCTCCTATTTCACTTGGAGGCCATCCGGCGCGGTGTTGTCAGATTGTATGAGGGTTTCGCGACATTGACTCCCCTGAAAAACTGGCTGGACTCAAGCTACTGCTTCGTTCAACTCATCACCACAAAGCCAGACATCTTAGAAGCTGGTGAAGCTGTATCGATACTAGGCAGTGTAGCTAGTCCGGGCAAGATCCGACTAGATACTCAATGAGATTTCTCTGATTCACTTTCTATATAAACATTGTATCTTATTTCTTCTCATTAACAACTCAGTGATATTGTCATCAGAGTGACATTGCTTTTTTTAAAATCACTTTATTGAGGGCTTGTACAGTTCTTAACAAGATCCATACATTCATTCATTGTGTCAATTTGTACATATGTTGCCATTATCATTTTCAAAACATTTTCTTTCTACTTGACAAAGTGGTGTTTCATTTGATTATTTTGATTTTTTTTTAAGTTAATTTTTCCCTTGGCTTTTTTTTTTTTGGGGGGGGGCGGGGGCATAAAAGCATAGATGCCTTTGTTGAACAACAAACCATAAAAATGAGAAGTTATGGGCTGAGCCCCGGTGGCGTAGTGGTTGTGCGCAGGACTGCGGCCCACTGGGACGGAGGTTCAATTCCAGCAGTGGGGCTGGGCCTCCTACTCCCACCACCAGAGAGCAGTGATGCCCCCCCCCAAAAAAAAAAAAAAAAATGAGAAGTTATTATTTTCTGACATATCTGGGGATGTACGCGTTTTGTTTTTGTTTATCGGGGGTTCATACAACAATCATTATGTTAATCACATTGGTACATATGTTGCCATTATTATTTTCAAAACATTTTCTTTCTACTTGACAGAGTGGTGTTTCATTAATTATTTAATTTTTTTTCAGTTAATTTTTCACTTGGCTTTTTTGGGGGGCTATAAAATCATAGAAACCTTTATTAAACAAAAAATGAGAAAATACTGTTTTCTAACATCTAGGGCTGTATATTTGGCTTTTTGTTGGTGGTATTTTTTACTTTTGTGAATTAAGTGGAGATTTACATCAGCTTTACATTCAAGCGTCTATATGTATTTCATATCAGTTCATTTACTGCACTCCCTCCACATACTATCACGTACCCTAATTCCTCTCTGTGTTTCGTTTGTCTATTCCTCCTTTCTTAACCCTGGAAGGTGAGGTTCTGAAAACTGACTTTCTTAAAACTATCACTGCATATTCCATTCTTTGGACTAGGAGTACCTGTGTCCCTTGGTTTCTGATGACCTTTTCCCAGATCCTAAAATTAGGATATGTAGCAGTCTTTGCATCACAAGTCTATGAAAAACAAGTGGGTTTTGCTTCTTTTAAAAAATTATGTAATGGAAAAAAAAAATTATGGGGCTGAGCCCCGGTGGCATAGTGGTTGTTCGCAGGACTGCGGCCCACTGGGATGGAGGTTCAATTCCGGCTCCCAGGAGCAAAGGCTGGGCCTCCTACTCCCACCACCTGAGGGCAGTGATGCCAAAAAAAACAACCAAAAAATTTTTTTAATTATGTAATGCTCTTTCAAATGGACTGCAACCTTCCCTGGAAGATATGAATTGAGTTAGATGTTTCCCACTGGGAAGATAAGGGATAAAACTTCAATTTTCAACCTACTCTCTTGAATGCTCTGTCATTGGTTAGGAGCAAAAGGTTTTTTCTTAGATCTTTTGTCCTGTTGCTTTTAATACTTAAATCCTTCAGCCTTCATCGTTTTTACTTTGTGTGTGAGTGTGTGTGTGTGTGTGTGTATCTTTCCCCTTTAGTCAAAGTGTGTGTGAGTGTGTGTGTGTGTGTGTCTGTATCTTTCCCCTTTAGTCAAAAGACCTGGTGGCGTAGTGGTTACTAATTGGGCTGCAATCCACAGGATTGGGAATTTGAAATCACCTGCTGCTCCACAGAGAAAGACCGGGCTTTCTACTCCTTTAAATAATCAGTCTGAAAAACCCACAGAGGTTTTGAGTCAACATTGACTAAATGACAGCAAGATTGGTTTTTGATCACTCATATTTAATACAAGAAGACTATAAGGGCTGAGCCCTGGTGGCATAGTGGTTGTGCGCGGGACTGCGGCCCACTGGGATGGAGGTTCGATTCCAGCTCCACAGAGCAAAGGCTGGGCCTCCTACTCTCACCACCTGAGGGCAGTGATGCCTAAAAAAAAAAAAAAGAAGACTTCAAAAAGTTTGTGGAATTTTTCTGCAAATTGTATTGAATCCCTTATGTGTCAACCCTCTAGATGCTATTTAAATCCAGGAATATGTCATGAGATGTAGTCAATTTGTGGCACAGAGATTCAGAAGAGCAGTGAGACTGGAATCCCATCTTGATTATGTTATTGACAGGTCTGGCTTCCTGGTCCACAGAAGCAGAAGCCAAGGAATCACGTGTCTGAGCCACTTGTTATTTACCAATCCTGACTTGTGGTAACCTATTAGCTTCCCAAGTAAATGTTCATCATTGTATTGTCTGTGGGTCCTACGTAGTCTTTGCAACAAATTATCATACCCAGTATAGAAGTAGAGTACCATGGGGTGGGGGTGGGGTGGGAGGAAGATACTGTTAACGAAGGATGGAGGGCAAGGGCATTTGACCCTTGTCTCATGGCAGTAGGGAAGCCAGAGGAGGTCAGATGTGCCCCTCACCCCCCCACCGGCCTCGCACACCCTGTACCATTTGATGCAGCCCATAATTCTAGGCTTACTTTTCACAAACTTCCTTAAGATTTTATCTGAATCATGTGAGTTTTAGAACATGGGCAGTTTGAGTTTTGTTTAGAGAATTTATCTGGGGGGGGGGGATGATTTTCTTTTTACACAAATGGAATCTTACTGTGCCTATTTATCCTCCCCTCTCCTCCCCTTTCTGTCCTGGACTCTCAAGGTATGAGGTCTCCTGTAGTCTGATGGCATTGGGGCAGGGTTGCATTCTCTTGGCACCTTTGTTTGGGCAGGTTGTCTAAAGAAACAAATCCAGGAGCACTCCCATATGTATGAGAAAGAGTAATTGACTGCGGCCCACTGGGTTGGAGGTTCAAATCCAGCAGCAAGGCTGGACCTCCTACTCCCACCACAAGAGGACAGTGATGCCAAAAAAAATGAGAGCTTTCTATCAAGAGCTTTCTATTCTTTATCAGAATGGCATCCTAGCCCAGCCCACCTCAAAGCCCTAAGTCCAATGCCAGTCCATAAGTTGCTCTTCAGACTCAGGTAGCCACAAGCCATGATGCAGTAAGGTGAACCAGGAAGCAGGAAGATCACACACCAACAGGTGCAGATTCAGGTGGGATCCAAGGTCCGTGGCAACATGGCAGGGCTCCAACAGCTGCCAAAGTCCCCAGTGTGACGCCCACTGCAGGCAGAGTCCCAGGAGGCAGGAAAGCAAAGTGGTCAAGAGGGGAAAGACCCTCATTCCCCCACACATACACTTATAGGAAAGCTACACTCCCCAGGAGGCATCATCAGGCTGTGACCTGATTGACAGGTTGGATTCCACCCCTACACTTTGATGCAACCTCAAGGTATCATAAAATCTGCCACAGTCCCTTCTAGGAAATCAAACTCCCCGATTGATAAAGAGCCTGGGTGGGGCATACAGTTAATTGTCTAACTACTATCCAAGGGCTTCAACCCCACCCAGAGGCTCTTGGAAGATAAACCTGGTTATCTGCTTCCAAAAGGCCACAGGCTTGGAACTAAAGGAGACTGCTCTGCTCTGCATACACTGAGGTATGCCAAGTCAGGACTGACCACTAACAACTGTCCGCAGGCCCCTCTTCTCTGTACCCTCATCCTGTCACCCTTTCCTCCCTCTCACCTTCACATCAAAATTTCAAGCCCAAACATCTTTTTGGGTCACCATGATCAGTTGTTGGTTTATTCATGTATGTATGTATGTATGTATGTATGTATTTTAAATGTGTGCTTCAAAGAGTTTGTGGTAAAATTCCATTCTCTTTTCATCCCATTTTCCTAAGGATTTCGTGAATCATTTTATATATCTATACCTCAGAACAAACTTAGAATTTACAAAAACAGTTGTTACTTGGTGATGAATGGCTGCATACTGGATATGCCTCTTCTGCATGCTGGAAGGTCTGTAAACCCAGCAGTCACTGAAGACAGCACAGCCGGGAAAGCTGGGCCTACCGTGGGCCCCGGCTGCTGCTAGGGAATCAAATGGAAGGCTCACAAGCTGTTCACTTCATTGTCCCCAGTGGATCCACAATCAAAGTTAGAAAAATGTTCCCACTTCACTGTCAGTTTAGTGATGCGCTAGAGCTTTCAAATCTCTGGCTTCGCATCCAAAGGTTCTGTTCTTACAGCAATATTACTACAGGCCCTGGCTTGGTTTGGTTTGTTTTCCCCATCAACATTTTTCCCTTTGCCGGAAGAGAATACTGGCTTTTGAACTAGTTAACTACCAAAAGCTAAGTACTTGAGTAGACGAGCCAGTGATATAATTTAGCAAATGTTACATTCATCTTGCTGGTCATAAATAAATAGGAATCTAAGGGACTGAATCATGAATACTGATGTGGTTCAACCTTCATCCAGTCAAATTCCCTGGTGACAGTGCACCCAGATAAAACAGCAGGGACCATACCACCTGGTAGCCTGCTCTCCCCACCATCAAGTATGACTCGAAGCAACTCTGAAGGACAGGGCAGAGCTGCCCCATAAGTTTCCAAGAGTGGAACTCTTTATGGGACTAGAAAGCTACCTCTTTCTCACAAAGAGCAGCTGGTGGTTTTAGCTGACCCCTTGTCACCAGCCTAACATAGCCACTACCCCATCAGGGTTCTACTATAAGTGATCTAGTGTGGTCACTATTCTGGAACCAAATCAAATCAATTTCACTTGAGTTGTGCTGTGAATGACACCATGTAGGAAGTTAACAAACCCAAGGCCAAATGACGATCATCCCACTCCATATATTTGCCTGTCCTGATTGCCAAAATGCCTACACCTAAACAAATATTAACAAAAGAGAATGATTGAACTTGAAATTTTAACTCTATAAAGTAGACAAAGTATAATTTTCCACTAAAAACTAACCTTCATACAGGAGCAAGGCTGGGCTTCCTATTCCCATCAGGGCAGTGATGCCACAAAAAAAAACAAAAGCTAACTTTCATATTTGTACAATGTTCTCTTTTTTCTTTTAAAAAATCATTTTATTGGAGGCTTGTACAACTCTGATCACAATCCACATATCCATCCATTGTCATACAATGTTCTCTATTGACTTTCACAACTAGATAGTTGGATTTTATCCAAACATTAGGAATAAAATATATTTACCACCAAGATTTAACGAACATTAACTTTGTGCTCTTTTGATCTTTTTGCTTCAAGTGTAGGGTCACCTGGAGCGTCCCCCGGCCCCACCCCAACCCCCAAGTCTGATAGGGGTCTCATTTGCACTCATCATGAATCAATCAAGGATAGAAGGAGCAGTTTTGAGCATTTTAAATTTTATATGTTAAACTCTCTTCAAGTCTTGCTCCTCTTCCCCGGACCCTGGGAAGTGTGAGCAGAGGGAACATCAGGGACTAAAATCTGGGTGTTGACCCTTTTGCCTGAGTCAAAAAGAAGATTTTAACATTCAAACTGTGGAATTCAAATTGCTGAAGGAATGCCCTGCAACAACTCACACCAAAACGTAGCCATTAGCTTCGGACTGCAAGTGCTTCTTGAGGGCTCCTAACAAGATGGGAGTTTCACATACAGCTGCCTGCTCCCAGGGTAGGGTCCCATCCATGCCAACAGGCTGGGGGAAATGCACTCCTACTGCATCACTTTCCAAAAATAGCCACTAGTTAAAAGCCATGGAAAACAAAGTTCTAGAAAAACAAAAAAGTCTGTTCCAACAGCAGTACTGTGATCAGTAATGTACTTTTGCTGGTTTCTTAGACTCTGACTAATTGAGCTTCTGTTCCAACATGTTGGTTAATGGCAAAGGTTTTCTCAGGACAAGCTGACACTGGATGGTGTAAAAGGATATACAGCTGACAGGTTGCTGAGTGGACAAGAAGCGGAGAACCAACCACTGACTCAGTGCATTAGTTGGGTGGTTTGCTTACTTGTGCATGAGGCCCGGAGGCTCAAACTAGGTTACAAAACTGTAACGTGATTTGCAAGTTAGCGATCCATTTTGACAACAGTTGCATGTAAAAATGATCCAGAGATCACAGTACACATATTTTACATTTTGCTGCAATTTTTCAATAACAGCACTAACAAAAATATAAAGGAGACAAAAAAGATTTAACACTTTATATATTTTGTAGACATCAGAATGAATGAAAGACTTGAATATACCACCCATTGTCATTGAGCAATTCTGACTCATACTGACCCTATTACACATACAGAGAGAGAGAACAAATCATTTCACTTTCTAAGCCTTCAAATGGCCCTATAGGGTAGGTTTTGTGTTACAGAAGTAAGACTAAGACAGAGGCCAAGTAATTTGCCTAAATATGTTGCTGGTAGGATAGTGGTTATGTGCCAGGATGCGAATCACAAGGTCAGCAATTCAAAACCACTAGTCAATCCAAAGACGAAAGATGAGGCTTTCTACTCCTGTAACAAATTACCATGTCAGAAACCCACAGGGGCATTTCTACCCTGTTCTACTGGGTGGACATGGAATGGAATGGACTTGAAGGCAGTGAGCATGGGTCTTTGTAAAGCAGAAACATGAGCGTGGGCAGAACCAGGAACTCGGCAGTTTGAACCCTACACAGCCCTGGAGTTTGAAAAATAAAAAGGAAGAACAAGCTTAGCATACCTGAAACTGAAAAACCTCAAGAAAAACAATTTAAGCCTTGAGTTACAACACTGAATGGTTCTATGAGCAAAACTGATGAGTGATGCAGGAAGCAGCAGAAGATGGACTAATACCAAGAGCTCACGCAGAAAATGAGTTTGACACAAATCATGTATGGATTGTTAATAAGAGCTGTAAGAGCCCCCAATAAAATGATTTATTAATACAATGAAGGGCTGAGCCCCGGTGGCGTAGTGGTTGTGTGCGGAACTGCGGCCCACTGGGACGGAGGTTCAATTCCAGCAGTGGGGCTGGGCCTCCTATTCCCACCACCGGACAGCAGTGATGCCAAAAAATATATATATACAATGAAGATGGAAAGAATACACAGACACTGTCCCAAAAATAATTAGTTGACATTTGACCATTTCAAGAGGTAGCATATGTATTGCAAGATTTAGCATCTGGAATCTTAAAGGTTTGAAGTTAAACAAGTGCCCACCTAACAGAAGCAACAAAGCCTGCATGGATGAAGCACACCAGCCTGTCTGATCACGAGGTGTCGACGCGATCAGGTAGCAGGCATCAGAAAACCCAAAACAAACAATTAAATCAAGGCAAATGAAGGGGTTGGAGTAGAGACCCCAAACCCATCTACAGATAATTATACATCCCCTCACAAGGAAAGACAAGTCAGCCAGGGTACAGTATAGCTGCGATGGAACACACAACATTCCTCTAGTTCTTTAATCTTCATCCCACTAGCATGATGTCAGTTCTACTTTACAACTCCAGCTGGCCCAGAGTGTGTACATTGGTACAGATAAGAACTCTGGACACACGGAACCCAGACAGAGCAACCCCTCAGGAACAGTAATGGGAGTAGTGATACCATAAGGGAAGATGGAAGGTGGGGGGGAGAACGGGAAGAAAGGGGGAATCAATTGCAATGATTGATATATACCTCCTTTCCAAGGGAGACAAATAACAGAAATATGAGTGAAGGGAGATAGCAGATGGTGTAATAAATGAAAATAGTAACAATAATTTATTAAGGGTACGCAAGGGTGGAAGGGTGGTGGAAGGAGGGAAAAAGAGACGTTGATATGAAGGGCTCAAGTAGAAAGAAAATGCTTTAAAAATGATGATGGCAAAGAAAGAAAGAAAAGAAAAATAAAATGATGGCAACATATGTTCAAATGAGTCTGAAAAAATTGATGTAGAGATTGTTATAAGAAGTCCCAGTAAGATTTTAAAAGAGAGAGTATATGAGTAAGAACCAAGGGCAATGAAGGAAAAAAGTGTAAGATACATGAAAAGCTTTAGCCAAAAATAAAGCCCCAGGAATTGACGGGATACCAAATGAAATGTGTCCTCAAGCTGAAGTACTGGAAGCACCCACTCATCTATGCTTGGAAATTTGGAAGGTAGCTATTTGTCCAACTGACAGGAAGAGATCCATAATTGTACTGATTCCAAAGAAAGGTGATGCAGCAGAATGTAAAGTGTATAGAAAAATATCACTGATATCACATGCAAGTAAAATTTTGATGAAGATCATCCAACAATGGTTGCAGGAATACCTAGACAGTGAGCTGCCAAAGGTGCAGACTGGATTCAGAAAAGGAAGTGGAATATCACTGCTGATGTCAGATGGATCTTGGCTGAAAGCAAAATACCAGAAAAAACGTTTACATGTGTTTCATTGACTATGCAAAGGCATTCAACTGTGTGGACCTTAACAAACTATGGATAGTCTTCAGAAGAAAGAGGATTCCTGAACACCTCATTGTGCTCTTTCAGAATTTACACATGGACCAAGAGCCAGTTGTTCCAAGAGAACAAGGGATTACTGCATGGTATTCTCATGGTAAAATCAGGATAGGCATACTTCAACAATGAATCTTCTCACCATACTTATTCCATCTAGACACTGAACGATTAATGGAAAAAGCTGGATTATATGAACAACATGGCACCAGTGTTGGAGGAAGTCTTAATAAAACCAGCAATATATAGATGACACAGTTTTGTGTTCTGAAAATGAGAACTTGAAGCACTTAATAATGAAGATCAAGAATTGCAGCCTTCAGTATGGATTACAATTCAGTGTTAAAAAAAAATCCCAAATCCGGGCTGAGGCCCGGTGGCGTAGTGGTTGTGCGCGGGACTGCGGCCCACTGGGACAGAGGTTCAATTCCAGCAGTGGGGCTGGGCCTCCTACTCCCACCGCCGGAGAGCAGTGATGCCCCCCCCCCAAAAAAAAATCCCAAATCCTCACAACTGGACGAATTGAACCAATAGATAATATCATGATAAACAGAGAAAAGGTTGAAGTTGACAAGGATTTTGTTGATTGGCTCCACAACCAATGCTCATGGAAGCAGCAGTCAAGAGTTCAAAGAGTGCATTGCATTGGGTAAATCTGCTGCACAAGACCTCTTTCAAGTGTTGAAAAGCAAGGATGTTACTCTGAGAACTCAGGTGCACCTAAGCCAAGCCGTGGTACTTTCAATCATCTCCTAAGCATGTGAAAGCTGGACACTAACTCTGGACGACCAAAGAAGAATCGATACATTTGAATCACAGTGCCTGTGAGGCACATCCAGAGTACCTGGACTACCAAGAGAACCCGTACATCTGTCTTAGAAAAAGTGGAGCCAGAACGCTCCTTAATGGCAAAAATGGCGTGATTTCATCTCATTGACTTGAGACATGTTGTCAGTGCCTGGAGAAGGACATCATGTTTGGTAAAGTAGAGGCATATAAAAAAAGAGGAAGGCCTTAGATAAGATGGATGGACACAGTGGCTGCAACAAGGGACTCAAACATAACCATTAGGAGAATGGTACAGGCCTGGGCAGTGTCTCCTTCTGTTGTTCACAGGGTTGCTATGAGTTGGAACAGACTGGACAATACTTACCAACTACAGCACCTGGCCTCTTAGTAGTAAGTAGCCTCAGTCTGTAGCCCACCTCACTCAGCTGTGTGATCTGGGCAGATCAGGATATTGCTAAGAACAAAGGTTCAGGATTTCCTGTCTCTGTTTCCATCAGAGACCAGGTTGATTCAAGGAACCCTTTATTCTGCGAGTGTGAGACAGAAGGAAATAGTGTGGTTTGCTACCTCCGAACTGCTTTGAAAATCCAGTGAAAATCACCTAAGTTATATATCCCAAGCTAAGGGGCAAAAAGCAGATCTTGCAAAGACCACAGGAAACAATTCCTCAAACTATGTAACCAAAAGCAGGTTTTGCAATCATAACAGGCAACAATTTCCTAAACAGTGTGACAAAAAGCAGGTTTTGTGATGATCACAGGAAATGATTACCTGTGCATGTTTTTCTCCCCCTACCCCAGGCAAGATCACTGTTCCCAAACCAGAGTCACTGCTATGAGTGGACACCAACTCCTTGTGAGCCTACAGGACAGGGTAGAACTGTCCCTGTGAGCTAGTTTCCAAGACTGTTAAGGGTTTATGAGAGTAGAAAGCCTTGTCTCTCTCCCAAGGAGCGACTGGTGGTTTCTAACTACCAACTTTGAGGATGGCAGCCCATTGCTTCATCTCTTTACCAGCAGAACACGGTTAGCTAGATGTAAATCGGCAAAGGGGGAAAAGAGGTGATGGCGTCAGGAATCCTAATATAAAAAAGAGGTGGAGACATACGTTCCCTGGTACCTCTCCAGCACAAAGGAAGATGAAGGGCAGATAAGACCTATTTCTTCCTCCATGGATGAGAATGGAGAGTGAAACAGCTGGGAGGGGAAAGGCAGGATGTTCACATTATCCCCTCAATGACTGAATAGACTCCTGGGCTTTGGGTGTAGGGACAAGGGCACACCAATACACATCCCTAGAAAGAGGAGGTAAGCAACAGAAAGCCAGCCAATAGCAGAAGACTCACAGAAAACCAGTCAACAGGGAGAGGACCACCATTAGAAGAAAAGACCTTTTTTTATATTCCATCAGGCCCTCAGACTAACCAAGGGCCTTTGAGAATTCTACTGAAGTTTCCCTATAATAAAGTCTTATCTCTGTCGAATCATGTGAGTAGGGACAAGAAAAGTGGACAGGCCCCTGGTAGTAATTTGACCACCTCCCAAAGCACAATGCTCCCTTATTGTGCCTGGCTACCTATCTTTTTTTTCCATTTTAACAATTTTATTGGGGGCTCCTACAGCTATTGTAACATTCCCTAAATCATCTGTATCAAGCACATTTGCACACATATTGCCACATTCATTTCCAAACATTTTCCACTTGAGCCCTTGGTATAAGTTCCTCTTTTCCCTCCCTCCCCCCTTTTTTTTCAATGAATCATTTTATTGGGTACTCTTCTGACCATCTATCTTTTTTTTTTTTTTTAACTTTTTTTTAGGCATCACTGCCCTGAGGTGGTAGGAGTAGGAGGCCCAGCCTTTGCTCTTGGGAGCTGGAATTGAACCTCCAACCCAGTGGTCTGCAATCCCGCGCACAACCACTACGCCACTGGGGCTCAGCCCCTGGCCATCTATCTTAATGGCCTTACTTTCCACCTACCTGAATTCGAAAACTATCCTTACTGATTATGCTTTAAAGGAATTTTTACAAGCTAGGTGTCAGCTATATCTTGGAGTTCTAACACATTAAATCTTAAATTCTGTTTCTAGTATTTTGAAGGACAATTCCATCAGTAGAATGGCAATTCCACTAGTAGAAGAACCTTGCCAGCCAGTCAACCCGGCTCACTGCATTTTGTTTCTCTTAGGACCGAGTCCTCACCACAGGTTTTTCAAATACAAAGATGAATGGAGTCCTTGCCTGTGATTGACTTTTCTGAATCTCCTCTGTAAAATGAGGCTAATAATCACCGCCTTTCATGGGTGATTTTGAAGAGAAGGGTAGGTAATTTATGTCACATTTTCATGTACAGGGCCTGGAACACCCAGAACATTACCCACAGCCAGCCAGAGTCCATTCCGACTCTCAGGGGCCCTGTAAGGCAGACAACTGCTCCCTGGGGTTTCTGAGACTGTCAATCTTACGGGCGAAGACAGCATCATCTTTTGCAGAAAGGTTGGTGGATTTGAACCACTCACTTTGTGGTTTCCAGCCCAACACCTAATTCACAGCTCTGCCAGGACTCTTTTGCCTGGGGGTTTCACGCCTGGAACACCGAACACAGTATAAATTCTAATTATTCAACAGGACATTTTCTTATCAGTTCTCTGCTTCATTTAGGGAGCTGAAATAAGGTCACCAAGGGTGGAAAAGAGGATGAAGGACCTTATCTCCTTTATTTTAATCATTTCCTTCCTAAGCCAATAGACAGGCGGGCCTATGTGACGCACAAGTCAGTAACACCCGCCCCCCCGCGGGGTGGGGGGTAGGGGCGGCGGCGGCGGCGCGGGTGGACCTTGCACTTCCGCTCGCCAGGGGGCGCTCCGCAGGCACCGGCTTCCCGAGGGGCGGGGACGGAGGGGAAGGCGGAGCCAAGTCGGCAAGATGGCGCCGCCCGCGGTCCTTCGCCCATTCTCCCGGCTGCTGACCCCGGCCCGGCTCCCGACTCGTCGTGAGTGCCCCTCTTTACCCGAACAAATCCGATTCCTCCTTGTACCTCTCCCAGGGGAGCCAGGTCGGCGGGAGGTGCGGGCAGCTGCGGCTTGGCCAATCCCTGCCGTGACCTTCACTGGTTTTAGTCCCGGCACCCAGGTCGGTACCCATCCCGACTTCACCCTCCATCACCTGCCGCAGACCCACCGACGCTACCCATCTGGGCCTCGGCAAAGCCAGAGTTACCCACTTCCACCCCAACATTCCCCTGCAGGTTGAACCCGTAGGTCAGGGGGTGGCGGGGTTTGCTGCTGCCGAATGGTCCGTGGTCCGCGGGCCCGTAAACAGCTGTGACGGCGTCCTGCGGGCCATGCACCCTTCAAATCTGTTGGCTGGACTGATTACTTAGCGGGTGGAAGAAGGAATTAATATTAGCTTTCTCTTCACACCGGGCAGAAAGTTTCAGATTTACTCATTATTATCCACTCTCTTTCAGTTTCAGGGAGGTCAAAGTTTTACATTCAGGAGCCGATAAACAGCAAACCTGATTGGCTGAAAGTTGGGCTGACTTTGGGCACCACAGGCTTCCTGTGGGCCTATGTAAGTACCTTGCGCTCTATATCCCGAAACCCCAATATGGAATGACATTGTAACACCGGATATTGGTGTTCATGACGCCCGTAAACGCAAGCCAAACTCTGCCATGGAGTCAATTTCGACTCAGCGAGGCAACTGCCCTCATGGGTTTCCAAGACTGTTAAAAGCCTCCTCTCTGTCCCTTAGAGCTCCTGGTAGTTTTCGAACTGCCAACCTTACAAAGCAGCCCAAAAGTAACTCACTAAACCCCCCAGGACCAATAAAGTTGGATATTTTTGAAGATTCTCTTCCATAAGAGAAATCCCAAGGACTACAATGTTTTAAAATTTCACCGACCTAGGAGAAGCTGTTGAGGCTTAAATTGTTGTCATCTTTTGTTAACAAGCATGATTTTGTAAGGAATGTTGGTTTTGCTAAGTATTAATTCTGTCTTGTTATTCTTAATTTTTAATAAGGATTGAACGTTTTATGAAGGCACTGTTTCAGTTGCTGTAGGGACAGACCAGCAGTGAACAAGATAGGGCAGGACTTCCTGGAGTGCCTGGAAAAGTAGAACTGATGGACTTCTTTCCACAAACTTTTAAAAGATTTTCATACAAATTAAATCCCCTTAGCCTTCCAAAACGTTCTGTCTTAACATGTATAATAATACATTGTTGGACATTGTGTATAGTGTGTAGCAACCCCCCCCCCACACACACACACTTCTTGAGCCTTTCATTATCTTAGGTGCTTTTCATAACTTAGCTTTTTCAACATTGTATCTAGAAGGCATGATTAATGTTGCTCTTTTACAAATGAAGAAACAAGCTTGGAAAGATTCCTTGACTGAACCTAGTATGAAATCCTCTTCTGTTTACTTCTTTTTTGGGGAGGTGGGGGGCATCCCTGCCCTCTGGAGGCCCAGCCTTGCTCCTGGAGAGCTGCTGCTGGATTTGGACCACCAACCCAGTGACCCGCAGTCCCTCACACAAACACTATGCCACTGGGGCTCAGCCTGCTTACTTCTTTTTCTAAGTTGAAGTTTTTGTTTTGTGTCGTGTTTGGGGATTTTTTTTTTTTCATTTTTTTCATTTCCTCTCACTCTTTTTTGTTGTTTGTTTGTTTGTTTTTGGGGCATCACTGCTCTCCGGTGGTGGGAGTAGGAGGCCCAGCCCCACTGCTGGAATTGAACCTCCAGCCCGCGCACAACCACTACGCCACCGGGGCTCAGCCCCAGCATAAATCTCTTATGTGGGACTTTTTTTCATTAACAGTTGAGATCTCTAACATGGGACAGGGTAAGAGATGTTGAAAATCACAACCTGGCAAGAGTAATGCACCTTTTTCAGTGTTTCGTTATAAGGAAATTTTACATATTCTTCATTTGAGTTAGGGTTTTTCCTAAAAGGAATCTTGACTTCTCCTGAGGGCACAGTGATTGAAATCGGCTTTTTAATTGAAATGACTGTTACCTGGTAAGAACTTTTGTTCTAGTTTTATATTCTGCTATACAGTCCTACGGAAATGTTTTTCCTCCATGAAATCCAACTCATACATAAAGATTAGGAGTGGAGTTGGTTGGAAAAGATTAGCAGTATAGGGGCTGAGCCCCGGTGGTGTAGTGGTTGTGTGCGGGACTGCGGCCCACTGGGATGGAGGTTTAATTCCAGCTCCACAGGAGCAAAGGCTGGGCCTTCTACTCCCACTACCAGAGGGCAGTGATGCCCCCCCCCCCCAAATTGTAATTATCTTAATCTCTTTTTATTCAGCTCTTGCAAAATATCACACAAATGATGCACAGGTAGCATCAGTAGCCCTCTCCTGTGTAAGTTTGCCAGAAAGATTATATTTCTCATTTTAAATGTCATCTACTTCTAGCTCATCAAGCAACATAATGAAGATGTTTTAGAGTATAAAAGAAGAAGTGGGTTGGAATAAACTACTGAAATACTGATACAGTAAGTGTTTCATTTTAGGATCCTGCAAGTTAACCTGATTTCCTTTTAGATAATGGTTGTTTGTATTTTTATAAATTTGTCACAAAAATAAATAAGGGAGCTAAAAAGTAGCTACCTAATAAAACCTAGTTGCAAATAAAATTGCATAAACCCTGCATGGTCTGTGATTTAAAACAGCTAGATCTTATCTTGTATATATTTGAACATATTTCACATGATGCTTGAAAAGAAATCATTTAACCTTTTATAAAGTGGAAAATCAAATGGAAATAATAATCTATAACTTATCAAGGGTTCATGAGGCAGAGTGGGCAGGGGAAGGTGGGGGAGATATGGGGAGCTGATATCAGTCGCAAGTGGGAAGAGAATGCTTTGAAATTGATGATGACAGCATATGTGCAAATGTGCTTGACACACTCGATGAATGTAAGGATTGTGATAGAGATGTACGAGTTCCCAGGGCTGAGTCCCCGTGGCGTAGTTGTTGAGTGGAGAATTGCGGCCCATTGGCTTGGGGGTTCAAATCCAGCAGCAGCTCTCCAGGAGCAAGGCTGGGTAGCTCCCACAACCACCAGAGGGCAGTGATGCCAAAACAAACAAACACTGGATAGCTTCCACAACCACCAGAGGGCAGTGATGCCCCCAAAAAACAAAAACAAAAAAACAACAAAAACCCAAAAATGTTCCCAATAAAGTTGTTTTTTTTTTTAAAGTGGAAGATCACTCACAGATTTCCCTTTTCATGAGTTATGTTTACAAAAGTAGGTAACTTTTATCTCCTGGTTATAAACATAGTCATCATTAACATTCACTTGCTTTTTTCTCTCATACATAACAGTTCTCAAAACTTAGTTGCATATTTCACTGTCTCACTCAAGGACTCGAGATTAAAAACAAACATGATTTTAAGTCAAAGCTAAATGCTCTTTCTGAAGAATGTTTCTTACTGAAATTTAAATAAAATAAAGGGTTGGGTACTGTGCCTTTAATTTCTAGATTTTCCCTGCGGCTCTTAAGTTTAATTAATTACTCAGAGTACTTTAATTTTAAAGCTTCTGCTAGCTGATGCTCTTGTGTTTTGTTTTGTCCCTCACCCCTTTGTAGGTCTGCTTCATGTAGTGATTGCAGGAACTCTTCTGGATTCACCAATCATGGGAATTTAAGTGTGAAAGAACAGTTATTTCTGAATATATAGCTCAGCATTTGTGTGTTGCATCATTATGTGAAATAAATTAAAATACTTCTGTATTCTGCAGATAATGCGTATTGTGATAACTTGGCAGAAAATGTCAACTTTAAGGTATAATACTAAAAGTGTTTCAATTTAGAAGGTCCGTTGTGTTAAATGTACAAGTGGAAAAGATTAATTAGTAAGCAACATTCAATGCAAATTTCATCTATCTAATGCTGACTACGTGAAGTGATTTTTTAGGGCCCTAATCACCTTTGCCATCTGATCCTTGAGTCCATAGTAACTAAGGACACACTGGTTAAAAAAAGAAAACTTCTTATGGAAATGGGTTCAAGAATCTTTGCTGAAGTTACTTAATCCTGTCTCACACATTTTACATTTCTAACCAAACACTTATTCTGTATTATATTGCAGCGCTAGATATAACCTATTGCTCCAAATACAAAACCAGAACCCACTGCTGTTAAGTTAATTCTGACTTACTTACAAGCCCATATAGAATTTCCAGAACTAGATTTGCTTTTTTTTTTTTTTTAGTAATTTTATTGGGGGCTCTTACAGCTATTATAACTTTCAATACATCATCTGTATCAAGCACATTTGCACACATGTTGCCACATTCATTTCCAAACATTTTCCACTTGAGCTCTTGGTATAAGCTCTTAAAAAAAAAAAAAAGGCTGAGCCCTGGTGGCGTAAGTGATTGAATGCAGAACTGTGTGTGGCCCGAGGGCTTGCTCTCACGAGCAGCGCTGAGTTGCACCCACGACCACCAGAGGCAGTGATGCCCCCCTCCAAGCAAACAAAAAAAGCTTCTCTTTCCCCTCCCCCCCTTTTTTAAAATGAATCATTTTACTGGGTACTCATACACCTCACCTCACAATCCATACATACATCAATTGTATGCTGACCTCATTTGCACACTTGTTGCCATCATCTCAAAACATCCTCCATTTAGGCCTCCAATTCCACGTCCCCATATTTCCCTCCCCTCCGTGAACCTTTAATAATTTACAAGTTGTTATTTCATATTGTACACTGTCTAATATGTCCCTTTACTCACCTGTTGACCATGCCCCAGAAAGGATGCTGTATGTAGATACCTGAAATTGGTTCCCCCTTTCTACTCCACCCTCCTAGTATCACCACTCCCATCACTTGTCCTGAGGGAACATCTATCCTAAATTCCCCATGTTTCCGACTCCAGTGTACATCCCATGTTCTAGCCGGACTTGTCTGGTAGAACTGTAAGCATGATGGTGGGAGGAAGCATTTGAGAACTAGAGGAAAGATGCATATTTCATACTATACTTTAACTGGTTCATCTCCCTGCAACCCCTCTGTAAGAGGATGTCGCTTCACTTACTGATGGACTTTGGCTCACCAATCTGTACTCCCCCCTATTTGATATAATTTTAGTTTTTTCATGGTTGACACCGGATTCCTTCAACACCTTGTGGTCACATAGGCTGGTGTGTTTCTTCCATGTGGGCTTTGTTGCTTCTGAACTGGATGGCCGCTTGTTTACTCGAGCCTTTAAGACCCCAGACGCTATATCTTTTCAGAGCCGGGCACCATCAGCTTTCCTCACCACATTTGCTTATGCACACATTTGTTGTCAGTGATCATTCTAGGAAAGCGAGCACGCAATGTTAGGGTTTTTAGTTCTTAAATCCTGATGACTGATTCCTTCAACACCTCGTGGTCACATAGGCTAGTGTGCTTCATCCATGTGGGCTTTGTTGCTTCTGAGCTGGATGGCCGCTTGTTTACTCAAGCCTTTAAGATCCCAGATGCTACATCTGATAGCCGGGCACCATCAGCTTTCTTCACCACCCTTGCTTATGCACACATTTGTCTTTAGTGATGGGGTATGGAAGGTGAGCACCATGGAATGCCAATTTAATACAACAAAGTGTTTTTGCATTTAGGAAGTACTTGATTGGAGGCCCAATGCCCATCTGCTGTTCAACTACTAAGCCTATATGTATAAGTTCGTTGATCTATTTCTCCATTGTCACATATGCACCTATGTACATGCCTGTATTTAAACCTCTATAAATGCTCTTTATCCCCAGTTCTTTCCTCTATCTACTTTACTTTCCTCTTCTCCCACTATCATACTCAGCCTCCATTGGATTTCAGTATTTTCTCTCTGTTAATTAACCTTGATCAATCACTACTGGACTTCTCTCATCCATATTGTCTCTAATTTTGGATCAATTGATATGCCCTTATCCCTGGGCTGGTCAACACCCTCTTCTTTCCCCCTCCTCCCCTTCTCCCATGGCCTGCACCCCAGAACCATCAGTCCTGTTGTTTTCGCCTCCAGACTGCAAAACTGGGTTTGTACAGTGGCAAACAGCCTCATCTTTTTCCCTTACAGCAACTGGTGGGTTTCAGCTGCCAGCCTTGCAATTAGCAACCTCTAATGCCTAACACCACTACTAGGGTTCTTTCAGAATACAAAAGCACCCAAATACTGTTTTCATCTTGGAGGTTTGGTAGGTCAGCCCAACAAGTTATGGTAAGCAGTAATTATAAATGTCAGACCATATATGAACGAAAGTTCATTATACTGCAGACCTGGGTAAAACAAAAAGCTGAACCTGATTTTGATCTAAATTTGACTATGATCAACTCAGTCTTCTGTATGCACCCTCTTTATTTTGTTTTTAATGGAAATCCCATTTACATTACTAAATGAAGTATCTTTTTAACTATAGCTCTAATTTTTCATAGAAATTATTTTTGTTTAGTCCAGCTACTCTCTTGAGCTTAGTAAAAATCCAACTGTCCAATCCTTTGCAATATGTTTTTGGGAAAACTGAAGGCCTAGGTACAATTGAATGTATCCTAAATTCAATAATGGAAACCTAACTCAAGTCATGTGAATTTAAAAGAATTATAAAGATGTATATGGGAAACAGAAACGAGAAGAGAACATGTGGACGGATCCTTTATTTAAGAAACCTGGGAGGCCAGGGGACTTGGTGGAGGGAGGCCTGCACACTTGTGAGTTAGAGATGATTCCCAGTCACATTCTTGTTTGTTTTGATTTTTGGGGGGCATCCCCGCCCTCTGGTGGTCGTGGGAGCTACCCAGCGCTGCTCCTGAGAGCTGCCACTGGATTTGAACCACCAAGCCCATGGGCCGCAGTCCTGCACTCAACCACTTAAGCCACTGGGGCTCAGCCCACATTCTCATAACTAAAAATAATCCCTACAACATCCTCCCATAATAGTGCCACCTTAAAGTTACCCCTTAAAAGCACATGACTGATTGCTATCTAGCTGACAGCTCTTAACTGCAGGAGCAGATGTGTGCTCAGGGGACAGTAATTCCTCTTTATCTGCCCCCAGAACTGGAGTTCGATTACTCCTCCAGTGAACTTGGAGCCTCTAGGGTGAGGGTACAGCACTGTTATGTATGTGGTTACCTGGAATTAAGGGGGTTTTCTGGTTCTGAGACTATAAGTTGATGTAAGAATACATTTTTCTCTCCTGCTAAGACTTGGTTTCTAATGTCATTCCAGAAGTAAGTACCCCAAAACTTTTGTCCATCTCTTAATTTCTTCCTTAAAGTGCAAAGTCATCCCTTAGGACCTCAGTGGTTGTGGGGCTGGATCCCAAGATCAAAAAAGACACCAAGGCCTAGGAATAACAGGTTTAGAAACAAAATGTTTTCAAGACTTGCTCTGTAAATTAGCTTCATTTTATTTTTATTGTACATGGTTTGGTCTAGTTTACATAATTTGCAAAGATTGGTCAGTTTACTTTGCAAATGTTTAAAATTACCATTGTGTGGAAGCCGACTCCGCCTCAAGGACTTGGTAGAACTGGCCCATGGGTTTCTGAGTGGCCGTGTGTGCAGGAGTAGAAAGCTTTTCTTTCTCCCTGAGAGTGGCTGGAGGTTTAAACTGCTGAGCTTGAGGTGAGCGACCCAGTGAGCAAACACCCATACCAGATGGACTCCCTACTGTGCAAATGGGATATATAAAACCTTCCAGTGCCTTTCACTTCCGGTCCCTGGCCCTCTGGGAGCAGCAGATGTCGGTGCAGACATGGCTTTCCAAGAACCACACCACATACAACCAATCCCGGAAATGGCATGGAAATGGCATCAGAAAGTCCCAATCACAACGGTATGAGTCTCTTAAGGGGGTGGACCCCAAGTTCCTGAGGAACATGTGCTTCACCAAGAAGCAGAAGAATGGCCTGAAGAAAATGCAGACCAACAACACCAAGGCCGTGGCTGTCCACACCAAGGCCATCTAGGACCTTGTGAAGCCCACGGAGGTCAACCAAGACCCCAATGGGCGTCAACCGCAAACTCGTCAACTGGCCTACATCGCCCACCCCAAACTTGGCAAGTGGGCTGGGGCACATATTGCCAAGAGGCTGAGACTCTGCCGGCCCAAGGCCAAGGCACAAAGCAAGACTGTGGCACCAGCCCAGGCTCCAGCTCCCACGAAGTAGAGTTCTCCACATGAGGGCGAGGTGGACTGGTGTGAGCCCTCAGCTGCTGCCTGCATGGTGCTGCTGTCTTCTTGTGCTGTCTGTACAAAGACACACAGGTGGCGCTCTAAAAATTAAACATCTTCCAATAAGATAAAGCAACTGCTGGAATTCATTGATCACTGTACAAGTAAAGCCTCTGAGGTCTGCTAAGGAGAGTGGTCAGTTGGAGTCTGGTGGTAAGACCAGGATTTGAAATTGATAAGAATTAGGCTTACAGCCAGAATGCTGCTTAACAGCAAGGTTGAGGAAACTGTATCCCAAGTCTTCTGGAGGTATCACCAGGAATGGTCAGTCCCAGGAAGAAGCCATCATACTTGTTAGAGGGACAGTGAAAATGAGAAAGCCCCTGGACAAGATAGAGTCCCACAATGGCCATAATAATAGGCTCATGCAAAGGAACAATTAAGAGATTGGTGCAGGACTGGGCTGTTCTCTGTTCTTTTAGTCCCTGTGGGTGGGAACGAACTCCGTGGCATCAACAACATAAGTGGGAACTGATTGACAACAGTTAATTGCACCGAAATTGAGGGAAACCTTCCCACCATTAAAAGCCTAAGTATAATGTATATCCATTGGCTTGGAATCCCTGTACTGAGGACCTTCTAGATCCAGAAGAGAGAGCTAAACCTTTGAAGATCGTGAAAAATGATGGTAGCCGGCACAGCAGGAAGAGCTGCAGCAGCCCAAGGAACCAGGAGACCAGCACAAGGAATTTGTAGCTGCTGTCTGACCATGATACAACAGAGCTGGGAGCTTTTGACCTCCAAGCACCTGTAACACTTGCCAAGCAGTGCAGGCCCTGAGGCGAGGCCCAGGAGACACAGCAGAGCAAAATCTGAAAGAAAGCTATTTTGGTTAAAAGAGTCTGGGAGTTCTGTGTGGCCATTGTGATGGGTAGTTAAGCCCAGCAGAGTGCTGTGCAAGGAGAGTTGGGGCCAGAAATGGTGACAACGGTGGAGTTGTGTCTGATGTTATCATTGGAAAAACAGAATGAAGTTTCTACTATCACAAGTGTTAGTCAATTTTATATTTATTTTACTGCAGAAAAGGAAATGAATCAATGTTAAGAGTACTGAATGGCTACCAAGAACATTGTATTTCTGCATTTTTATGGTTTTTGTTTTCCAAACTGTAAAACACTGGTGTGTTAGTTTCTTATGAGAAACGTGTGTTGCATGAGAAATATATATGGTACATTAAGAAATGACCATCTTGATTACCTAATTTCTTAGGGCAACAATTGAATGTTTATCAGAACTTTTGCTTAATTTCTTGCCAATGTATCTTCCCAGGTACTTATAAATTGTTTTATTTTATGCCTACAGGGATCTATTATGGCTATAAAAATTGGGTCTTATACAATCCACTTCTCGTCTACGTTGTTGTTGTTAGATGCTGTGGAGTTGATTCTGACTCATAGCCAAGCTATGAACAAACAATGAAAAACCTCGGGACCCTGAACTATCTCATAATTGTTAGATCTGAGCCCATCATTGGAACCACTGTGTCAATCCATCTCATTAAAAGGCTTCCTCGGGCTGAGCCCCGGTGGCATAAGTGGTTGAGTGCGGAACTGCAGCCTGTGGGCTTGGCGGTTCAAATCCAGCAGCGGCTGGGTAGTGCCCATGACCACCAGAGGCAGTGATGCCCACAAAAACAAAACAAAACAAAAAAAAGGCTTCCTCAAAAAAAAAAAAAAGCTTCCTTTTTTTCGCTGCTTCTCTACCAAGCATGATGTCGTTTTTCAAGGACTGGAAATCACTCAGTCTAGGAAATAATTCAGTCTTTAAGAAATTGCTTTAAGCAAGGTAAGTCAAGCAGAAAAGGACAAGTTCAGCATGAATCCGCTAAGGTAAGCTTTTAAAAAAAATGCAAAAGGGTCATACAGCAAAAAACTACTGTATACAAGCATTTCTGGGGTGAGGTTCAGGTGGTATGGCAGGGGCCAAACCCAGGGGTACATATGGTAGTCAACTAAAAAGGAAGGAGAAAAAAAAAGGGTAGTGGAGGAACAGGGCACCAACCCATCCAAGGAGAGGGTATTATTTATATCTTCACAGGGAAAAAACAACCAGACTTCAACCTGGCACTCCAAGATGTGAACGCAACACAGTGGCATGAAGCAGGGAACCAGGAGAGAGAGGTCTGAGGGGCAGAGCCCAACCCCAACTATGTGGACAGGTGCCCCTCTCCTCATAAAAATTTACTTCAGAAGACAGCACTGAAACTATAGCTCACGAAGAGGGATATGTCTGATCAGAGCACACAGGAGCACATTGAAGGGGGAGGATGAGAGAGTGGAGCGCATCCTGGCCTACCAAGCCTTGATGATATCCCTGCTCAGAGCAGCTAATGCACAGAGAGAACCATATGGCCAGTCCCACTGTGAAATGACATCCCTCACCCATAGCTCTACAAGGGACAACACTGGAGAAACTGTGGGAATTGCACCCAATCTCACCCCACCACAATGAGGGAAAACATTAAGTTGTGTGCAACAGAGCAGCAAGGGGAGCAGAGCAAAGAATTCCCAAGGGACTACCAAAATAGACTTTGAGGCCAGGGCATGACACCTCTTCAGACCCAACTGGAAAACACTCCTAAAGGCCAACAAGCAGACTGTGAACTATTCTCAAGATTTTCTTTGTCATTTTGTTGTTGTTTTGTTGCTTTCTATTGCTCTTGTGTTTGTGGAGATTATCTCTGTAGGTCTATCTAGATAGGCTGGATAAACAATCTGGAGGAGAAAACAACTGGATCAGTGTTTCCCGGGGTGGTGGTGGGGCACATGGGAGAGGGGCAGGCAGGGGAATGAGAAAGAAAGTGGGTGTTAACAAACCTAGGGACAAGGGAAAAACAAGTAATCCAAAATAAGTGGTGAGGAGGGTGTAGGAAGCCTAGTAGGGCTTGATCAAGGGCAATGTAACCAAGAGTAATTACTGAAACCCAAATGAAGGCTGAGCATGCTAGTGAGACAAAGAAAAGTAAAAGTAAATAGAGGAAAGAACTAGGAGGTAAAGGTCATTTATAGAGGTCTAAATACAGGCATGTGTATATGTAGATATATGATAATGGGAAAATAGATTTATGTGCATATATTTATAGGTTTAGTATTAAGGTAGTAGACATTGGGCCTTCACTCCAGTACTCCCTCAATGCAAAAACACTTTGTTCCATGAACCTGGTATTCCATGATGCTCACCTTCCTGACATGATCACTGAAGACAAAGCAGATGCATAAGCAAATGTGGTGAAGAAAGCTGATGGTGCCTGGCTATAAAATGATATAGTTTCTGGGGTCTTAAAAGCTTGAAGATAAACAAGTGGCCATTTAGGTCAGAAACAATAAAGCCCACAAGGAAGAAGCACGCCAGCCTGTGTGTTCACAAGGTGTTGGTGGGATCAGGTATCAGGCATCATAGAACAAAAAATTTAAAATCATATCATTATGATTGAGGGGGAGTGAGGACCCAAAGCCCATCTGTAAGCAACTGGACATCTCCTTATAGAAGGATCCTGGGAAGGCAATGAGTCAGTCAGGGTGCAGTGTAGCAATGGTGAAACATGACTTTCCTCTAGTTCTTTAATGCTCTCCCTCCACCCCTACTATTATGATCACAATTCTACCTTACAAATTTGACTAAACCGGGCTGAGCCCCGGTGGCATAGTGGTTGTGCGCAGGACTGCGGCCCACTGGGATGGAGGTTCGATTCCAGCTCCACAGAGCAAAGGCTGGGCCTCCTACTCCCACCACCCGGGCAGTGATGCCCCCTCCCAAAAAAACAAAACAAAACAAAAATAAATTTGACTAAACCAGAGGATGTACACTGGTACAGATAGAAACTGGAAACACAGGGAATCCAGGAAGATGAACACTTCAGGACCAGTGATGAGAATAGTAATACTGAGAGGTATAGGGAAGGTAGAGTAGAAAGGGGGAAGTGATCACAAGGATCTACAAATAACCCCCTCCCTGGGGGATGGACAACAGAAAACTGGGTGAAGGAAGACATCACACAATGTAAGATATAATAAAATAATTTATAAATTGTCCAAGGGTTCATGATGAAAAGGAGTCCAGGAAGGGAGGGGAACATATGAGGAGCTGATACCAAGGTTTCAAGTAGAAAACAAATATTTTGAGAATGATGATTACAACAAATGTACAAATGTTCTTGACACATGAATGCATGTATGGATTGTGATGAGTTGTATGAGCCTCCAACAAAATGATTTTTTAGGGCTGAGCCCCGGTGGCGTAGTGGTTGTGCGCGGGACTGCGGCCCACTGGGATGGAGGTTCAATTTCGGCTCCCAGGAGCAAAGGCTGGACCTCCTACTCCCACCACCTGAGGGCAATGATGCCTAAAAATAAAATAAAATAAATAAAAAATAAAATAAAAAACAAAATGATTTTTTAAAACTGCTTTAAGAAAAGAAAAAAATTGCTTTTAAATATATAGCACTTGGGCTGAGCCCGGTGGCGTAGTGGTTGTGCGCGGGACTGAGGCCCACTGGGATGGAGGTTCGATTCCGGCTCCCAGGAGCAAAGGCTGGGCCTCCTACCCACCACCAGGGCAGTGATGCCTAATATATATATATATATATATATATATATATGTGTGTGTGTGTGTATATATATATATATATATATATATATAGCACTTAGGGCTGAAATATAAGTAAAGACTATTGCCAGTAGAGTAGCCCTACGATATGTTTCTAATACATCTCTGTTTCCCAATAGGTGGTCATCTGAAATTGCTAGGTGCCATCTAGTCAATTCATGCTTGCATACAGCACCATTGCTGTACCTGAAACCATGTTGCAGCTGCAGTGTCAGTCCATCTAATTGAGGGTCTTTCTTTCTAAGGATTATGTCCTTCACAGACTAGTCTCTCCTGGGAATATTTCCAAAGTGCATGAGACAAAGTCTCATCATCTTTGCTTCTAAGGAGCATTTTCTCCTGTGGATTGTTAATGAGTCTTCCTTTAATTCTGAGACTTTGCGCTCATAGATAGTCCAACTTCTTGGATTAGGTGTTCAACAAACAGAATGTCATTGTTATGTGCCATAAGGTCACTTCTGACCCATAGCGACTCTGTGCACCCACAACACTAAACACAGCCTGGACCTGAGCCATCCTCACAATTTTTCTAATGCTGGAGTCCATTATTGTAGCCACTGTGTCCATCCATCTTGTAGAAGCCCTTCCTCTTTTTCACTGCCCCTCCACTTTATTAGCATGATGTCCATATCCAGAGTCTGGTCTCTCCTGACGTGTCCAAAGTTACTAGTGTACTTTTATAAAAAGTAGAATTGTTTGTCCTTTTGACTATCCATGGTACTTTCAATATTCTCTAGCACCACAATTCATATGCATTGATTCTTTTGGTCTTCCTAATTCAATGTCCAACTTTCATATGCTTATGAGGTCATTGAAAATACCATGACTTTGGGCTGAGCCCCGGTGGCGTAGTGGTTGTGTGCGGGACTGTGGCCCACTGGGATGGAGGTTCAATTCCAGCAGTGGGGCTGGGCCTCCTACTCCCACCACCGGAGAGCAGTGATGCCCCCCCCCAAAAAAAAAAAAAAAAAGAAAGAAAATACCATGACTTAGTTCAGGTTCACCTTAGTCTTCAAAGTAGCATGCTTGTTTTGTAATACTCTAAAGAGGTGTTGTACAAATTTAATAGTTATGATGAAAAGATACAACCTTGACACACTATTCCTGATTTTTGAACCACACACTATCCCTTTGTTCTGTTTGAATAACTGCCTCTTGATCCCTGTACAGATTCTACTTGAGCATAATTCAATCTCTTCCATTCATTGTAATGTTATCCATATTATATTATAATTCATACAGACAAATGCCTTTGTATAATCAATGAAACTTTCTGTAATTTTCTGTAGTCAGCCAAGATCCACCTGATGTCAGTAATGATAGCCCTCATTGCACGCCCTCTTCTGAATCTGGTTTGTGTTTCTGGCAGTTCCCTGTTAATTTCCTACGACAAGCATTTCTTAATTATAGTCATCCAAATTTTATTCGCCTTGTAATGTTAATGATATTGCTCAGTACTTTTTGCATTCCATTGGCTTGCCTTTCTTTGGAATAGGCAGAGATATGATTCACTTAGTTGACCAGGTAACTGTCTTCTACGTTTCTTGGCACAGATGAGTGAGAACTTCCAGTATTTCATCTGCTGTAGAAACATCTCAGTTGGTACTCATCAATTCCTGGAGCCTTGTTTTTCTTTTTTTTTGTTTTGTTTTTGTTGTTTTTTTGGCATCACTGCCCTCAGGTGGTGGAAGTAGGAGGCCCAGCCTTTGCTCCTGTGGAGCCCCCTGCTGGAATTGAACCTCCATCCTATTGATGGAGGCCGCACAACCACTATGCCACCGGGGCTCAGCTGAGCCTCGTTTTTCAACAATGCTTCTGTGCAGCTTGGACTTCTTCTTTCTATACCATGGATACATGACCATCGGCTCCCTCCTGAAACAGCTTAATGTACACCGATTTTTTTTTTTTGCCATAGTAAGTATGTATGCCTTCCATCTTTTTTTTTTGGGTGGGGGAGGGCATCACTGCCCTGGTGGGAGGAGGAAACCCAGCCTTATTCCTGGAGGGCTGCTTTTAGATTTGAATCGACAACCCTGTGGGACGCAGTCCCGCACACAACCTCGACGCCACCGGGGCTCAGTCCTCTGCCTTCCATCTTCTTTTGGTGCTTCTCACCTACAAACTGAACTCACTGCCATGGAGCTGATGTTGACACAGAGTTATCCTGGAGGACTGGGAGAACTGCCTCTGTGACTTTCTAAGATTAATTCCTTAAGAGTAAAAGCCCAGTCTTTCCCCTGACAGATAGCTGATGGTATCAAACTGTTGACTTTGCAGATCACAACCTAACCACTGCATTAGCAGGCCTTGCAACTGGAGACTTGAAGCTTTTCTTCAGTTCTTTCGACTTGAGAAATGCTAAGCATGTTCTCTCCTTTGGATTTTCTAGCTCCAGGTGTTCACACTTAATTTGCTTTGTCTTCTCATGCTACCCTTTGAAATTTCTGTTCCGCTCTTTTACTTCAATGGTTCATCCATTTGCTTTAGCATCTCATGTTCAAGTCCAGAGTCTCCTTACATCCATTTTTTCAGTTTTCTTTCCTTTTTCATGACCTTTTGGTTTCTTCAGTTATCATGTCCTCGATGTCCTCCCACAATGCCCCTGGTTTTCTGTCATAAGTGCTTGGTGCATCAAATGTATTCTTTAGATGGCTTCTGAATTCTGGTGAGATTTACGTAAGGTCATGCTTTGGCTCTGGTGGACCTGTTTTAATTTTCTTCTGTTTCAATTTGAACTTGTGTATGAGCAATTGATAATCTGCTCTTGCAGTAAGTGGAGGTCATTGGAAGCAGACCAAGTTTTCCCTGTCCTGCTTGCTTTCCCAATCAGATGAAGCAAAATGTCAAGGATGCACTCAAGGGTGGCTTTATAAACAATGTGACTAATCACTTGCAAACTATTGTTCAAGACTTAGTCTTCTGTAGGAAAACTTACTGTAGAAGTCTCTTGGGTTCAGGAGAGGCAGCTTGCTACAAAGTGAATATGACAGCCCACAGGCCTGTGAAAAGAATTTCCCATCAGTATAGAATGGCACTTAGCCTGTGCAAACAGTGGAGTAAGTAGAAAACCCCCTTGATCTGAAAGGTATGATTTAAGATGAAATAAATCTTTCATGGAAGTGACCTCACTTATCTCACAAATCTATTTTATGTTTAGGAACTTTAAGCTCTTGTGCTAATATTCGGAGGGCAGAGTTACTTGCCCAGACTGTGAGCAACTGGAATGCTGCGTTTCCTGGATGTTGATGTTACAGACTGCCTCAAGACAGAATGGGCCTTCTTTGCTATATTGAAGCCAGATTCGTGGAGGGTATGTTTTTAGCCAATCACTCGAGATAAAAAAATAAAAGAAAGATCAAGATGAGAAGCTATGAAGCAGAGATGGGGGTGGATAAACTACCACATCACAGGAAAAACAGCCTAGATGCTAAGGAGTAGAAACTGGAAAGAGAAAGCCCTTTCTTAGAATTAGCAGGCTGACTTCCTCAGTCCTAGAATTAGCAACCTGACTACTTCGGTCCTAGAATTAGTATCCTAAATTCAACTGCGAGAAAAGAAATTTGTTTCCTAAAGCCACGCAACTGTGGTATTTTTGCTGTGGTTCCCTCCAAAGATTAATTATTTAGAGAAGGTCACAGGCATAAATTAATGTTTTGCATAATTAAGCCGTGACAAATTCTTGTAGCCACCATGAGGCAAGTAAGTGATATGAGGGTGGGCATGGGGAGTGGGGCTGAGAAAGTCGAGTGTTCAGTTGATGTGGAATACTAGTTTCATTTTGCAGGAGGACGAGAGACAGAGTTGCTGGAGTTTATACACTGTCCAGGGACCCTGGTGGATTGGGCTGTTATTCAAAACCATCAACTGCTCCCCTGGGCTTTCTGCTGTCCTAAAGAGTTACAGTCTCGGAAGCTCACAGCAGTCTGTCTACCCTGTCTTACAAGGTCCTCTGAGTGGGCATCGACTCGGTGAGATGCTTTTATGCAGTGAGCTGCTGGATTCCGCCATGGCCTGGGGGCTTGCGCGAGCTCCGGATCACCACCCATTGGATTCCTGGAAGAGTGAGGCTGCCGGACCTCACACTGCCTGTCCAGTCAACTGATCCCTTGGCTTTCTTCGCCAGGGAAAGTGAAAGAAACAAGTGAAAGCAATCAAGCGTCTGCAGATGACACCTGGCAGGAGACATGGTGTCCGCTATTTCATAGGGTTCTCATCCCGATGCGAATCCCGATACATTGCCAGGCTCCTCTGAGGCTAGAGGCGCGCCTAGGTTTCCTGTGCGACCCTTTACTGAAACGCCTCTCAGCGGGAGGCGGTTGCCCTCGAGTCAGGGGAGAAGTCCCAACCTGCGGCCGGGGCGGTGCGGGGGGCGCGGGGCGGTGCCCTCCCGGGGCGGGGCGCACAGCCGCGCCCGCCTGGGTAGCCTGTGGGCCCGAGTCCGCAGCGCGGCGAGCGAGCGAGCGGTGGAGAGAGGCGCGCCATGTACCTCCGCAGGGCTGTCACCAAGACGCTGGCGCTGCCTCTGCGGGCGCCCTCCAGCTCCGCGCCGCCCCGAAGGGACGGTGAGTGCCCGCCGCACCCCAGGCCGGAGTGCGCCCGCGCTCTCGGCTTGCCGGGGATGGCGCCCGGGCGCGGGGCCGGCGGCCACCCCTGGACCCCAGCGGGACGCGAAGCACCAAGAGTCTTAGGTTTAGGAATGGGGACGGGAAAGTGCTGGAAGATCTGGGGGTCTTGGCAAGTAGGGAACTTTCTAGCGCGGCGTCTGAAGTCAGACGAGGCTTCCCGCGTTCGAATCCTGGTCTAGGACCAGATCTCTACCCCACCTCCCTCTCGTTTCCTCCTGAGCTGAAAAGCGCTTAGGAAAGTGTTGGACACACGTGTCGTCTGCCGCCCTTACTAGCCCAGGGACCAGTTCGCGCTCGAACTGCAAGAGCAGGAAGGGAGGGAAGAACGCGGGCACACGGGCCGGGCGCGGGGAGCAGGGGCGGGCCCGGCGGAAGCCCACCACTGGTCCAGGCCTCGCTTAGGAGCCCGAAGTCGGCGGGCCGGGGCGCTGGGCCTCGGTCTCTGCAGTGAGGAAGGACCTACGGGTTTCTTTTCCTTGGGGAAACAGGGAGACAGGAAGCTATCTCTCTGTCATTTGACTTGTCATCCACATCCCCGTCACCTTTATTTAGAATTGCAGCCCCGTGGCCAGTGGAGCGTCTTCAGAAATCACGGGCAGGTGAATCCTTGCAGTGAGAGCTGGAGGTTGACGAAATAAGCATAGGGTTTAGTGTAGTGGTTCCAGCGCCGAAAAGTGAGCGAGCTCTGAGTGTCTTTCCTCAAACCTGGAAGTAAGTTTGCGCTCCCGAGTGGTTCTGCCCCAGCCCGCTCCATCTGAATTCTTACCCCTCACCCTACTCTCCCATCTTACTCCCGTGATAGAGGGGCAGGGTGCCGCAGACAGACTTGTGCGGCTTTCAAAGTGCGGATTCCCGCTGGAGAGAGAGAACAGCACTCCTGTAGAAATTTCCCAGGACCTTTCTCCCATCTCACTGACCCTTGGGCCATGGGAGGGAAGAAGGTCCTACTAACTTTATATTTTCATAAAATGTTAACTGGGAAGAAGTTACACCCAAACTAACAGAAATAAGGCGTCTTCTTGTTTGTAGGTCTTTATACCTAATAAGATAGGACAATTTTTCCCAACGATCAATTTGGGAGAAGCCATGCATTTATTTTAAGCTTCTTTCGATGGGAGCAGAAGAGGCGCCCTCTGACCTCAGCCGTCTGTGTTATCTGAGTAACTGCAGCCTCACCATCACCGTGCACAAACGTCGGGACACTTTTGGTTTTGGCAGCTGCATGTGTTTCAAATAATTTCCTTTTCAACTTGGGGGAAAATAGGATAAAAAATTCTAAGTGCATAGTAATATTGGTGTTTTTTCCTATAATTTTCATTTAATGACTGCATTGTCTGACCCTGATTTGTTTGTATATTTTAAGAACGATTATTCTTCAATGCAAACCTTGTCTTCAGACATAGGTATTAATTAAGCATTTCTTAGTACATCATAACTTCGATGAAAAATTTAAACTATTCCTTTTTATACAAGTAAGGAAATAATTTTAACAATATCTCACCAAGTTTTATTCTGTCATTTTTTGCTTAAAATTCTTCAATGAGTAAATAATTTATATCTACTAGAGATCATTGTGGGGGGAGGACACAGAAATGGAAATGGATAATAGAAGTCACCTGTGATCTTACCACTCAGAGAAGAACACTAATAATCTTTTGGCATTCTGTAGTGGTCCGAGTTTCTCTCTTGAGCCGCTAACCACAAGGTCAGTGGTTTGAACCCACCAGCACCTTCTTGGAGAAAGATGAGGTTTTCTACTCCTCTGAAGATTTACAGCCTCAGAAATCCACAAAAGCAGTCTGTCTTAGAGGGTCACTATAAGTTGGAATGAAAGCGACTCAATTTTTCAGTGATCCAGGCTTCACTCTCCTCCCTTTCCCATTTAGGCATCGCTCCCCATCCCATTTTACTTTGACAAATCTGGGATCATCCTTTATAGATTATTTTGCTGTAATTCACTTGTTATGTTGTAAAGATTTTTTCATGTGAGTAAATATTCTTCTGCAAGGTTTATAATGCTTATGTTTCACATTGCACTAACATCTAGCTCACAAATCTTTTATTTGCTCACAAATCTTTTAATGAGTACTAAGTAGATATTTATTTCTCATGTTCCTGCTATTGTTAGATAGCTAACAATATTTGCATTTTTTGTGTGTGTGTGTGGCATCACTGCCCTGGTGGGAGGAGTAGGAAACCCAGTCTTGCTCCTGGAGATTATTTGCATTTTTTTGAAGTGCCAGTATATAGATCTTTTTTTTTGGGGGGGGGGGCATCACTGCTCTCCGGTGGTGGGAGTAGGAGGCCCAGCCCCACTGCTGGAATTGAACCTCCGTCCCAGTGGGCCGCAGTCCCGCGCACAACCACTATGCCACCGGGGCTCAGCCCCAATATATAGGTTTTATTGGAGGTAGTGAAGGACTTTTGGGAAGGGAAGGGACAGCAGAGAAAGAGACAGGAGCATCTTGCACTCCTGGGCGGTCAGAGACCTGAGAGGACAGGGAAGTCGCCAATATTTGCATTTTTATATTTGTATTTATCTCTTTTTTTTCCAGCCCCACCCCATCACCCCTTATTTACCTCTTTTTGTTGTTGTTGTTGTTGTTTTGTTTTTTGGGCAGTGGTCGTGGGTGCTACCCAGTGCTGCTCCTGAGAACCGCCTCTGGATTTGAACCGCCAAGCCCGTGGGTCGCAGTCCCGCACTCAATCACATTTGCCACCGGGGCTCAGCCCTATTTACCTCTTTTTTTTTAAGTCATTTTATTGGAGGCTCTTACAGCTCTTATAGCATTTCATACATCAATTGTATCAAGCATATTTGTACAAATGTTGCCATCATTTCCAAAACATTTTTATTGGAACCCTGTATTTACCTCTTAACTTTACTCAAAAGCCTCAAAAAGGTCACTCCCATCAAGTTGATTCTGACTGACAGCAACCTGTAGGACAAGGTAGAACTGCCCCATGGGGTTCTGAGACTGTAGTTCTTTTTTTTCTTCCAGTTTTATTGGCACATAATCCACGCCATACAATTCAGTCATTCAATGATGTGAAGAAGAATTGGACAGTCAATTTTCAGAACATTTTCTTTCTTCCCCCTTTAACATGAGTTTAACCACCTTTAGCATGAGTTGTGCAATCACGTTCAGTTCTCGTGCTCCTTTCCCCTTGTGATTCTTTACAGTAGTAGAAAGCCTTGTCTTTCTGCAGAGAAGCTAGTGCTTTTGAACTGCTGTCTTTGTAGTTCGCAGCCTGAGCCTCTGAACTTTCTTCATTTCTTTTAAGTACTTAAAGTATCTGCCTGGTTGAGAAATGTTAATACTATATAGTCCCTAATGATAAAAATGTATGTTTACACCTGTCAAACTACAAAAGCTCTGTCCTAAAGCAAAGGCAGTCTTTAGGTACTTTCATAGGATAAAGTATATTTTCATACAGCCATTTATATATAAACTATGAGTGTAATCAGGAAATCATCCTGGTTTTACTACTAACAAGGTTTGTAACTAGCATAAGTGTCTTAAGATTTCCGCTCTGCAAATCACAGCTTTTCACTAGTCCATCAAAGTACTTGCACTTTCCCAATCACAAAACTCTCATATTTTTGCCCATCTTCTTTCTGCCTTCTGCCTCATGACATCACCCCTTTTCTTATTTGTCTAGAAAACTCCTACTTCCCTTCACAATTTCCTCAGTTGTGAAACCTGACCTGAGCTTTTACATTGTTGTGCTTCCTACTTACCTCTATTACAGATAGAATTTACCATACTATATCACAATTTTTGACCTGTCCATCTGTCTCTTCCTTCTACATGGCAAGCTTTTTGAGGCCAGGGGCCTGTTCTGATCACAGTTTTACTCTCAGTGTCAAACACTAAGCAGGCCACTAAATGTGTTGAGTGAATAATAAATGTCTCTCTTTGCCTTTAAAATAAAGAATTTAAAGCATAAACATTAAACTTTTTCAAGTTTTAAAATTCTAATGTAAAACTTTAAATTCTGGGCTATATTGTTATGTGCAGTTTGAAAGCACCAATCACTCCATGGGAGAAAGATGCGGCTTTCTAGTTCCTTAAGAAGTGCCTTCTCCAAAAAAAAAAAAAAAAGTGCCTTCTCTCTCAGAAACCCACAGGGAACGTTTTCCTCATAGGGTCACTCTGAGTCATAATCAATTAGATGGCAGTGACTTTTTTGAGGTGTGATGGTATGTGTGAATTCTAGCCCAAGAAGATAAATATACTTAAATAAAATAATATTATACATTTATTTCTACTAGTTTGTATAGAATTTTACTTCTGTTTCGGATATAGTCTTGTTACATTTACCTTAAATAAGCTTTTATCCATGCATTTTTTGCTTGATATTAGAAAAAACTTGGATTTATTCCTATTTTAAGTTATATTATAGATTTATAGCAATGAGTTGTACTTTGATGTGTTTTCCTTCATGTAATACATACACATTTTATGAAAAATCAATAAGTGTACTTAATTCACTTTAAAAACAATCATTCCCATTCAGCCCTCTAGAAGAGTACATATAGGAAAGGGATTTTATTTGCTAAGATGAATTTTATTTGACAGTCCAAATTCTTTAATGCTTTTGCCATTTCCTTTAGCCACACCTGCACCTTGTCCAGGAAAGAGTGTGGTTCGGCGTCACAATGACAGGTGTCATAAGCACCCGGCAAGTTAAGCTGCGAGAGTGCCAGGGCGAGTCATCTCTCCCCTCGCGATGCTGTACTTTCTCATGCCAGAGTCATTTGGTGTTAACAGATTCTGGGTTTACTGAAGGGAACTATTATTTCTTTTTTGAGATGAAATTATTTAAAAGAATTTAACTTCCGTGGTGGTGCTAACTGTGTGCAAACTTGTTTTCCTAGCCTCTCTCCGCAGGATGTCATCGAACAAATTTCCTGGATTATCTGGGTCAAATATGACATATTATCTGGTTGTAGGTGTCACAGTCAGTGCCGGTGGATATTATGTAAGTGCTTAAATACTTTGAGTTTTGAGGAATTCAGATATTTTACAGTCCATGGTAAACTCAAAGATGAGTCACATCAGACCATGAAATAAATCAAATATTCAACGTAGTCAATGGTTTAAATATCAGTAAGCATACATTTGAAAAATACTTTGAATTATTAGAAGTATTAACTAAAATATAACAGGTTTAAAAAATGATCAAATCCACATTTCTTAATGCTACTCTGTGTGGCGACCACTCAGTAAAAATAGTGCTATTATAAATATCACTTATGGTAGCTGACATTTATTTATTGAGTGCATCTCATGCCGGGCTAATGGTTCATTTAATAGCTACATTAATTCTTTAAGGTAGGTCCTTTGATGAACATTTAAAAGCAAATATTGTTGAAAGGTCAGCTCGCTTTTTGCTGTGCACAAGGGAAGATTTGTTCATAAGTTCTTTCTAAATTCATAAACTAGAGAGGTCTATGAAATTAAAAAGCTGAGCTCTCCAACTATTCTTTCACTGTCCGGGGTCATGATTGTTAAATTTGTAAGACAAAAAAGTTTGATATCGCCTGAGTTTGAAACCAAAATAATAGAAAGTTTATGCATTAAGTAATATAAGCTTGTTGAATCCTTCACTTTCTCATCGTAAGTTTTCTAAGTCAAAACATGTAGACACTTCGTTATGAATAAAATAGGACAAACAGGTTCTTCAAGAAACTATTAGAACATCTAATGACCACACTTTGGTTTAACCCTTCAAAAGTACTGCATTCATCAAGGGCCAAGTAGAGGGTCAGTGACAGTGGGGTGTTGACACTATCACCCCAGCCCTGGGTCCACACACATCAGAGGTTGCGAAGATGGAGCAGGCCAGCAGCATTGCACCGTGAGTCGGAGCTCCCTCAATGGCAATTCATACTTCAGAGCCCTTTGATGGTCAGGGTAAATGGCATTTGGGACACGCTTCCATCCCTGCATTTATTTATTTATTTTTTTGGTATGGGCATCACTGCTCCCTTCCTCCTGGGGAGCTGCTGCTGGATTTGAACCGCCAACCTATGGGCCGCAGTCTGGCACACAACCACTACGCCACCAGGGTTCAGCCCCCCTGCATTTAGATATAAATACAGTTAGAAGAAATAACATAGGGAGTCCCCAAACATCCTTCACCTCATATCTCCCAATGGTAATGCTTCCCTAACAGGAAGACCATATTGCCATCCATTAACCTTATTCAGATTTCGCCAATCTTACAGGTACTCATTTGTAGTTATGTGTATTCCATGTAAGTTACTCATCTGTGTTGATGCATGAAGTCATCACCAGGTCAAGAGAGGGGACAGTTCCATCACCACAAGCATCCTGCATTTTGCCCTTTTCTACTTCCACTCACTTCCCTCTTGCCCTCCCGTCTCTACCTCATAGCCTCTGGCTACCCCTCCTCTATTCTCCATTGCTATAATTTTTTCATTCTTTTTTTTTTGTGGGCATCACTGTCCACTGGTGGGAGTAGGAGGACCAGCCTTGCTCCTGGAGAGCTGCTGCTGGATTTGAACTGTCAACCCTGTGGGCCGCAGTTCTGCACTCAACCACTACTCCACCGGGGCTCAGCCCTAGCTATAATTTTTTCTTTCCCTTTTAAGAATGTTACATAGATGGAACCAAAAACTATATAGCCTTTTGAGACTGGATTTTTCTTTCTCCTTCAGTCAGTCAAATGTCCCTAGAGAGATATCCAAATGGTTTTGTGTATCAATTCCTTTCCATTGGCTTCCCCCAAGGTAGGGCATCTGGGTTGATTTGATCCTGGCTACTACAAATACAACAGGAATAAAAATGTACAGGCGGGCTGAGCCCCGGTGGTGTAGTGGTTGTGCGCAGGACTGCGGCCCACTGGGACGGAGGTTCAATTCCAGCAGTGGGGCTGGGCCTCCTGCTCCCACCACCGGAGAGCAGTGATGCCCCCCAAAAATAAAACAAACCAAAACAAAAATGTACGGACAAGCTTTCACATGAACAAACATGCCCATTTCCCTGGGATAAATGCTGGAGCCTATTTTTGCATGGCTGTCAGGATATTTTGGTTCTGGGGTCATTTACAGATTTCCTCTGTGTCTTTTTCTGGTTTGCATGTTTTCAGTTATCTTTGACCCTTGTTGGATATTTGCTTCTTCCCTTTCCTGAGCGTTCCAATTCATGCAAATGTTTCGACTGGGACGTAAACAAGCAGGTGGTACGTGTGGTTTCGTTTCTGTGTTATGTTGTGAGATTTGGTCTTCTACAATTGATTACATAGAGAACTGGATATGATTTTGAACTTGCCATGAGGAATCTAAGGGCTCACAGGATCACTTTACTTTCAGGTTTACAAGAGAGTCAGAGCCGAGCAATCCAAAAACGATGGACATGTAACAAATTTGAAAGAAAAAAGCAAAGCAGAGTTACAGTCACTTCAAGGTAAAGTCAATTCATCTTGTCTTTCCCCACCATCTTCATCTAGCAAGATGAAAAAGATCAGCTTTGGGCTTCTTTATCAATGTAATGCACAATAGCTCTGGGCAGTTCATTCAGGAAAGAGCAATGCAACCAGAATCTAATGAATATTGCTATGCTTTTTGGATGAGGGCTCTTGCTGACTGAAAAGAGTTTTCCATTTATGGTGTTGACAGTGGTTTTGATGTCTCTGTGTGATACATATGCTCTCCCTTCTACTCGGGCTTCCTTTGATGCATAACACTATTCTGTTTTTTCAGCAGCCTGAGGCATTTGAGGTTGCGTTTCACTTTTTTGCCTGAAAAAAAAAAAGTCATCAGCCTAATTTTTGTTTCCCTTGTCGCTTAAATCACACAGGCTTCATTCTTTTCAAAGAATCTTGTGCTCTGGAATCAGCCTTCTGTGTCATGTTCCTCGGTTGATTAGGTTGATAACAAAATGGTGACCCAGAGAGTAGGAAGTTTCCGTTTCACTCTACCATATATTGCCTTCAACTTGCTTGCTATTTGTCATACTTTTTTCCATCTCAATAGAGTTTCCTGATTATTACATTTATCCAGGGGCAGAGAAACTAGTATTTTTATGGAATCCTGTTAATTTGTTAGTCATAACAATAAACAGAATATCTTCAATAAAAATTAAATTGGGGGCTGAGCCCCGGTGGCGTAGTGGTTGTGCGCACGACTGCGGTCCACTGGGATGGAGGTTCAATTCCAGCTCCACGGAGCAAAGGCTGGACCTCCTACTCCCACCACTTGAGGGCAGTGATGCCCAAAACAAACAAACAAACAAAAAATTAAATTGGCCAGTTATAGTGGCAATAATGAAACATTGCATTTTTATAACACTTTATTAGCTTTAAGCTTTTCAGACACATTATTTTAATTAGTCTTCACAACAGGCCTATGAAACAGGTATCACCAACATCCTCTTTTTTTTGGGGGGGGGGGCATCACTGCTCTCCGGTGGTGGGAGTAGGAGGCCCAGCCCCACTGCTGGAATTGAACCTCCGTCCCAGTGGGCCGCCGTCTGGCGCACAACCACTACGCCACCAGGGCTCAGCCCAACATCCTCATTTTTGACAGATGATGAAAGTTAACTTGAGAAAGCATGTGGGTCCTCAGAACCACACAGGTAGCGAGGTGGCCACTCAACCATGCTCCCTCACCATAGGCAACTGGGTGTTTTCATGTTCTAGGAATGGGAGTAAGTGATACATGTTGTTTTACGGCACAGAGGAGACCCAAATATAGCTTAAGGAGAACACATAATAAATATTAAATAGAACAAGGACACATCATCTGGATGGAGGAGACCTTTAGCATGAGGCCAAAATGGCATCTGCAAATTTTGAGCCAGGAAGATAGTTTTATTGAAAGCAATGGTTCCCAACCTGTGGGTCATGACCCCTTTGGGGGTCCAACGACCTTTTCACAGGGATTGCCTGATTCATAACAGTTGCAAAATTGCAGTCATGAAGTTGCAGCAGAAATAAGCTTATGGCTGAGGGGCTCTTCACAACATGAGGAACTGTATTAAGGGTTGCGGCATTAGGAAAGTTGAGAACCACTGATTTAAAGGAAACTGTCACAAATTCATGATTCATGGCAAATCAATACAGCACAGTTATAAGTGAGACTACAGAGATAAGAAAAAAGGCCCTGACTGGGACACAGTCACTGTTAGAACAGCTTACAAGATTGGCCCAGAGCCTTTGGGCCTGACTCATGATGATGCCACCAGTATTGCCCACCAAGAACATCACCAGGCAAGTCCTTAAGAGAGATTGCCCCCCCTGGGGCGGATCAGACAATGGAGGCCATCAGCTTGCTAATGCTCTCTGTGTGAGGGCAAGGTTGTCCACCTCCTTGGTTCATGGTCAGAAAGAATTCAATGGAGGCTTAATCCACATGGGAACTCTGCAAAAGGGTTTTGCCTCCTGCAAACAGGTTGCTGAGAACTGAAGCTCAAATGCAATGCAAATGTTTTATTTTTAAAGTTCAACAGGTCCAAAAGGGTTGGCAGAAAGTAGACCTCCCGCTTCCCCTTCTCAGAGGCAACCAGTGAGACCAGTATCTTTGAATTCTTGAAAGTTTTTGACAATACAGCTATTTAGGTGCAAAGATAGTTGCATACATACTAGTTGAAAACAACTAGTATATGCTGTATATTGCTTTTTTCCTTCTTTCTACTTAACAATCTATCTTGATGACCATGACATACAGACTATCTGGTTTGGTTTTTTTTAAATGACTGTACAGTATTCCATTGTACTATGTGCTCTTTAAGCTAATACTTGGCTTGTGGACAACATCCTGCAGGTGAAGAAGAGAACCCTGTGGAAGCAGATAAAGCCAGTTCGGAAGCCCCTGAGGTATCTGTCACAGAAGCAGGGGAAATCAGTTTGGAAGCTGCTGAGCTACCTGCTGTGGAAGCTGAAGTTACAGGTGCCAAAGAAGCTCCACACGGTACGGATGCAGTCCTAAAAGAGGATCCAGCCTGTCCAGATGATGGCCATGTGCTGTTGGGGACAGCAGCAGTTGGCGCTGAAACGGGGCCGGAGGGCACAGAGGCCTCTGAGGATGAAACCACCGAAGTGGGAGCTGAAGTGACCCCCCAGGTCACAAAGGCAGCTCCATATGAGGCCACTGCAGGTAGTTACAACCCCAATGTGACAGAGGAAGAAAGCGCTGGTGACCAGGCTGAAGCAGAAAATAAAATCCCTGCAGTTGAGTTAGAGGCCTCTGCTGAAGGCGTTTTGCTGGGAGAAGCCATGGCCTGTTCCGAGGCCGCCTTAGAGGAAGGCTAGTCTCATTCCAGGAGACATTTCAACACAACATGCTTGATGGTGTCTTATAGAGAGTTCTATATTATTGAATCTTTTCTTTCCCTAGAAAACTTTAATGTACCTTGAAAGTTTCTGGTATCTACTGATAGACTTTAGGATTGAGAGAGTCAATATTTTCCATGTTTTGAGAATTTTATACTGTCTGATATGAAATTGCTATAATGAGCACAAATAGTTTCACTTTTTAATTACATTTTAACTGAATAATCTAAGCAGCCTGTATGCATCTAATGTTTTCCATATATATTTGCTTTATTTTATTAGCTGTAGATATGAATTATTGGAGGGTGATTTGTATGAATTTAAATAAAATGGAAAAATCTTGCAGTGTTTCTACTTTTACTTACAAAATATACAACATACAAAATATAATACATGACATGTATATATAAACCTATATTGCATATTAATGTACACTCATATAAATGACATGAATAAATGAAGCATTTGTAAGATAATTGAAGAAATAACATCTATTTACGGATTACATAAAGCAATGTAGATGCCCTTTCTATGTCTTGAAGACTTACTCTTTGTGGCAGGAAAAATTCACTCATTTGTATATTTAGCAAATATTAGCTGAGCATCTACAACTTGTCAAGCTCTTTTTCAAGTGCTGGAGATAAAACAGCTAAGAAAATAAGAATTCCCATTTTCTCCAGTTTTTAATCTAGATGGGACCAGATAAAAAGATAAATAGGGGCACTGTATGTTAGATAATGATCAATACTAAGGAAAGAAGTTTGATGAAAGCAAGAAGAATATAGAGGGTAGAGGGGTCATTTTCTATTGGCAGCGAGCTCTGCCTCCCTATGAAAGTAACTCCTGGGGGAAGAGCTGAGGATGTCCAAGAGTCCTAGTCAAGAGGGAACTTGGGTGAGGGGGCTTCCAGAGAACTATAAGAGCAAGGAGCTAAGGAAGGAGAATGGAGTGGGGAGGTTCAAGAAATTGTAAGGTTATTGTGAAATAATGATTCATCTTTTTGTTGTTGTTTTGTTTTGTTTTTGTTTTTGTTTTTTGGCATCACTGCTCTCCGGTGGTGGGAGTAGGAGGCCCAGCCCCACTGCTGGAATTGAACCTCTGTCCCAGTGGGCTGCAGTCCGGCGCACAACCACTACGCCACCCACTACGCACTACGCACTCAGCCCTAATGATTCATCTTATAAATATAAAATTATTTTATAAATTTCATTGTTGAAAAAAATTTTAAATGACTAGATTTTCCATTTAAATGATGGTAAGATTAAAGTTTTTCTAAATGGCGTTATGTTATTTGACTGAACTTTCTAAGTAAAGGTTGAGAATAAATTTTTTTTAAAAAGTGAGAAATTGCAAGGTGACCAGCATAGCTGAAGTGACACAAAGCAAAGGGAGAATGGTTGAAGATGATCACAAGGAAGATGGAGTGGGTGTAGAAAGATGGCTAGATCATCTAGATCAGGTTCTCACCCTGTGGATCATGACCCCTTTGAAAGACGAATGACCCTTTATGGAGGTCACCTAAGTCCATCAGAAAACATAAATATTTCACAATATATAATTACATAGTGTTTTGTGATTAATCACTATGCTTTAATTATGTTTAATTATATTCCATTTGTAACAATGAAAATACATCCTGCATATCAGATATTTACATTATGATGCATACTAGTAGCAATAAAAATAATTTTATGGTTGGGGTCACCACAACGTGAGGAGCTATATTCAAGGGCCTTGGCATTAGGAAGATTGAGAGCCACTGCTCTAGATCATGTAGGGTCTTATCAGATTTTAACTTTTACTTGGCGTCAGTTGGGAAATGGTAGTGGACATGACTGATGTTATGCCTAGATTTCCTTTACAGATCATCTACCCCCAGCTTTGAGTATTACAACCTTACTCTCATCCCCTCCTTCCCAAGCAGCTCAGAGTTCTGAACTGACTGTTACTGCCTTTGTGTATAAAAGAGGAGGAAGGTGATAGCATTGGTGGATTTGATGTCTCTGGTGTTTGGAAAGGACACAGAACAAGACCTATGGGGTTAGGCGTCCCCTGAGTGCTAACGAAGACAAAAACTGACAGGTTCAGTCCTATCAATGAATCACATAAAACAAACTGTCAAAGACCCTCAGGTTCTTCTAGCAAGACAGAAGGCAGAGCACAGGCAGGCACAGGACTGAATGGCTGGTGGAATGTAAGAGAAACTCATATTGTCAAAATCTATTCCAAAGCAAGATTCCATTCCAAAGCAAGATCTTTATAGGTAAGGGATGAGACCATAAGATTTGAAATGGTGACATATGGAGGGTTGAACTTAAGTCTTGATCTCCTACTTTTTTCTCAATCCTCAGCATCTGCAAAAAAGCCCACCGTCCCTTATTGGAGAATAAAAGCCCCCCTTGTATAAAGACCTGGAAGTGATTTCAAATGAACAGGTACCATACGAATGAATGCTGGCCTGTTTCAAGATCAGCCTCTTCTCCTCTTCCTTCTCTTCCTCATTGAGGACAATTTGCTGCCCAGTGTGGAAGGCCGTGCTTTGAAACTGACCAGAAATTATATATACAGCCAACTTCACAGAGGGTTAACAAAACCACTTCCACTCCTTGGTAGTTATTATGTTGGTGGTACTTTTGTCTGCAGGTCTGTCCTAAAAAAGTCCTATTTCATTTCCTTTTCAAAGAAATGCTTGAAGACAGAGGTGCTACTACACTTTTTCAACATGTGAGCTACTTATAAAATGATCAAGTCAAAATGATCTATCAACTACAAACATGCAAAACATTTATTTATTACATTTATTCAAAAATGCATTGAGAATTCTTTGTATGTACAATGTATGTTTATGTATCTAGCACGACCACATGAGTCCATATTGCACAGTACATATTGGATAATATAACGCAATGAACATTTTTTGTCATTACCCAGTTTACTCTGATAACTTACACTGAATAGAATGAGCCAGTCTCAAACACACGTCCAAATGATCATCAGTCATGGTGGAATGGTATTTGGACTTAATGATCTTTATGTGGGAAAAGGCTGACTCACATAAATAAGTAGACCCGAATAATGGAGTCAAGGAGGTAGCACATTTTCTCATGTTTGGATATTTTCCCTCTGCGAGTAAATTCCAGAACTGTTCACGCACTCTGGACTTGCGGCTTGCAGTGTCAAAATCTCCCATTCCATTTGAAAGTGTTACATTTCTGTCTTTTACTTGGTCCAGCTCCCCCACTTATTTTAATACCCTTTCTTACATTTTTTTTGGTGGGCATCATTTTTTGTGGGAGTAGGAGGCCCAGCCTTGCTCCTGGAGAGCTGCTGCTGGATTTGAACTGCCAACCCTGTAGGCCGCAGTCCCGCACACAACCGCTATACCACTGGGGCTCAGCACCCTTTCTTACATTTAAGAAGGAAAAAAACAAGCTCTAAAAATTGGCGATAACTTAGCTTGTCAGTTTTACTACATTTAGTGCAGTTATTTGCACATTTGTTTAACACCTAAGAATGCATCTGATTGGCTGTGCTGTATATCAATTAAGTGACAGGATTGATGATAGGCTTATGTTTATTTTGTTAATGCCATGCGATCTAGCACACTGAAATTGTGATTGACTAGTAGATCTCGATGGATGGATTGAGCACTCCTGCTTTAAGATCTTGAGCTCACTTGTGTAAAATTTCCATCGAAAGCTCTGCTTTTGTCTGCAGCTGATCTTGGTGCAATAGTCTTGGTACCCATCGAGTGGTAAATTCACTCGACTTTATTTTTTCAGCCAGAATTACGTACAATGAACCAAGTGAAATTTCCATGGTGTTGACTATTATTTCTATTTCTAATCTTTAGCCCTGTTCAATTAGACCATGAACAAGATGAATTGTGCCTTTTAAAATTGATGTGGGTGGTATGCTGCTGAAGGTCTTCTCTTCAACCTCATCTCATCCCTTCTTAAAATGAGTTAGCCATTTGTAAACTGGTGATTATTTGATGCATTGTCCCTATTCACTATTCTTTTTTTGGGGGGGGGGCATCACTGCCCTCCGGTGGTGGGAGTAGGAGGCCCAGCCTTTGCTCCGTGGAGCTGGAATTGAACCTCCATCCCAGTGGGCCACAGTCCCGCGCACAACCACTATGCTACCGGGGCTCAGCCCCTATACACTATTCTTAAAACATCGATGATTTCACCATTCTGCCACTTAAATTTGGAAAATTTGATGTTAGTTCTTTTATGTTGCTTTGATAGGGAGGTATTTTTCAAATTGATTCCTGTCCTTCTTAATGCCTCAAATGAGATCTTGTTCAGACATATATTCAGCAAGTGGATATATGAGTTTATTTTGGTGGAAAAAATATTTCAAAGTCTATGGTTCTTTTTTCCCATAATATACAATTTCCATGAACTTGTAGAAAGAGCCCTGGTGAGAAGTGGTCATGTGATGGCTTGCCAACTGCAAAGTCTGCAGCGCAAAACCACCAGCGACTCCTCTGGGGGAAGGCAGGGCTTTGTCTTTCTCTTTGTCTGACTTCCGGAGACAAGTTACGGTCTTGGAAATCCACAGGGGCAAGTCTACTCTGTCCTACAGGGTCACTATGAATCTAAATCAGCTTGATGGTAGTGAGTTTGGTGTTTTTCAGACTAAAATCATTAGATTGTGAAACTTAAAAAGTAAACAGTGTACTATATGGATAATGTCATAATAAAGTTGTAAAAGAAACTAAGTTCCTAGCTATTTTGGCTAGCATTCTTTTATGAGTCAGTCTTATTTGATACTATGGTACTCAACAAGATATCATATATTTAATGAATTAAGCCACACTACTTTTAATCCTGCTGAAAGACAGAAAATGTCAATTTAAGGCTATTTATTTTGAGCATCTTAAAAGTTCTTTTTTTGGGGGGGGGGCATCACTGCTCTCCGGCGGTGGGAGTAGGAGGCCCAGCCCCACTGCTGGAATTGAACCTCCGTCCCAGGGGGCCGCAGTCCCGCGCACAACCACTACTCCACCGGGGCTCAGCCCAAAAGTTCTTATTTGAATTTGAACACATAATGAGATTTTTTTTAAAGTTCATGAAAAAGTTGAATTAAAACATGATGGAAATTTTCAATGCTCTTTAAAAAAGCATCCTCCTAAGTGCTTTATAATGCTATTAAAATGAATGAGATACAGACAACTATTTTTCTCGAGTGTGATGGTTACGGATTAAGTCAACTAGACATTCCTGGGTAAGGGTAGGGACAGAGGTGGCCTGGTCCACTCTGTGAGCGTGGGGTCACTGTAAGGTGGGACTGACTTGCCCACAATTAACTACTAAGTTCTATGTTCTGTGTAAGGCTTTGTGGGAGAACGCAATGATATATGAAATCTTCTCGTAGCTGCTCTTAGAGAACAAATGACACAGGTGTGACAACTAGAATGCTATCTGAGAGCCTGGCATATCTGGGCTGTGCTGGTAGTAGGGAAAAGCTGGCCAATCAAACGTTTGTATGTATTAGGGATTAAAGAGGTTCTTGAGGGAAAATGTGTCCTATGGGTGTATGTGTATGTGTATGTGTATGTGTGTGTGTCGGGGGGGGGGGTGCGGGGGGGGCAGTCAGCATGATACCCTTGATCTTAAAGATTTTATCATTGCAGAGCAAGGTGACCCTGAGGAATAAGATGCTACCTTGGATTTGTCTTGAATTTTTCTCAATGTGCACTCTGCATCCAAGGGTAAACCCTTCAGAGCCTTAAAGGCACAGTGTCTCAGCAGTTTCAAAGATTATTTAATAGCCTGGAGACAGTGAGCTGGTGTAAGTATCAGACCAACCCAATCAAAACTCACGGCCATCAATTCTAACTCATGGCAACCCTGTATGTTGATAGAGCAGAAACCTTCAGAAAATAAGGTGGAGATAGGTTGCATCACCAGAAGAAGGCTATCAATGTCCCTGAAATGTACATGGAGACACAGTTGAATTGATGTCTGTTTGGCTGCCTACTTTCTCAACAACAAAGAGGGGATGTTATTTAACCAAACCGGGCAAAGGCAGAAACGCTAAGCCTCTCACAGATCTTAACACACGCACCAGATGTGCCCTTCTTCACTGTTTGCATTAGGATTGATTTTACTCAAGGGAACAGGAGGCAGCTTGGAATGGATCTTCCTTTTTATTTGATGATATTTGCTATTTCACCACATGTGCAGGCTCCAGGTTTGCTTTCTTCCATGGCTGAGCTGCTACGAACCAGGTGCTTCCATGATTCTGCTTGGTTATCAAAGATACTTTGGCTCCATTCTTGGCAGTCTGTTCTCCTAACTGCCGGATGAATCATCACAATTGTGTGCATTTATTTCATCACAATAATGTCCACCAGAAAGAAGAGCTTCCTGATTTAAAAAAATAATTAAAGAAAACCCCAACCTTTTTAATGTGGAAATTAAAAAAAAAGTAGCAAGAGTAGTGTAATGAATCTGCTCCTTGGGAGAAAGATAGACTTTCTGCCTCTATCAAAAGTTCATCTCAGACATTGGTCAGTATAAGACATGGAAAAATAATAATAATTTATAAATGATTAAGGGCTCATGGGTAAGGGGGGAAAAACAAGGAGATGATACCAAAGGCTCAAGTAGAAAGAAAATATTTTGAAAATGATGATGGCAGCATATGTACAAATGTGCTCGACACGATGGTGGATGAATTGTGATAGGAGCTGTATTAACCCCCATTTTAAAAAAAAGAGCCTCAGAAACTCACATGGGCAGTTCTACCTTATACACTAGGTTTGCTAAGAGTTGGTATTGACTGGATGATTGTGCATTTGTTCTTTTGTGAGGAAAAATTCCAGTTATTATTCAAATTTACTCACCAACAAAAGGTACTGATGAAGCAACTGAAGAAGCCTACTCACTTCTTCAGTCTGAAAGGGATCAAACATGTAACACAGATATATTGATAATGACTGATGATTGGTATTTGAAAGTTGAAACAAAGTGGAAGTCTCAGTAGTCATAAAAGAGGGTCTTGGTGATAGAATCAATCCAGGAAATTGTGTACTAGAATTTTGTAACACTAGTAACTTAGCACTGTGCCATCCAGGCTTATGGACTGTCTTGTAGGTATGTATATTTTATCCTGTATCTATTGAGAAAATCTATTAAGATCATGCCTTTGGAATCTCCCTGTCACCATACCAACCCCTGATTGCACACATTGTTGATTAAGTTATGTTAGATCCCATTCTCATCACAGAGTTGATTACACTGTTTCAGATCATATCATGTGTGATTATTGTCAAACATCTGAGAACCTTGACTCAGTCAAGTTGACATAAAGCCTGTTTAAAACAGGAATTGCTAGTCAAGCACACATGTAATTTTCTTAGCTACTGCAACATTTCTACTTTTGAAATCATACTTTTTTTTTTTTTTAGGCATCACTGCCCTGGTGGTGGGAGTAGGAGGCCCAGCCTTTGCTCCTGTGAGCGGGAATTGAATCTCCATCCCAGTGGGTCGCAGTCCTGCGCACAACCACTACGCCACCAGGGCTCAGCCCGAAATCATACATTTTTGTAGACACAAAATAGCAGTGTATGAAAATGTCTGTTTCCTGGCAAAAAAAATTTTTGTTTTGTTTTGTTTTGGGGCATTACTGCTCTCTGGTGGTGGGAGTAGGAGGCCCAGCCCCACTGCTGGAATTGAACCACCGTCCCAGTGGGCCACCACAGTCCTGCGCACAACCACTACACCACCGGGGCTCAGCCCCCTGGCAAAATATTTTGCAAATCATTTAGACATTTTTTCAAATGAATCTTTTTTTTTTTGGGGGGGGGGTTGGGCATCACTGCTCTCCGGTAGTGGGAGTAGGAGGCCCAGCCCCACTGCTGGAATTGAACCTCCGTCCCAGTGGGCCGCAGTCCCTTGCAAAACCACTACGCCACCGGGGTTCAGCCCCAAATGAATGTTACTACTGTTTAAATTTCTTTTTCTCCTTAAAGAATGAAGTTGAACATCTTTCATAGTTAAAGATCTTTTGCACTTATTTTTCTACTGCTTGTTGTGATAATTAGGTTTATTGTGCCAACTAAGCTTCCATAGGAACATGTGGGTGGAGTTTAGTCAGGCCACAGTTTGATTGGAGGGCAACCTAGATAAATGCTCTCCAAGGCTGACATGCTGTCTCTCTTTCTCTCTGATGACTGAACCAATATGTTGCTTAAACTAGTTCTTTGCCTCAACTGTGTGCTGCAGTACCTGTGGACAGAGCTAATCCATGGATCCTGCCTCCTTACTGTGCATCACTAGAGCTTGAGGTGCCTTTGAGACTTGCTTTGCCAAGATGATGGTGTGTAGTGTCACCGTGTATACATTAGTAGAGTTCAAGATCTTGTTGGGGCCTACTTTGCTATGTTCCTAAGCTACTGAGTGTTGCTGCCTCACCTTGGTGATTCTGCCTTTATTGCCTGAGGGCATACTCCATTGTCTGCTTCCTTGACCTTGAACCTAGAGCCTGCTTGAATTGAAGGACCTTCAGAATATTAACTGTTCCACAAAAGTGAGTTGAACTAAGGCATTTGTACTGCCTATGGACTCATTAACCTTTGTATTCCTTTATATTAACCTTTATATTCCACTATATAAATCTATATCTATCTATCTATCTACTTATGTCAAGACATGGCTTACACAGCTGTAGAAGTAGGTTACATCCAGTCCAGTCCAGTTCACGTCTATAAGTTGAAGACTTTGCTGACTAGAGTAGCTGCAAGAGCTAATAAACAGGTAGCAGGAAGATGAAGCAGGAGAGTTATAGACTGTTGGATGCAGAACTGAATGAATCTGAGGTGCAACAAATGAATCCAAGGTTGGTAGTCTACTGATAGATCTTGTGATGGATCAGATTAACCAGATGTAGGATGGAATTTGGTAAAAGTAGAAGGGATCCCCAATAAAATGATTTATTTTAAAAAGGGGGGGGGGAAAGAGGAGCTTATAACAAGGGTTCAAGTAGAAAATATTTTGGAAATGACGCTGGCAACATGTGTACAAATAAGCTTGATACAAATGATGTATGGGATGTTATAAGAGCTGTAAGAGCCCCCAATAAAATCATTGGAAAAAAAAGTAGAAGGGACAAGAAAGAGCTTGCTTTGCTCGGAGCCTCTCTTATAAAACCTCACCCATACTTTTCTCCACCCATACTTTCACTCAGATGTGTCGAGTTGACATAAAAATATCACCATCACATGGTATTTTTCCATAGATTAGTATTTTAATAGCCTCTTAATTATGAAAATATCCACCAATGTATTCATTTTCTTTTTTCGCTAAATCATTTTATTACAACTCTTATCACGATCAATACACACATCAATTGTGTGCAGATCACATTTACACATTTGTTGCCATATCCTTCTCAAAGCATCCCCCTTCTACTTAGGCCCCCCCAGTATCAGCTCCCCATATTTCCCTTCCCTTGCTACACCCCTCCACCTGACATGGTTTCTTTTTTTTGTGGCATAAGATAGTAAATGTTTTTATGAACCTTTGATAATTTAGAATTATTTTTTCCATGTCTCACACCAACCACTGTCTTCATTCACCCATTTTTCTGTTATCCATCCTCATGGGAGGGGGTTATATATAGATCATTGTGATTGGCTCCCCTTTTATCCCCCTACCTCTTCCTTAATTTCTTGGTATGGCTACTCTCATTATTGGTCCTGAGGGTTTAATTGTTTTGGATTCCATATGTTATGAACTTTTATCTGCACTAGTGTACATGCTCTGGTCTAGCTGGATTTGTAAGGTAGAATTAGGGTCATGGTAGTGGTGGGGAGGAGGCATTAAAGAACTAGAGGAAAGGGTTGAGCCCGGGTGGAGTAAGTGGTTGAGTGCGGAACTGCAGCCTGCGGGCTTGGCAGTTCAAATCCAGCGGTGGCTGGATAGCGCCCATGATCACCAGCGGCAGTGACGCCCACAAAAACAAAAACAAAAAAAGAACTAGAGGAAAGTTGTATGTTTCATACTGCAATCTGATTGGCTTATTTCTTCTTTGTGACCTTTCTATAAGGGGATGTCCAATTGTCTACAGATGGACTTTGGGTCTCCACTTTGCCTTCCCCCACATTCACATTGATATGCTTTTTTGTTCTGATTCTTTGATGCCTGATATCTGATATCTGATCCTATGATCACCCAGGCTGGTGTGTTTCTTGTGTGCCCTTGATCAAGCCTCACCAGCTAACCATGTGGGCTTTGTTACTTCTCAGCTGGATGGCCACTTGTTTACCTTCAAACCTTTAAGACCCCAGATACTATATCTTTTGATAGCTAGGTACCATTAACTTTCTTCATCATATTTGGTTATGCAACCATTTTGTCTTCAGCAATTGTTGTCAGGGAAGATGAGCCTCACAGAATGCTGGGGTATTAGAAAAAAGTGTTCTTGAGTTGAGGGAGTACTTGAATAGAGGCCCAATGTCTGTCTGCTGCCTAAATACTTAACCTAAATACATGTACATATACTTAACATATATATTTCTCTATCATTATATATAAATATATGCATATATTATATGCCTCCCAATTCTTTCCTTTATTTTCTTCTTGTCCCACTATCATGTTCGGCCTTCATTTGGGCTTTGGTAATTCCTCTCTGCTGCATTGCCCTTGATCAAGCCTCACCAGCTATCCTAGGCCCTCCTCATCACCAATTCTAGATCATTTGCTCTTTTCCTTGTCCCTGGGTTTGTTGCATGAATGAATGACTTTGTGAGAGTCTGACCTTTGTAGGATCCTGAGACTGTCATGTAAAGAAGTTGAGATCAGTCTGCTTAAGAATGAAAAACAATATAGAAAAAGATCAACCTGCACTTGTATAGACCTAGATATGTGAGGCCATCTGTTGGGGTAGCCAGCCCCTAACAAATCATCATGGGTCTGGAAGGAGCAATTGTACAACTATAATATATAAAGTTTTTAGTAAGGTTATTGAGAATAAGAAAGATAGGAGAGAAAGTAAAATGAAAGAGTCAAGTACATTTCATGGTAGCATGCTCACCTCAGCCCTGCTTGATGGTCCACATGGAGATCCGGAGACCAGAGGGGAGCATGAGGGAGCGGGAGTGGAGACCGGAGGAGAGAGCATCTTTATTGTTTGGGGGCTAGTTGTAGGTAGCTTTAAGACATGCATATTCAGTAGTTACATAGGTCACAAGGTGGGTGGTAATCACAGTCAGGTGAGGAAACCTAATACCTGCACAGGGAAGGCAAGATGGCAGGAGATACTCAGGAAATGTCTGGCTCTAGTGGAAGACAGAATCAACCATGTGCTCTCTTTAAGGTAGCATAGCTGTTAGGGGAGAATCTGCAGGAATGGCATTTGTTAGTTTCCCACAGCTATCAGAGGTCATTCAATTCCCATTACTGTGCCCCAAAACTATATGCATAAACCCATATGAAATAAGTAAAGGACTCACCCAACAGAACCCAGCTCAGACTGTTAACCCACAAAACTGTGAGCAAATGTATGAAGTCATACATTCGGGGGAGGGGGGTTAGTTTGGTGGCAGAGTGAACTACATATATGGCTGCTAACCTGAAACTTAGCAGTTCGAACCCATCAGCTGCTTTCTAGGAGAAAGATGGATGGCCTAGTCCCAGAAATATTTACTGTCATGAAAACACTAGAACTGGTGACTATGAATTACAATCAACTCAATGGAAGAGAGTTTGTTTTTTGTGTTGGTTGCCAAGCAGCAATAAGTCAGTTGTTGGGCAATTAAGGAACCACTGGGTGGTGCAAATAATTCAGTAGTTCAAACCCATCCAGAGATGTCTCGGCTAGAGGTTCGAGATCGGACTTCTGGAAGAAAATATCTACTGCTGTCGTTCTCTGCATGCTTGAGGTCATCATGAATAAGAATTGGATTGAAGGCAGATGGATCGACACAATGGCTGCAGTCTTGGGCTCACGCATAAGAACAATTTGGGGAAGGCACAGCACTGGGTGGTGCTTCTTTTTGGTGTATGGAGGGTCCCTATGAGTTGAAACTGACTCAATGACACCCAACCACAACCCTACCAGCCTTCATTCTGTTGCTTTTCACATTACTCAAGCGAATTCGAGAACCAGCAGGACAAACAGATGCAGAGTTTATCTTACTGGTTGATTACAGTACTTTCTGTAATAGTTTTCAAATCAACCAAGTGCTAGAATGTGGTTGCTTACAGAAAGGGTTATTTTTCTTTTAAAATTCTATATTTATTTGGAATCTGAAGACTTTGAGGATGAGAGGCTCAGGATTGTAAAGAGAACTGGCTACTGATGGAAGAGATGTGTTTCTGTGGACCAGTGACTGTATTCTATTGTTTATTGATTTTTGCCTTATGGTAATTTGTCAACTTCCTTAATAAGCCTCTGTAATTCTGAGTGATAGATTGGCTTGCTGTGGCCGTTTGGGCCTGACCCTCCCACCTCCTTGAATCCTGATGCAGCCCTCCCTAACCTTGCAGCTCACTCTGCACTTCATCAGGATCTGGACATGCCTTCAACCTCGAATTCCCAGTTCCTTTACCTTAAATGGGCACTAAAGTCCTGTCCAAGTAAACCGGGGCTATAAAACAGCAGCCATTTTGCTTCCTGGCACGACTCCAGCGGCCCCCAAAACCCCTTGGACTGCTGAACCTTGCCCGAGCTAGTGCCTCCCCAATACAACTTGTTTTACTATAATTCGGCTCTCATTCGTCTCTGGCAGCGCTCCCTCACCTTACACTGAGTATTTCCTGTGAGTTTTTGTGGCCATTGCAATGAATCATCTCACCCAGCAGAAAAGTTGAGTGTCGTGGAAGGAATGGCTGGTGTCAGAATAGGGGAAAGAAGGATAACGCAAGGCAGAGGCGTGGCCGAACTCTGTCTCACGGCAGTCAGCGATGGTTTGTGTGAAGCTGAATGATGCATCTGCCTTGTGTAGTCAGAGGACATCAGATGTGACCTCCATGAGATTGACTCAAAATCACTTTTGAAAAGCAAGTCCAAAAGCAACTCTGACCTTATCAGACTTTCTTTAATACAACATCCAATAAAGTGAAAATGTAATGCCCGCATCCAACAATCAGCATTTTTATTGTCAAGTCAGTAACTGATTTTAATGATTCCTAATCTGTGATCCTAATTCACATTCAAAAAGCCATAGTGAAGTAAGTAGGGTGAGGGGCAGTGCTTGAAGGGAACCTAATCCAAAAGATACACTGGTAGGGAAACAGACAACCAGGTTTCTCCTCTTTAATGGAGTCAAAGAATATAAAGGAAGACGAAGTCTAGAAAACATAATGCTCATAACATTTAAATATTATTTTAATTGTAATGAGTGAGGAATGCAGTGAGTAGTTGTGAATTATGGGTCTGAGATAACTATTCCTTTCCATTTTTTAAGATGTCTGTTTTAATATTACAAAATACACTTTGTTTCATACTCAGCATTTGAGAGTTTAAGCTGGATTTGGGAAAGATTAGTTTGTGCATGTACCAGTTATTTCTGTGCCAAGTATTTGTCCTGTCAAACAACATTCACTGACTAGAAACAACACTCTCTACTATAATAAAGCACATTATATAATGCATTCCCTCAGTTTAATAAAAACACAAAGGATTTTTTTCTGAAAAGATTTGTTTTACTTGAACTTTGAGGTAGATTTTTAGTGAAAAAAAATGAGAGAAGTTTATAAAGCCTAGTGTATTTATTTAAAATTTCACAGACATACTAGTACATAATCTCACATAATGCTGGCCTAACTTAATAATTAAAGGTAAAAACTTAGCTTTCATTTTCTTTTTTTTCCTTAGCTTTCATTTTCTAAGATTTTTATGGTGAGTGACTTCTAGTGGTAAGGGAGAAATGAACAGAAAATTAGCTTTTTTGGCAAATCATGTGAAGATAAAATGACTGACATTATTTAATTCCACCTTTAAGATAGAAAATTTCTTTTCATACCACAGATACTGTCATTCAAAAGTAAGAAAAGGTACCTTCTTCGTGGGCTGAGCCCCGGTGGCGTTGTGGTTGTGCGCGGGATTGTGGCCCACTGGGACGGAGGTTCAATTCCAGCAGTGGGGCTGGGCCTCCTACTTCCTCCACCAGAAAGCAGTGATGCCTCCCCTCCCCCACCCCCGCAAAAAAAAAAAAAAAAAAAAAGGTACCTTCTTCAAAAGAAAGTAGGAAAAATATGGTTATATTGATGATGACCGAATCAACTTGCTTTAAAAAACTGGTCTGGGCGCTCAGTGAGTTCCGTGTGGGCTGTTTATGGAAAGGCAACCGCTCATCTAGAGGATGAGGAGGCAGTCTTCTTCCAAGAATGTATAGTCTCTTGTGATCAAGGAGGATTCCCACCAGCTGTGCAAGGATGGTTTGATATTGAAAAACAGTCAATGCAATCTACCATATAAGCAAAAGAAAATATAAGAACCATATGGTTACATCAATTGATGCAGAAATAATATTTTATAACATTCAATATTCATTCTTGATAAAAATATTTTAACAAAATAGAATAGGAGGGAAATTTCTCAACATAATAAAGTTGACATATGCAAAAACCAATGGCTAGCATCTTATTTAATGGAGAGAAGTAGAAACACGCCCCCCCCCCCCATGAATGAGAGCCAGACAAGAACATCCTTTATCACCACTCTTCTTTAATGTAGTCTTTCAAGTCTTAGCCAGAGCTGTAAGACATCAAAAAGATACTAAAGGCATCCACATTGGCACAAAAGGAACAAAACTCTATTTGCAGACATGATATATATAATGTAATATAATCCTACATACAGAAAACTCCAAAGATTTAATTCTAAAAATGCTGCAACTAATTTGAAAATTTGGCAGCATAGCATGATTTAAGTCCAACATATAGAAATCAATTAGATTATTGTATATTAAAGAAGATGAATCAAAAAGTAAATTGAGCCCACTGGGATGGAGGTTTGATTCCGGCTCCCAGGAGCAAAGGCTGAGCCTCCTACCCACCACCAGGGCAGTGATGCCTTAATAAAAAAAAAAAAAAAAAGTAAATTGAAAGCACAACACCACTTACAATACCTACCTCAAAGATAAAGCATCTAGTAGTAAATCTAATCAGAAAAACAAAAGACTTATACAAAGAAACTATAGCACCTCTCTAAAAAAGTAAACTACATTTGCACAAATGGAGCAATGCCTCATGCTCCTGGAACAGGAAGACTAAATATAGTAAAAGAACAATATAAATAAAAACACTTTATAAATTCAATACAATTCTGATCCAAACCACAGCACAGTTCTTCAAAGAAATTGAACATATGAGTCACCAACTTTATATGGGGAGGAAGAAAATCAGGATAAACAAAAACTATTAATAAACAAAACAAAGGAGGAGACCTTTCACTCCCTAGTTTTAAAACCTACAATATAACCATGGTATTTAAAACAGTTTGCTATTGGTACAATAGACATGAAGACCAATGGATTAGAATTGAGGAGCCAGAAATATAACCAAGTATCTATAGGCATCTGATCTCTAATAATGGCTAAATTATATTAAGTGGAGAATACCTAGCTTTTTTTAATAAATTATGCTGAAAAATTAGATTTTTACCTATAAAACAATGAACCAGGACCCATATCTCACATCATGTCCAAAAATGAACTCAGAATGGATTAAAGACCTAAATATAAACTCTAGCATTATAAAGACCATCAATGAAAAAAGGGTAAAAAAAGGCCCTAACTCAAGACATAAACACTCTACGGAATACAAAGAAACTCCCACAATATGGAAAACAAAATAAAGGGATGGGACCTCTTAAAAATATGACATATAGAAAGGATGACTTCATCCAAAGAGTAAAAAAGAGAACCCACAACTTGGGAAAAAGTATCTAGCAATGATAAAGGCTTAATTTCAAAAAATTTATAAGGAAATTAAAAATAAACCATTTGAAAAATGGGTACATGAATAAGCAATTTACTAAAGATGATATCTAAGGAGCCACCACTCATGGAAAAAAAAAACCATATTCATTAGCACTAGAGAATTACAAATCAAACAACAATTAGATAACACCTCACATCAACACTCTTAACAAGATTCCCTAAATTAGAAAATAAATGCTGGAGAAGATGTGGAGAGATTGGAGCATTTAGATACTGCTGATAGGATTGTAGAAATGTACAACCACTCTGGAAATCAGTATGGTGCTTCCTTAAACAAATGCAAATACAAATACCTAATTATCCTGCACTCTTGCTACTTAGTGTATGTTCTAAAGAAATAAAACACAAACAGACCCATGCATACCTATGTTTATCGCAGCAATTTCTATAATAGGAAAAAGACAGAAACACTCAAAAGCCCCAACTCTATAGGAATGGATAAGTAAACTCTGGTACATTCATACAAGGGGCTACGATCCTTTTTTTTTTTTTTTTTTTTTTACACATTCTTAAAAAACGGCAAACTTGGCCTGAGCCCCGGTGGTGTAAGTGGTTGAGTGCGGGACTGCGGCCTGCAGGCGTGGCGGTTCAAATCCAGCAGCGGCTCTCAGGAACAGCACTGGGTAGCTCCCACGACTACCAGAGGGCAGTGATGCCCCCCCCCAAAAAAAAGCCCCCCAAAACGACAACGTTTTTGCTTGCCTTCCCCCAGCATCAGCGAAGCTGCACTGAGCTAGTTCAGAGATCCTGGTTCCCGCTAAACTGGTCCCACCACAGTCTCCCTCCAGCCGCCATCATAATTATATACCAGGACCCCATCAGCCATGATGAAATATTCTCTTATATGTATAAGATCTGGGAGATCACAGATAGGCTGTGCTTGGAAGTGGAGGAGAAGATGAGATCAGTGGGGCAGAAGGTGGAATTATTGATGGAAATGCCTCAGTTGAAGGCCCCCTTGGTAAGGGAACAGAAATTACCGTGATCACTAGTGTTGATACTGTTATGGACCATCGTTTGTAGGAAACCACCTTCATAAAAGAAGCCACAAGAAATACATCAAAGACTACATGAACTCAATTAAAGGCAAACTTGAAGAAGAGAAACTAGAATGAGTAAAACCTATTCCGACAGCGGCTGCAAAACAAATCAAGCTCATCTTTGTGAAGTTCACAAATGACCAGTTTGGTGAAAACATGAATGTAAATGGTACAGTTGCTCTGCCAAACCCCCTCGAGGCTGGCGTGACCCCATATCTGATCTTCATTAAGCATGGCCTAGAGATGGAGAAATACTAACACAGTGAACAACTCATGGTTCAGTTACCCGCCTGGCATCCGAACTGGCTGCTGATCTCCATCCACACAACACCAGGACTTAGACAAGTGGAAAGGACATCTTCTTGAGCTCTTCATTTACTTTTGATCTTGACTCATTTGGTGTGCCCGGAATCAGTCCATAAAGTCTCCTTCTGACTCACAAAGTCACAGGTCAGTGGGTACAGAGTCCTGGCACCGACAGGGGTATCTCCATGGCTCCTCGCTTCCAGGGCTCAGGGTCCATAAACAGCATCCAGTGGTGGCAGAAGCAACTTATCGCTGGAAGAGACCTCCATGTGACTGCCCCAGCCTCATAGGTCCGGTTCCATCAGGGTAAAGCCGTGTGGTCTCTTCCACCGGCTACTCCAGCCTCCCAGATGCCGCCATTCTGTGTTGCCTGTGGTTAATCATCTCTCTAACTAACTCCCAACAACTGGGGAAGATAGCTGCTCATCTTCACAAGGGAAATATCGTGAGATTTCCCAGGAGTCTCAGGTGAAAGCCATGCCCACATAGAGGCCTCATCGGCTACTCAATGGCTTTCTCCAGATTAACAGGCCAGACTCCACCCCTACATTTCAATCGTAAAATTAACATAAGTACATGACTGCCACTTTTGGAAAGGAGGGTTTTCTTCTTTTTTTTGTTTTGTTTTTTTTGGCATCACTGCACTCCGGTGGTGGGAGTAGGAGGCCCAGCCCCACTGCTGGAATTGAACCTCTGTCCCAGTGGGCCGCAGTCCCGCGCACAACCACTAAGCCACCGGGGCTCAGCCCTTCTTCTTTTTTTAAAGGAAAAATAAAAACACGTCATGTAGGTTGTCTAAAAATAAGCTAAAAAACACCCAAACAATGCCAAATCTGTCAAACACCTTAAGAACATTATGATCAGCAAAGTTACTCAATCTTATAAAGACTAACACCATGTGTTAGTCAGGGTTGATTAAAGAAACAAATTCAAAGACAGTCATATGTGTATAAGAAATAACTTTACATAAAACAGCAATTGAATTGAGAAAACATTCCAGCCCAGTCCAGATCAAATCCATAAGACTAATATTAGCCCATATGTCTGATACTAGTCCATAAATTCCTTTTTAGACTCACGTAACATGCAACGATACTGGATGAAGGAAAATCACAGGCCAGTTATTAGAAGGCCTTATGGATCCAGTGGCAGTGGAAACATTTCAATGCAGGTGCCAGTCTCCAGATATCTCCTGCAGCACTGGGTGTCTCAACAACAGGAAAGGGAAGGCAGAGAGAGAGAGAGGGTGTCTCACCTCCAGTGAGGACGAAGTTCCCTAAAATCCTCAGGAGAAAGCAGGCCCACACAGAGGCATGATAGGCTATGACCTGATTGAGCTAGACATCACCTCTTTGCACAAGGTGACAGGAGATTATGTAACTCTGACACATCATCATCATAAAGGAAAAAGAAAAATGGTTTTCACACCAAGGATAATACTTTAAAGTCTAAGATGAAGCCAGGGTGGCTGTGGTAGTATGTGCTGGCAGGAAATGTGGGGAGAGGGAATGGGCAGAATAGTAAGTAGATGGGGTAGGAAAAGGGGGGAAGGAGGAAGACTCTTGTATATAGGTGTTTAATGGGATAGTGTCCTTGAATTAATGGGATGGTATGTGCAACTACATAAAATATGTATGTATCTGTATGTATTATAATCCACAAACAAAAATGGTAAAAAGCATATATAAGTAAATAAAATACAAGAGAGTGAGAGAAGGATTACAGTCTTAAAAAGTTTCCAGAATCCTTACCCATCAAATCTAAACAGTGGTCTAGTCAGCTATAAAAGGAGGAAAAGTAAAACTGAAGCAGACTTGGATTCTTTTGTGACATATAAACGATGTTGGTTTCAAACAAATGACAAAAGACTGACAGTCTTCAAAGCCTGATGAAGTTACTCTGTTGTTCTCTTCTGTCCTGTAGGTTCACTGTGAGTCAGAGTTGACTTGGTGGCATTGTGTTTGTTTTTGTTTTTAGCCTAGATAGTTATCAACAAAGAATGATGAGGAAGGTAAGGTGGAAGGAAAACCACCTTGTAAGGTGGAAGGAAAACCAAATTCCACATCAGCATCACCGAAGGGCTATTTCTATGAGAGTAAAGTCAGACATCCAATACTTTCCAACCTTCCTACTAATTCTGATGTGAACAATCCCTTTTAGCACTGTATAATTTTAGCTGTTGTTGTTGTTGTTGTTGTTGTTAGGCACCAGTAAGTCAGTTCCGATCCATAGTGACTTTAAGGTGCAACAGAACAAAACACTTCCTGGTCATGCAGTATCTTCACAATTGTTCCTAGGCTGGAGCCCATTGCTGACTTGGGAACATTCTTCTTGCTGAGGGTCTTCTTCTTTTTCTCTGGGCCTCACTTTACCAAACATGATGTCTTTCTCCAACGACTGGTCTCCCTGACAATAAGTCCAAAGTATGTAAGATGAAGTCTTGTCATTTGTGGTGGTTTTGTGCTTATGTTAATTTCATGTTTGAGATGTAGGGGTGGAGTCTAGCCTTTTAATCTGGAGATAGCCGTTGAGTAGCCAATGAGGTCTCCGTGTGGGCATGGCTTTCTCCTGATACGTCTGGGAAATCTCACGATATTTCCCTCGTGAAGATGAGAACCTATATCCCAGGTTGTTGGAAGTTAGTTTAAGAGACAATTAATCACGGATAAGACAAGATGGCAGATGGCAGCATCCGAGAAGCTGAAGGAGTCGGAGGAGACGCCACATGGCTTTGCCCTGATGGAGCCAGACCTCTGAAGCTGGAGAGGCCATGTGGGGACCCCTGCCAGTGATGAGATGCTTCTGCCACCACTGGATGCTGTTGATTGACCCTGAGCCCTGGAAGCGAGGAACCATGGGGAGACCCCTGCCAGCGCTGGGATTCTGCACCCACTGACCTGTGGCTTTGTGAGTCGGAAGGAGACTTTATATACTCGACTGGGTTGGGATGCTTTCTCAGTGTTCCATTCCTTTTGTATATAAACCCTTTCCTTATATCCACATGCGTGTCTATGAAATTTGTTCTTCTAGTCTACCAGGACTAACACATCATTCTTGCCTCTAAGGAACACTCTGGCCATAGTTACAAGACAGATAGGTTTTTCTTTTTGGCAGTCCATGGTACGTTCAATATTTGTCCCAGCACCACAATTCAAACTCATAGATTCTTTTTCAGTTTGCCTTATTTAATGTCCAACTTTCACATGCATAGAAGACAATTGGAAATATCATAGCTTGGGGCAGTCACACTTGAGTCCTCAAAATAACATCATTGCTTTCAATATTCTAAAAAGGTATGTGCAGCAGATTTAACTAATGTAATTCATTTTCTGATCTCTTGATTGCTGCTTCCATGAGTAGTGATTGGGAAGCCAAGCTAGACAAAAATCCTTGACAACTTCAGCCTTTTCTCCACTTAATATGAACTATTGGTCAAGTTGTGAGGATTTGGGGACTCATTTCCAGACTAAAGACTGCATGCGATTCTTGGTCTTCGTCAGCAAGTGCCTCAAGTCCTCCTCACTGTCATCATGCAAGATTGCATCATCTATATATCGTTGGCTGATAGTAATCTTTCTTCCATTCATGATGCCATATTTGTTTGTTTGTTTGTTTGTGTGTGTGTGTGTGGCATCACTGCCCTGGTGAGTAGGAAGCCCGTTCTTGCTCCTGGAGAGCTGCTGCTGGATTTGAACCATCAGCTCTGTGGGCCACAGTCTTGCACACAGCCACTACACCACCAGGGCTCAGCCCGCCATATTCTTTTTCATATAGACCAACTTCTCTGATTATTTGCTCCTCATACAGATTGAATAAGTATGGCAAGAGGATAGAAGCTTGTTGCACACCTTTCCTGACATTAAACCTTGAAATATTCCCTTGTTCTGCTTGCACAGACGCCTTTGGAACCATGGACAAGTTCCTCATGAACACAGGAAGTGTTCTGAAACTCCCATTCTTCTCAAGACTATAGTTTGTTACAGTCCACACAGTCAAATGCCTTGGCATAGTCAATAGAATGCAAGCAAACATCTTTCTGATATTCTGGTATTCTCTGCTTTCATCAAAGATCCACCTGTACCAGTGTACGTGCTCTGGTCTAGCCAGATTTGTAATGCAGAAATGGTAGAATTGGGGTCATGTTAGTAGGGTGGGGGGAGGCATCTGACACTTTAAATATAGAACAAAACTTAAATTCCTTTAGCAAGGCCAGAGTTCCTGGACTTGTAGAGACCAGAGAAATACCTGAAGTATCACCTCAGGTTCTCTCTAAATTAAAATAAGAGAAGTCATCTGAGGTCACCTTTCAGCTAAATGACAGATTGGCTCAAAAATAAATCATCTCACTTGGAAGTACTATTCTTCTCTAAAGAATAATATAAATTAAACCGAACAATACACATTTATCTTAGATCAAAGTTGATAAGGTAAGGGGGCAGGCAGGGAAGCTAGATTAATAGAAACAGAAAACCAAATGGAAATAATGGGAATGCTAATCAGTTGTGAAAAAATATATCAATTGATAATGAACAATGTGAATAGAACTTGTTAAGTGAGAACCTATTTCATTGCGTGAACTATCATCAGAAATGCTAGGAAAAAAAAATTTAAAGGATGGCTCGATATGTGAATATTGGTGTTAACTGCCCTTCACAGTGACCATCCACATTAGTGTAAAAGAATGAATATATTTATATAGGATGATGGGGAAGTAGATCGATGTTCATATACTTATAGAGTTAGTATTAGGATAGCAGATGGACATTGGACCTCTGATCAAGTACCTCCTCAGTGCAAAAACATTTTGCTTTATTAAATTGGCATTCCATGATGCTCACCTTCCCAACATGATCACTGAACACAAATGCGGGCATAAGCAAAGGTGGTGAAGAAAGGTGGTTATCAAAGGATGTAGCGTCTGGGGTCTTAAAGGCTTTAAAGTAGATAAGCAGCCATCTCACTCAGAAGCAACAAAGACCAAATGGAAGAAGCACACCAGCTTTTGGGACCACAAAGTTTCAAAGGGATCAGTTATCAGGCTTCAAGAACTAAAAATCATAACATTGTGTACTCACCTTCCTGATATGATCACTGACGACAAATGTGTGTACAAGAAAATGTAGTGAAGAAAGCTGATGGTGCTTGGCTATTAAAAGATATAGCATCTGGAATCTTAAAGGCTTAAAAGTAAACAAGTGGCCATTTAGCTGAGAAGCAACAAAACCCACATGGAAGAAGCACATCAGCCTGTGTGACCATGAGGTGTTGAAGAGATCTGGTATCAGGCATCAAAGAACTGAAAAATTACATCATTATAAATGAGGGGGAGTACAGATTGGGTACCTAAAGCCCATCAATAGGTGAAGCAACATCTCCTCACAGAAGGGTTGAAGGGAGGAGATGAGTCAGTCAAGGTACAGTGTGATGACAATGAGGTATGCAACTTTCTCTAGTTCTCGAATGCGTCCTCTCACCCACTATCACAATCCTAATTCTATCTGACAAATCCATCTAGAACAGGGGATGTACACTGGAGTCAGAAACATGGGGAATTTAGGATAGATGATCCCTTCAGGACTAATGGTGGGATGGTGATGCTGGGAGGGTGGTGGAATCAAAAGAGGAAACCAATTTCAGGGATCTACAGAGAACGTCTTTGGGGTATGGACAACAGGGAAGTGAGTGAAGGGACACATTGGACAGCGTACAATATGAAAAAGTAATAATAGTGCATAAATTTTAAGGGTTCATGGGGGAGGGAAGAGAAATATGGGGTGCTGATACTGGGGGCCTAAATGGAGGGAAGATGTTTTGAGAGTGATGATGGCAACAAATGTGCAAATATGGTCTGCATACTGTTGATGTATGTATTGATTGTGATAGGAGTTGTATGAGTCCCCAATAAAATGATTTATTTTAAAAAAAAAGGAGGGATAAAGAGGAGTTTATACCAAGTTTATACTAAGTTTATACCAAGGGCTCAAGTAGAAAATATTTGGAGCTGAGCCCCGGTGTAGTGGTTGAGTGCAGGACTGCGGCCCACTGGCTTGGCAGTTCAAATCCCGCAGCAGCTCTCCAGGAGCTGGACCTCCTACTCCCACCAGAGGGCAGTGATGTCCACCCCCCCAAAAAAAACGAGTCAAAAAGAGAAAGAAAATATTTGGAAATGAATATGCCAACATGTGTACAAATATGCCTGATACAAATGATGCATGGAATATTATAAGAGCTGTAAGAGCCCCCAATAAAATCATTAGAAAAAAAAAAAGTTAATTGTGATCACTATTCTTCCAGCAATAAAACCAGCCATCTCAGAAAAAGGAAGTGGCAGATTTTGCTAGCAGTAATAGAACACCCAGGAGTAGAACTTATCTTTTGGATCCTGAAATACCTGCACATTGAAATATCTTGGTCTGGGAAGACAGCTTTGACTCCAAAGTGGGATAGGAGCATTAGCAGAAG
>PVJH01001997.1:0-183938 GCA_004026705.1 Nesogale talazaci
GTCTTCATCACTAAGTGCTTCAAGCCTGCTTCACTTTCAGCAAGCAAGCATGTGTCATCTGTCTGTCATAGGTCAATATGACTTCCTCCAGTGCTGAGGCTACATTCTTTTAATATAGTTGAATTTATCTGATTACTTTCTCTGCATATAGACTGAATTATTGTGTTGAAATGATACAACATTGTCATACACCATTTATGAGCAAGTATCCCTCTTTACATTTGAACAACTGCCTCTTGGTCTATCTATGGGATCTCCTTGAGGACTATTTTGTGTTATGAAACTCTGATTCTTCACAATGTCATCTAAAGTTAGTTATACCCCACATTGGTGAATGTCTTTTCATAGTTAATAAAACACAAGTATTTTTACAGTGCTGTCTCCTTTTAGTCCAAATTCATCTAATATACCAACGATGTTTTCCATTCCTTGAACTCTTGTGAATTCAGTTTAAATTTCAGGTACCTCCCACTGGTGCTTTTCTGTAATGGTGTTATTTCAGTTGCAGGTTATATTAATAGGGTTGCTCAACAATCTACTGGGTGAACATTCTTTGGAGTGAGTACATTTCTATCAGTTGTCCTAGAAGTTGTTTTCCAATTTCCTTGGCATGGGCTAGCAGTGCTTGCACTCTTCCTGAAAAAATCTTAATTAGTGTCATGTCCTTCCTAAAGCTTTTGTTTTCGTCTGTATTTCATTGCATCTTGTTTTTTTTCCCCCTTTAATGCCCTTAGTTCTTATTCATATGCCACTTTCTGAAATGATTGAAGGTCAATCAATTCTTTTTTGGTACAGTGATTGTGTTCCTTTCTACTTCTTTTGTTGCTTCCTGCATTGTTCAAAGTTTTGCCATAGAAACCTGTGACTTGAGGCTTGAATATTTCCTTTATTTCTTTCCAGTTGGGAAATGCTGATAGTGTACTCTCCCTTTTCATTTTCTAACTCCGTGTCTCTACACACTTATCATAATACTTTGTCTTTTCAACCCCTTTAGATCTGGCTAGCTCTTTTACTTGATCATTTCTTGCATTCCGTTGAGTTTCTCTACATTTAAGAGCATGCTTCAGTGTCCCTTTGGTCATTCACTTTGGCCTTGTCTTTATTTCCTGTACTTAAAATAACCTTGCTTCTGCTTCATACATGTTGTCTTAGTTGTCATTCAGCTCTTCTGGTTTTCTGTCAAGAGGATTCATTGGATCAAATCTAGTGAGATATACTTAAGTTGGTACATTGTCCCTTATGGATTCATTTACATTTTTTTTAACTTGAACTTGGACCTGTTGATGAGTAATTCGAAGATTCAACTCTTAGTCCATTGCCTTGTTCTGACTCATGAATTGACTGCTATCAAGTCAATTCTAACTCATACTGTCTCTCTGTAGGATTTCTGAGGCTCTAAATCTGTATCGTAGCAGCTACTCCCATCTCACTCATTGAGCAAATGGAATGTTTCAACTGCTGTCCTTGTGGTTAGCAGTCCAATGTTACCTGGCTAGGATTCCTTATTTCTCTTTTTTAATGTAGTCAATTTTATTCTTGTACATTTCATCTGGTAATATCCAGATACATAGCCAGAGTTAATGTCATTAAGAAAAAGTATGTTTAATGAATAGATCACTGGTGAGCTATTGGTATCACTCCTACACAAATTTTATCTGGCATCATTTTTTATCACGATGTCTATGTTTTACAATTACCAATCTTTCCTCTTCATTTCCAACTTTTGCATTCTAATCACCTGTAATTATACAAGCATCCTGATTGCATATTTGATCAGTTCAGACTGAAGAAGTTGGTAAAAATATTTGACATCAGTGGTGTAAATTTGAAATTAGTCACACTATCAAGTCTTCCTTATAGGTGTATGAATAACATCTTTTCCTTACAAAATGCTAAATAGAGTTAAAATACTTTCCCCAAATAAGGTTAAATTATCACTTATATAGAAATATATTAAAGTTAAAAGAATGAATCTTCAGGAGAGCTATACTACATGAAATGTTAAACAAGATATAATAGAAAATAAGAAAATGATACCAGATGGAAATATGAATTTACTTAAATAGATTAAAAACATTGAAAATGTCAAATTCATGGGGAACCATATGACTTTTATGATTTGCATATTATTATATTATGTGACTATTTTAACAAAGGTAGCTTTTCTGCAGCCTTTGAAATTAAAATGCATTAATGTTGTTAAACTAAATATTTATAAGTGTGAATAGAATTTTATATTACATATTACTTATACTATATATAAAATAGTGAATTTCCATCTTAAGGTGACCATGATAAGTCAAGAATGTATATTATAAACTCTAAAGCATTAATAAAGAAGTAAAGATTTGTCCTTAGTAAATAAACAGGTGGAACAAAGTTGATTATAAAACACCCAATGAATACAAAGGAAATAAAGGTATACAAAAAGGAAACAAAGCACACTTAAGAAAATTAGAATACTAGTAAGAAAATTGTAGCTTAAATTCTAACAATATCAGACAATCAAAAATAAATTCACAGCCATCTCTTCCATTTCTACTCATAGTTATCTGAAACATACTGCTTAGAAGAAACACTTTAAATTAAATATAAAGTTTAAATTAAGAAATGTACACAAGTACAGTTCATTTTTATTAATTGATGTCTCCACACTGACAAATTTATATATTCATCTAAAATAATTCTATCAACATCGTGGTCATTCAGAGACATGTGCATTGGCATAGAGGTGAGCCCAACAGGGTTGGTTTAGTATTCATTAATTCATTGTTTGTAGGGATTTCACATAACATAACTGCAATGACCAGTAGGAATAACTAGCAGGAACAGAGAAACTTGAAGTGATACAATGCTAGTGATCCATAAAGCAGATTTTAGACCAGAGAATAATATTGGCACATAATGATAGTGTTTCAAAATAAAATCCAGTTAGAACAACTTGCAGATCAGACAAATATTATAGTCAAAGATTTCCATAGTATTCTTTCAATAATTGGTAGAATAAATAAATAGAAAACTATGAAGTTATGAAAAGCTTACACAACACTATCAATCAATTTTATTTAGATGTCCTTGAGAGAACATGCTATGTAGCGTCAGGCTTGGAGGAAGGCTGCACATTTACACATTTACAATATGCGGATAACACAATCTTCCTTGCTGAATGTGAGGACTTGCAGCGCTTGCTGAAGAACATTAGGATGGCAGCCAATAAGATGAGTACAATTCAATGTGGAAACCCAAATCCTCACAACTGGACAATAATTGACATCATGGTAAATAAAGAAAAGATTGAAATTGTCAAAGATTTCCATCTTGCATTGATTCATAATCAATGTTCATGGAAATAGCAGGAACGAGCAAAGGATGCATTGCATTGGGCGCGTGTGCTGCACAAGACCTCTTTAAAGGGTTGCCCAGCATGCATGTTACTTTGAAGACGAAGGTGTGCCTGATGCACTCAAGCCATAGTATTTCCCATTGCCTCACATGCATGTGAAAGGAACTAAGGAAGGAAGGCGGAAGAAGAATCCAGGCATTTGAATTATGGTGCTGATGAAGAATGTAAAAAGTGCCACGCACTGCTAAAAGAACAAAAACAGTAGAATCTCTGACCTCGACGCTAATCTACTCTAGAAGGAGCATCCACAGGCGATGCAGTCATGTTCCACATCAATTGTTCCCATAAGAAGTAACTGAAAATGGATGACTCTGTTCTTGACCACTAAGTTTTTAACCTAATCTTGCCTTTTTATACAAAATATTACACAGAAATTTCTGAATGACTAGCTTCAGAGTTAAATAATATAACTTAAATAAGTAACAGTTTTTAAGAACTACAGTATGATGCATACCTTGAGAATGATGAGGATCTGGATCTGTGGACACAAATGTGGAGAAGGGGTGTGGCAAGAGAAGCCACAGTTTGGAAGGGGAAGCCCCTTCCATAAAATTCACTGGTAGCTGTTTTTCAGGAGTATTTTCCCTTCTTTGTCTTTTGTCACAGGACCTGACTTGCTTTCTCTAAAAAATAAAATAAAAAAATCTATCTAATGTGATCTGCTGTTGGCACTTCCTTAACTGTTTTCTCAAAGAGTTTACTAAATTACAATTAACAACATTGGTAACATGGTTACCCAGTTTCTTATCATGATGCTTCTTTTCAGGAAACTCTGAAGATCCATGCCTTTTCATCTAAAAACAGTACAAAAAGTTACAAAAACTAAAAAAAAAAAAAATTTAGCAAAATGCTTGGAACACAGCCAAAAAGGTCTATCTACCACATACTAATGAGACCAACTAACACCCAGGGACCAAAAAACAAACTACTTTTGTTTACAAAAATCATCTGCTTCAGGTCAGATTCTGATGTTTTGTTCCAGCTCAGAAACAATATTTTCTTGGCATTTCAAGTCGAAATCTGATTCTGTCGAGTATTGACATGATTGAGGTACTACTGTAGATCATCGGTCTTGGAAGAAATACAGCCAGAATGCTCCTTCAAAGCAAGGATAGTGAAACTTGACCTCACACAGTTGAGCATGTTATCAGAAGAGACCAAGCCCTGCAAAAGGACGTCAAGTTTGACAGAGGAGCAGCTTAGAGGAGCAGCTTAAAAGAAGGCCCTTAACAAGATGCCTGGTTCCTGCTTCACAAAGCTGAAAGAATTCAAGCGGCAGAAACACTTTTGTATTTCAAGTACCCTTTACAAGGGAAAGGGAAGTTTCGGGTAATACAGTCTCAGACCGCACACATTACCTCTTGAAAGCGTCAAGGCCTTAGAGAGAAGGCGTGGGGAGTCTGCATCTGAAAATAGCAGATTCTGGGGAGCATGAAAAATTACACGAAATAAAATGGGCTGAACCCACAGAACCAAAAGAGGAGTTTGGGAACCTGAGAGAGACCATCTGAAGAGTGAGGATTTGCCTCCAGCTGTGCTTTTAGCTCCACTTGGGGGCAGGGCATGGTTGAAGGTACTGACTGTTCTTCTTGGCTGAGTCCAGGTGTATGTGTGTGTGTGACATAATGCTATCTTGTGTTCTGGTATCTTGTATCTTGTGTTCCTGCCCAGGTTGACCTTCACCTGTGCCTAAGTGACCTTGGTCTGAGCATGCCCAGCTCTCGTGTCCTCACAGATGTCTAACACGTGCCTAAATTCTTTCAAATACCTTTATTTGGGAATGCCCAGCTGATTTTCCTTTAGCATAGGGATTTGGTAAAGACAACTCCTTTCACCCCTGATCTTCCTACCCATCAGCTGCAAACATGGGCTCAAACATAAGAACAATTGCGAGATAGCACCGGACTGGGCATTGTTTCCTTCTGTTGTACATTGCATCTCTCTGGTGGCACCAAACAACTACACAGCATTAGTATAATTCTCATTCTTCCCAAGTATACATACATGTTGTTGTTCCCAGCTAGACTACAATCTGACCCTTAAAGTTACTTGTGTTGTACTTGACATGACTAAACTATGGAATGATATATGTATTATTAACTCTCAATTTAGTAATAACATTTTTTTTAAAGTCTTAACAAATTAAAAATTCAAACTCATGATAGATCAATTTATAGAAACACTAATTAGATTAATTGTTTCTTAGGGTTATGACAGAGGAGGTGGGAAGGAAAAGAAAATGTCCTAAAATTGCTTGGGGTAATGAATGCATAATTTTTAAAATATAATTAATTATTGAGTTATAATATATGTGAATTATATTTCAAAAAATGTTAGCCTTTGAAATTCAAGACATAGAAACATATTCTCCATAGACACAGGGACTAAATTACATATCAATAACAGAAAACATCTCTGAAAAATCCTCCAATGCTTGAGATCTGCGTATAACACTTGTAACTAGCTAGCAGGTTAAAAAAATCAAATTAGATATTAAACACAATGATTATTCATGAGGTATATCTTCCATAATTTTCTCTTTTAGTGATGGATCTTTGGTCCTGGTAACAATGTTATGTTTGCTTCATGAATGATTTGGGGAGTATTTAATCATTTTTTATGTTATGAAATAATTTGAGTTGAGTTGATGTCAGCTCTTTTCTGAATGTTTAGTAGAACTTTTCAAGAGGGCTGTTAGGTCAAGACTTTATTTTTCTTGATTTTATTCTTAATGAGCTGTTCAGTTTTGTTTGCCACAGTCCTGTTCAAATGTTTCAGCTCTTCTTATGCAATTTGAGTGTGTAATATCAAGCATTTCAATGATGGTGTTGGTCAAGAATACTAAAGGGCTCCTGGACTTTCAGGAGAACGATGCAGAGATTGTGATATTATCTTACGTTGGATGTGTCATTAGGAGAGACCAGTCATTAGGAGAGACCAGAGAAGAACATTATGCTTGGTCAAGTAGGGGGCCAGTGAAGGGAGAAAGGCCCTCAGAGAAGTGGATTAAGATAGTGGCTGTAACATGGGGCGCAAGCATGACAATTGTGAGAATGATGCAGGAGATGGCCTACCTAGTGTTGCACTCTGTCGTAGTGAGGGACACGATGAGTCAGAACTGATGGAACAATACCTATCAACATCCATTTCTAGAAATATATCCATTTCTTCAAGCTATTCAGAGTTGTTCAGTGTGCAATTCTTTGTTGTGTTATTTTTTATTACATCTTGTGTGATTGTATTGTCATTTATCTCATTCCACATTCCTGTTGATTGCACCATTTATTTTGTTAGAAGTATGAGTGTTTTTTCTCTTTATTATTAATCCTTGTAAAAAACTATTTTTCTTACTTTTTTGTTTTAGCAACATGTGCTTTTATTTTTACTATCTCCTTTCCTCTGCTGACTGTAGATTTAAAAATTTTTATTTTAGCTATTCATTTTTCTCATTGCACAAGGTATGGAATTTTGGCTGTTTATTGTTTTTTCTGAGTTGACCTTTGTTTGTTTGCTTGCTGGCTGGCTTTTGGGACCCCAAATATTTTGGTATGTTGTGTCTTTATTCTTGTTTGATTCAAGGACTTTTTTTTGCATTTTTATTTCACTATTCAAGATTTTTAATGGCCATTATTCAATTTCTCTGTGTTAGCATAAGGAAAAAAAAACATTATGAACACACAGGGAGAAATGAAAAACACCACACATGATGGATGATATAGTCAAAATAGAAAACTCAATTTGTATTTTGTGATTGTACTGTTATTAAACTGAATGTTGAATGACTAGAATACCACAGGCAAAGATATGGAAAGTCTTTGAATGTGACACATATACCTTACTTTATGCAGTTGCTCCACTCTCCCCTTTTCCTGTAATGAACCAAAGCTGCTTGCCACAGCCAGTGTTGGCCATCTGAGTCCTTCATGACAACCGATCCTATCTGACAAGACCCATTAATGCATAGGAAGAGTTCTGAATTTTCTGTAGTCCCCCAATAAGCCATGCCTACCATGGTTGATCACAGGCCCCGAGTGATACCCAAGTTCTATTTCCTGAAACCTATGACTGTTACCATGAATGGGAGATGTCTGTGGTTCAATTTAGAATCTGAGAAGGGGAGATAATTTTGTGTGATCCTTAAAAGGAAGCACTGCCATCAAGTCGACTCTGATTCACAGGAACCCCGACATAGTATTTCTAGAGGCAGAGAGTCTCCTTTTTGTCACCATCAGTGACTGGTGGGTTTGAACCTTGCAGTTAGGAGTCTAATACTGAGCCCATAGTGCCTCCAGCGGGCCTTACATGTCATGACAACAGACTCTATGTTAGGGGACTGGACCAGAGGAAAGGAAGCATGCAAGGCAAAAGTGGGAAGGAGAAAAGGTATGTGATGTGAGGAAGGTAGGGTGAGTCAAGGAATGTAGGTCTTTCCAGGAGCTGAAAAGGAGTGAGCAAACAGATGTTCTCTGAGTGCCTTTTCAAGAATTCATCCTTGAGAGTCCCAGGACTCATTTTGAACTTTAGACTTTCTGAACCGTGAATAACAAAGTCTGTGTTATTTTTAAGATATGCACTTTGTGGTTCTTGAGGTAGAAGTCAGAGGAACATAGTGTACCAGGTGAACACTGAGCTCTATCAAAGATGCCCTTTGAGGCGGAGTGTTTGTGTGACACTGGGAAATGGGTACTTGTCAGAAGGAGTTCTGTCTCAGGTCTGTCTGTGTGTGTTGTCACAGATGAGCTTCTGTCAAGGACAAACTGGTAACAAAAAGACAAGTGACTGCTTAGAAATATGATAAAAGGATGAGAACAAGATACTCATGCTGGAAGATATTTTAAGAAATGTTCAGCCTCTTGCTAGTCACAAGGGTATCTTCAAATATCAATAAAATCAAATTTCATTCCTTGTTTCCAGAAAAAAAAAGGCTTCATGTCAGATACATCAATCCTTAGATGTGTGAGAGAGGAAATAAGATATTATTCATTGTCAGTGGAAATGTAAACAAGCACAGATAAGGATATTTCTAAATGTCGAAGTTGGAATAATATCTACACGTGGACCCTGTGCATGCACACTCATTGTAACTTGGCTACAATAATAAAAACCAATTACTTATCAATGGAGAAATATATAAATTATTATATATCTTTCTAGTAGAAGTGCCATAGTTAAAATGAATATTTGATTAATATGAATACATTTCAAAAGGCCATGTTTAAATAAGAAAGCAAACCATACAATACATATATTTAAAACACAGCACCTGAAGCACCATCCATATAAAAAGGATTTCATTTTAATTAAGGTGACTCTCTACCATAAGGAAGGAAAAAACAACCATTGACTGCAAGAAGACATTTGTAACCCATAGCAGTGATAACGTATTTTTTTTGTTTTGTTTTTCTGGCATCACTGCCCACTGGTGGTAGGAGTAGGAGGCCCAGCCTTTGTTCCTGTGGAGCCGCTGCTGGAATTGAACCTCTATCCTAGTGGGCCACAGTCCCGCGCACAACCACTATGCCACCGGGACTCAGCCTAGTGATAACGTATTTTATCTACAAAAGTACTTACACAGCAACAAGAAAAAGAACGGCAACATTTTAAAATGGATAAAGCAATGCAATAATCACTTGATAAAAACCACTATGTAAATGACTACAGGACCTGCTAGCATTTGTCAGATGCTTTCTGCTCTGATGAGATGCATTCAGGTTCAGACTGGGTTGTTATCACCAGATATGCTTGGAGCCATCTCCCACCCAAGGACGATCAGAAGGCTGCAAACCAGTCTCCGGGTGTTTCCAAGCACCTTTGGGACAGCAGAGCCTTTGCAAATGATGTGCTTTTAGGATCTCTGGTTTCTTATTTGAAAAGCTGAGATGGTGGCAAAATTAATGAGTGCTGAAATTGGAGATGTGAAACCTCTTAAATGTGTTATGCTACGATGTCCAGCCACCTTGACATGGTGTTCCTTTCCTGTGCCAACTGAGCTCAGCAGCATCCTGACCTGCTCTGTGAGCAGTGGCTGCCTAGGGCACCAGTGACTACCTGGCGGCTCAGTATTCCAGGAAATCTCAGGTCAAGTGAAAGTGCTTCCTTTTCTTCTGGGTTTTGTTGGCTGCAGTCATTTTGTTCATAACAGAACATAATACAGAAACAGTATAATGTGCTCCTTTTATTTCCTCTGGTTGGGTTTAAGGCTTGATTGTTTTGGGGCATTAATGGTTAGGAAACAGCTGGTTACAAACATAGCTCATCTTTATTCATTAAAACATAATTCACTGAATGCTTCTGCTCAAAAAATTCTTTTGTTAAAAATAGCTATGTGTCTAGTGATTAAATAAAGGAGACAAATTTTGCCCTTTATTCAACTGTTTCTCTTCAACATATATAAAGTTTCTAGGACAAAATATCGTGGGAAAGTGGATTAGAAAGAGAGGACTCACAGTAAACCTAGGACCTCAGGTAAATGAATATCTGTAGTAACCAAACACAAAAATCAATAAAATAGCGATTTCACAAAGGTACAGATATACCCAAACCAGTAATACCACTGCATCACAAAAGTCCAATAAATATACGATTAATAAAAGTGTTTTATTTTAAAGATGTGGCAGTCATGTGCTTATGTTAATTTTATAATTGAAATGTAGGGGTGGAATCTGGCCTGTTAATCAGGAGAAAGCCAATGAGTAGCTGATGAGGCCTCTGTGTGGACATGGCTTTCACCTGAGACTCCTGGGAAATCTCGCGGTATTTCCCTCGTGAAGATGAGAAGCTATCTTCCCCAGTTGTTGGGAGTTAGTTTCAGAGACGATTAATCACGGAAAAGACAAGATGCAGCCTCCGAGAAGTTGGAGGAGCCAGCGGAGAGACCACTCGGCTTTGCCCTGATGAAGACAGATCTCTGAAGCTGGAGTGGTATGCTGTTGATGGACCTGAACCCTGGAAGCAAGGAGCCATGGGGAGACCCCTGCCAGCGCCAGAATTCTGCACCCACTGACCTGTGACTTCCTGAGTCGGAAGCAGACATTATAGACTGACTTCGGGCATATGGTTATTATTGGACTTATGACTTTGCATTTGACTGGATTGGGATGCCTTCTTAGGGTCACATTTCTTTGTATATAAACCCTTTCCTTATACCTATATGTGTGTCTCTGAAATTTGTTCCTCTAGTCTATGCAGACTAACTCGAAGACTATATTCTTAAGCAGGTTAATTGAAGTAGAATTTGCATATAATAAAATACACCTATTTGAAATATATGAGCAGTGATATATTATTTTTTTAGTAAATACTTTAGGTTGTGCATTCAGGTTCTTATTCAGTTTTTAAACATTTTTGTCCTGGCACAATGTCAGCTCTCATCTCTGTTTGACCTTTGGCCAATGAGATATTCTTTTGCTTTATGTCCCTGTAAAGACTTCTTCATGATTTATTTCTCTAGAAGATCACTCCCATGGTACCAACTTGTGTTGGGCTGGGTTGTGTAGAGAAACAAACCATATTTCTTATATATGTATATATGTATTAAAAAACACCTTTTGATCAAAAAGTAATTTTATATCAAGAAGTTTTCCTTTGTATAAGTAGATGTAAAATCTAACTACCACATCCCCCAAACTTAAGGAGCACTTAACAGGATCATGGTTTGAATTCCTTGAGAATATGCAAACTGCTATTTTAATTAGAACAAAGTAAAAAAGTACATAATTTGGAGGAAAGGAATAAACTCCAAATCAAACTCACCACCATTGTGTTGACTGCTGATAACTTCTCAAGTGCCTAAAATAATGAAAGAAAAACAAAATTGGTATTTTGTTGGGTCTCAGAGTAAGTTATATTTTACTCAGAGTAAGTTTGTTGTATAAGGAGAAATTACCAGTCTTATACATCAATATGTTATACATCAACTGCTGTAGGATTAGACATCAATTATGACATAGCCACTGCTGCAGTCATATTTCAAATGTTTATACCAGACCTAACATTTCGCATTGTAATATTATTCTAGGGCAAGAACACTAACAGTATAAAACAATAAAACACTAGGATATAAACCACTTCAGGTGAGGTTTCTTACATAATGTAAGATAGAGTGAAAGGAATAAGAAATATTGGGGGAAGGTTCATATAACCTAAGGACTAAGACTATAGATTTTTTAAATATTAGACATCCAATTATTTCCCTAAGGTTGATCTTGGGCTATTTGTAGCTCTTCTGAAAGTCATGGTGTCTCATCTCCAGAGGGTTGAAAATAAGAGAACCCCTCTTACTGGGTGCTGATAAATTTTTAATAATGCACACCCAGTTCTGTTACTTTTCCAATGGTCATTTTTACTCATTTTAGGATAAGATTACTATTCTTTAAGTAATTTTACTACCACCTGCTGGATAACTGCAGTTTTTGTAGTTGTGCAGTAAAAATAACTCTATAAACTCTGTCAGGAAAGGAGTGCCTGTGGGACTTTCCAGCAAGCAATTTACCAGTTCCAGGTGACTGCCCTTCCTGTAACGTACCCCGGGCGAGCTCTCAGCGTATCCCAGTGACTTTTGCTCTCATATGGCTGGCTCTCTGTCCTGGAGGAATGGAGGCCCACCCACTCTCTGTGGTTAGTACTTTCATTGCAGGTAGATCCAGGGACTCACTATCTTCTTAGAAATTAGCTGAGAGGAATTAATCAAAATAAGCCTTTTGGCTAAGTGTTTATTTAACACGAAGGACAGTAGGACAGTAACGGTGATTACAGTGTTTGCTCTGATTAGCACGAGATTCAAAAACAAGGACAACATAGACCACACACATTTCCTTACTGAAAAGTGGACAGATAAAAGCACAGAAACGTGAAGCACACAGCGATGCTGTAGGATTTTATTTAAATTGCAAGAGGTTGTCAAGGGCAACTAATGGACCCGAGTTAGCTGATAATATGAGCATTTTCCTTTAGCTAACACCTATTGAAAGGTGTCACAAGTCAAAAGTGGTGTGAAGTACTATACTTGCAGTTTTCAGTGCCTTATGTGTGACCTATAAGTTAATCATCCTCATATAGCCTCTGTGTTTGTCTGGGTAGATGAGAGAAACAAATCCAGGAAGCTTCATATGAGTATAAGTAAGTGCTTTATATACAAGAGCAAATGAATATTGAGAAACCATTCCAGCCCAGTGCAGATCAATAAGTCAGATATTAGCTTATATGTCTGACACCAATATATCAAGTCCTTTTCAGAATTCAGGAAACACATGCAATGATGTTGAATGCAGGAAGATCACAGGTCAGTGGGTGGGAAGTCTTGTGGATCCCGTGGCAATGTAAGCCACTCCACGTGACTCCACGTTCTCCACGTGTCTTACAACAGGAAAGTCTCACAGGGAATTTGCATCCGACCTCCAGTGAGCGATTTATATCTGTTTGTGCCTTCCAAATTAGATCATGAAGCTACAACTTGATTGACAGACTAGGTGCCACCACTTCACTCTTAATGGTCTCACATCGAAAACAGAGTCTATAACTACCCCAGCCTCTTTCTTTGTAAATGGCCAGATCATCCATGAAGTAGAAGTTGGGGATCATTTTCCAATTTTCTCTTTCTTAGTCCATTACTATCCAATATTTCTTCAAACCCTGTCTGTTCAATATCTTACACACATGCATATTCATGCATTGCTCTGTTTTGGTCTTTGTTCCTGGCTCAGGTGCCATCTTCTCTTCCTGATCTGATATGACCATTTCCTACGTTACCTTCTGATTTTCTTCTTGCCTCTATGTAGTCCAGAAGACAATTCATTTCTGAAAATGTAGTTAAGACTAAGCTTTTACCTCAGTACATTCAATAGCCTGACTTGGTCTTTCGGAAAGAATTCAAATGCTCTGGGCTCTAGAAGGAAATAATTATGTGTGAATGTAGGCTCTGGGCACATAGGAAATATTCCATGTATATAAGATAAATATTTTCCTTACTTTTTTGTAACCTGACTATCATATTTACAGTTTTTGCAAATGAGACACTTAGTTTTAAAGGGATTAGCAAATGAAGAGTCAATCCAAGCAAAATAAAATTATACACATGCTAATATTAAATCATAGATGTTGATAATACAGTGTGAAAGGAGTCTGTTGGCTTGGCACTTTTATACTAGAATCAATTTTGAAAGTCCTGGAGTCTATTTTTTATGAAAACTACATCTTCAGCCAAATTGTTTCTTCACCTCTTCCACTATCCCAATTGTTTCTTACTTAAGGGAAATTTATTTCAAAAAGTTACCTTTTCTGAGAACATTCCTTCATTCAAAAATAGTGAGAATATGTACTGTGTGGTGGCATCTATGTTAGAGGCATGTTAGAAGCAGTATAATATTGTCTTCCGGTATTCTTGTGACTGGTGGTCTTCCTGTAGAAGACACTGCTACAGTCAAGTATCTGGTTAATAGTTCCCAGAGGGCACTGATTCAGATGGAATTTCTTCTCTCCAGAACCTCTAGGGTTTTAATATATAAGAAACTTATAATTATCACACCTGTTCTTTATAAATGCCCTATTCCTGAGAAAAGATAGTTAAATTATCTGATTCTATCAATAATAGGTGAAGGATAATTTATCTGAATTAAAATGGTGGTGAGATTTGCTTCACTAACTGCAATCTGGCATTGCTGCAAGTCCCTTTCTTTAGTCACAACTGTGTGTAGAGAAACACTCTCTGAGAATAGAAGATCATGGTGCCTGCCAAATGCCTGGCGGTGACAGGGGATTTTATTTTTTATTTTTTTTAGAATTCAGTATCAGTTTTGTTTTAATGTCTGAGAAGAGCCTACAACTCACTGCTTCTTCAGGTTTTTCTCTGCCCCCTTTCTCAGTGTCCACACCTGTTCAATTAGAGGGTTAGAAAGGCAATCTGCCAGGGTCATACTTCTGGTTGAAATAGTCTCCCTCAGAGGATAGGATAGGAAAGAAAAGAATAGGATAGAGGAGGTCCTGTCTTTATCTTCTGCGCCTAGTTCCACCCAGTTTAGTCCACTAAACAGTGGGTGACAATAATTTTACTACTGTTATGACACATCACGCTACTGCTGAAAGACATAAACACACAATCACTTGGGTTGATGTTTCCAACTTTTAGCTATTATGAATACTTCTGAAATAAACTTTTGTTTCCTTAGCATACATGTTAACACAGTCTTCTCTTCTACCAGATGTAAGGTGAGGAAGAATGAAATTATGGAGAGAGTTCTGGGCCTCTTTGTTCAGTCATCTGTCCTCTTTTTTGGAATTCCCTGCATATGAGGAGATACCCTCCCCACCAAAATGTAACTATGCTGGGTGGAGCAGAGCTTTCATAATATGTATTTTTCCAGAGACCAAACATTTAGAAATTTTCTCTGAGTTAGTACACCCAATGGCGTCACCTGGGAAGGTTCTCCCTGGCCACGGTGAATTTTTTCATAAAACATTTTCACTTAAATCTCTCTTTTTTTTGTGGTGACCAATTTCAGAGAACAGCGTGCAGCTGCAAACTTTTTTCAGGGAGAAGGCTGCAGAATTGTTGTGATGTTGAACACAGCTTACAAGGAGAGTGCTATGGAAAATACTCAATGAATGAGTAGTTTTCTACTTTCAAAAAAGGTGAAATGTCAATTGATGATAAACCTTGGTCAGGATGCCCCATCAACTTCCAGAAAGGATGCAAATGTTGATTTGTAGTGCATTTGGAGTTATTTCCACCACGTCAGATTGCGAGTCAAGCTTTCTATTTAGAAGTCCAGAAAAGACTGAGCAACAGTCTGCAACAAAAAAGGTCTGGTTTTTGGCAGAAGGGGAATGGTTTTGCCACCATGGCGATGCATCTGCTTGAGCAGCCATCTCAGTGAGCCAGTTTTTGTCAATAAATGGCATGCCTCTTTTGCTCCACATACCTGACTCGCCTGACCGCACTCAATGTGACTTTTTTATTTGTTTGTTTCCAAGAATGCAGAGGGACATGAAAGAACAGCCATTTGACAACACAGAAGAAGTAAGAAGAAAAACGAAGGAGATGCTGTCAGCCATCCAAACAGATGGGTTTGAAAAATGTTTTCCCAAGAACTGAATCACAGATTTGACAAAAGTAGTAAGTGTGACAGTGATTACTTTAGGGTGATAAGGTTGTTTAGTAAAATAAATAATTCAGTCATAGCTTTGAAAAAAAAATTCAGGTGTTCTTTTCTTTATACCCTCTCATACTCTTGCAAAAAAATGCAAGTTTAGTTGGCCCCTTTCTATCTTAATTCCATACTTGTTTTTTGGTGTTAGTAAGCTCCTTACTCTAGCACATATTCATCCCATTACACTCCTACTGGGCTCAGCGACAATCAGCCCTATACTGGATCTGTGACAGGCTGTCTGGACTCTCCAGTACTTCAGTTTTGTTTTCTACACGATCAAATCTGACGTGCAGAGTGGGAGCTTCTGTAACCTGCTGTAGGACTAGAGTAAAACAAGTGCAGCTGCACTGAGCTTCCTTTGAGTTATGTTAGGAAAAATACTTGTTTCCCTAACACTGAGAACATTTCAGGGATGCAGGGTTTTTGTTTTAAAAATTGGAATCCCAAACCCATATGTAAACAAGCAGACATCCTCTCATAGCAGGGTCACAAGGAAGAGACAAGCCAGTCAGGGTGCGGTATAGCACTAACAAAATATACAACGTGACTTTAGTGCTTTAATGCACCCCACTCACTATGGTGACTCAGCTGCACCTCATAAACCCGGCTAGACCAGGACATGTACACTGGTACAGAGAAGAAAAGGCAACATAGAGAATCTAGAACAGATAAACTCCTCAGGACCAACAATGAGAGGAGCCATACCAGGAAGACGAGGGGAAGGTGGGGTGAGGAAGGGGGACGGATCACAATGATAGTCCCCTCTCAGGGGGATGAACAACAGAAAAGTGGGTGAAGGGAGACAGTGGTTGGTATAAGACATGAAAATAATAATCTATAAATTAGCAGGGGTTCCTGAGGAAGAGAGAGTGAGAGAGGCGGAAAATGAGCTGCTACTAAGGGCTCAAGTAAAAAGGACATGTCTGGCAAGAGATAACGGCAATATATTTACATATGTACTTGATACAATGGATGAATGGATTGTGATAAGAGTGGTCATAGCCTCCAAACAAATGATTAAACAAAAAATCGGCACAATCCCAAACAAACAGGAGTTTAGTTGCCTTATTTCTAGTCATGGTTCTAGATTGAGCTATTTCTCCTGACCTGAATCTCTTTAATAAGAGTGTCCTCCTGTTTGCCCTCTCTGCGTGCAAGTCTACCAGAGGAAGCACAAGTAAAGCTGAATGGAGACTTTTTCAGAGCACTGTAAGATAAGAAGACATGGAGATGACCTTAGTGGACCTTTATCAAGTGTTCTGACCATTCAAGGAGCTGCATCGACAAAGTGACTCTTTCCAAGTCCTGGAATTGATGTTTCTGAAACATACATAGAGTTGGGTATCTAGACATGTGGAAATTGAAACATTATCACCAGGTCAAGAGATCATTTGCCTGGTCCATGGCATTTGATAAATGAAGGATTTTTATCTTTATTTCAGAAATGAATCCATTCAGAAGAAAGGAAAATAGGTTTTCCCAAAGCCCTGCTGGGAGTAAGAGATAAACGATATTTAGGTCATGGGGTTGTGACCCTGCACTTATTATTTTACTTCAAAAATTTCTCATCCTTCCCATAATTTCCTGTTGTAATAGGGTGAGTTTCAGTGATGAAATACAATGTCAGGATACTGAGGATTTATCTGACCTGCTGTAGAAATAGTTCACTGTGATACACTGTTTCTCATAGGAAAATACACATAAAAATATTAACCATTTCAAGTGTACCTTTGTCACTAATCAAAGTAATGACATTGAACTACTCTTAGGGCCATTCTTTGTGTCCAAAACATTCTCACATCCCTCAAAGGAACTCTGACTAATAAAGCAATCACTAATACTTACCTAAGGTCAACAATCACAAACAATCACTCACGCCTATGAAAGGCTATGGTCCACATAAATCTAACTTCCCTCTCTGCGTTTTCTTTATTTACACATGCCAGGTCAGGGAGAGCAAGGACTCTTTGTCCTTTTGTGTCTGGTTTGTTTCGTGGTCAGGAACACTGTGCCCTAGGATACTCTTTAGTAGACTTCACTTCTGTGTCTACTGTTCACAGATACACTTCTTTTTGCTTACTCATCTGCTGGACACTGGGCTGTTTTCAACTTTCTTAGGATGAGTACTTCTGTCATGAGCATTGGTTTGCTTGCCATGGCTTCTACCACAGTCTGCTCTTAGGAGGGCCCCGCGATAAGGCGGATCTGAATGAAATCTTAAGGAGGATTTCGGATCTCGTTGTTTGTTCAGTGGCATGTGCTCCTTTACTGGATTCCAGGTGAACTCTCTGTTGGCTCTTGGATTGCGTGGCCTTTTTTCCTGACTATGTGACTCCCATCTGTACCATCTGGAAGAGCACTCTGAGACCCATGGGAGTGCTTTCATTTCATTTCATAGTTCATGGTTCTGATGGGTAGCAGTCTAGCAAAATGAGTTTTCCTCTGGATTGTTGATATGGGGGGTGTTACTGTTCACAGGCTGTGCAATCTCATCCTTTGTGAGCCTTCCCGTACCTCGGTGTAATGGAAAAGAAAGGCCACAGAGAACTTTTTGAGCTTTCGATGCTTCTTTGTGAATGAGTGCTTCACATCATTTTTTTTCTTTGCTCCCGGGTGCTCTGAACATAGATTTCCTCCTATGGAGAAGGTCAATAACAAATAATTCTTTTCTGTGTCACACATAAGAAATTTGTGAACATCAGAGAGAGAGAGAGAGAGAGAGAGAGAGAGAGAGAGAGAGAGAGAGAGAGAGAGAAATAGGCAATGCAAGGATCCCCATGGGAGCTCAAGAGTAGAAGGCAATACCTCAGGCTGCCATAGAGCTGCCTTGTTCAGTGAAGAAAGTCTCCTGGGACCAGGCCGATTGAGTGTTGAAAAGGAACATCAGCAGGCTCCAAGACAGAACAGAAAATCCGCAGTTCAAGCTTCCCTGCACCCTCCATACACAGAGGATGCCTGAGCATGACCTCTCACTCCTGGGTGACGCCTTGACTTTGCTTGTACACACAATTAACTCCAGTCTATCCTCAAGGGTCTTACAGGAATAGAACGAGTGGTACAGAAGAGAACTGAGTAGCTATGAGATAGACAAGATTAGGGTGAGAGTGGGACGGTAGAAACACTTGCAATGGTCTCCTTTTGAGAAGATCTCTGAATACCAGCTCACTGCCATTGAGTCAATGCCCACTCAGAGCAAACCTATAGGAAGGGCTGTTCCTGTGAGTTTCTGAGACAATAATTGTTTCCAGGAGTAGACATCCCTGTCTTTCTCCAGAGGAGAGGGCGGTGGTTTGGAACTCCCAACCTTGCCATCAGCAGCTCAACTCGTAATCAAATCTTCTGCTAGATACCCTTGCATATCAGCTCCCAGGGCATGTACAGACATGGGAGTGCTAGGGATCTTTAGCAGCAGAATGAATTGTCCCTTAGACGGTAATTGAAGGTCAGCTACTTCCCAGGAAAAGGATGAGGCTAACTGCTTCCAGAAACATTTGCACTCTGAGAAACTCTTAACAGAGCAATTCTACAAAGAGTAACAATTGGCTTGCGAGCAGTGGGTTTGTTTGGCAGTGTTGGAATCCTGGTGAAGCAGAGGGTAAGTATTTGGCTGCTAACAGATAGACTGGAGATTGGAATTCACCCATCCTTCTTTATAGACAGAAATCCCTGAGACAGTCCATCTCTCCTGTGGGATGAAGGTTTGTTTTTGTAACACCTTACTCTCTCTGGGAAGGGAGGGGTCATAGCTGACCTTCAGCCTAGCTTGTTATAACTGGGAGGTAGAGCTCACACCCCACCTCCACAAACGGTTCACACTACAAAAGGATGCTGATATGTGGGCTGAGCAGAGGTGAGATGTCTCCTTGCAGGGTGGCCTATTTGTGGAGAAATCTGATCTCTCTTTTGCCCCTATCCATCCTACTTGACTGGGCTTTGGGTCTTGTGCTGGTGGCTTCTGTGGCCTGCTGACCCCCGAGATGTCCCTATGAGCTGTTCATACCCTGCCATCACCTATGTGGCCAGCTGGCCCCCCAAGATGTCCCTATGAGCTGTTTGTATCCTGTCATCTTGACCTTGGATCTGGACTCTGTACTCATCCGCCTGTGTGTGATAGCTCAGATTTCTGTTTGGCCTGCTTCCTCTGCCATCAGCTAGAAGAGTGAGAAAAACTTAGATTGGTTACTAGAGAGTGTCTATGAGGTGAATTCCCTCTGCTGTCTTCAGTACAGTGAAGAGGGATTCAAATCGTGCTGTGGAATTACTCATTCGTCCCTAAAGATGGAATTGACAGGAAATAGATCACTGAGAGCCCTGAACGACTAAAAGTATGAGATATTTCTTACTGGAGAATTAGGAGAGTCAAACAAGCACTGATTTAATGACAGGAAGGCCTCATCCTTTCATGGACAAAAGGTGACACCTAAATCCATCAGGCTTCTGACTTGATGACCTGAACGCAGAATCAGGCAGCCTGTGTCTTTGCTTGAGGTCATTTTATTCTCTTCAAGTAAGCCTTGAAAGTGTCCTAGAAGAAAATGGAGTTATAAATTAGATTGTAAACACACATATTTTTCTAATACTACTGACTAAACTTTGAAAGAAGTCTTACTGGCCTAGTGAGTTAGGCATTAAGCCGATAATTACAGGGTTAATGGTTCGAACCCACTAGACACCCAGAGGCCAACTGCTCTCATATTTATTTAAAGTCTGGGAAATCCAAATAAGGAAGTCGCACTCATAGTGTCCCTATGAGTTGAAATTAACTCAATGGCAAAGAGTTCAATTTTGAAACCATAGGTGTCATAAAGAAATTGTCAAGGGCATGTAGGCAAGAAGTAAAGTTCTCAGTCACATATAAAGAGGGCAATTCGCATCACTTCTGCTGAGCAAAAGGGGGGATACACTCACCTCCGCGCCCTACTAGAAAGAGATCTAGATATAAAATGCCTCATATTGGAGGCAGTACCAACATGAGATAAATTCCCTTTCCTTCCCAGAAACTGAAAAGGTTAGCTGGCTGGGTCTTTCTGCTCTCCTCTCTCTTCAGCCAGATTCACATGCATAGAATATGGGTCACACTTAGCAGTTTCAGCCCTACGTGAAGTGAGAAACTCTAAGAATTAGCAGAATTCCTTCCTTTTGGGAAGGTTAATATTTTAAATAAAATTAACATATGTACAGTTCTAAAAAACTGTATTCTCATATTATAGGGAAGCTTAGACAAAAAAGCCATCATACCTTTATCACCATTTCTTTCCCATACAACACCCTTATTCTCCAGAATTGACTACTTCAAATCATTTCCTTTACTCATTTTATCCATTATAAGTGGCACCGTTAAACCACTCACCACTATTATTTGTCAAATTTACATGTGACCTATTGATGTCCTGTTGGGAGAGATGACAATTCAATTATGTTTATATCTATCTCCTTCCATCAATCTTACAGAAGCATAATGCTACTATTTCTAGTTCTATTTTTATTTATTTTTATAACTTTAAATAATGGATATATATATGTACAAAGTCAAAGAATTTGTAGTACAATTTTTAAGGAGTAAAAAGAAAACATGGTTTTGATTAATAAAATTAATCAATAAGAATTAATAGAAAGGGAGAAATGCCAAGATAGCTAGGAAGGAAAAAAATGTTTGGAAAGTGATTGTGGGACCAGTTATACACGACAGCTCGATGTGGTTGAACTTTGGAATGATATGATGTCTGTATGAACTCCCAATTAATAGTTAGCATTTTAAAGAATAAGAAAAAGTAAAAGGCATAGAAAAATCCACCAGATAAGTTTTTTTTTACAGTACCAAAGAGAAATTCCTGAACTTAGGAGTATAATAAAGAAAAATACCACTAGATGTGCTCAACAACCAAGGTGAGGGTCACTAATCTTAAAATCTGAGTGATATTAACTCCTTAGAATAAAGAACGCAAAGAAAAGGAGATTTAAAGTGATCCTCAGGGGGCTCTGGGACAAGATAAACTATCTACTGCATATGCAACCCTATGAGATTGAGTGGAATGATCCAACAAGTGTGTCAAGCTTGTGGGTATTTATGTAAGCAGATCACCACAGCTTCCTCACCGGATGGTAGCTGGGTTCCACCTGCTGATGCTATTTCTTTTCCAAGCACTTTAACCAAAATGCCACCAGGGACCCATTAAAAAACACAGAAGAACAAAATACAGCAAACACGAAAATGAGAGATTTACATTATTCAATGTATAAACCCAAACTATAAAACCAGAACTCTATAACTATAAAAATATAGGTATTATCTTTAAAGAAGTTGTAAGGAAATTGAGCATTACATAGGAAAGACAAATACTCTTTCTTTCCCCACCCAAGAGATCATCTCTTGGCTTCTTCGTGGGTAGCAAGGACTGTTTTATGACAATTTTTATTCAAAAACCTCACCCTACCCCCCTCACAACCATCCCATTTATGCTTCATCTTGCTCCTTCAGACGTCCCCCCCGCCAAATAAGAAATAATTGAAAGGAAATATGGCTTAAGTCCTTTGATGGTATCAGTCTGCCATTTTGATATGATAGAAATCAAAGAACTCAATATTTTTCTGGGAAGGCCTGGAATTACTCCCATCGAGTCCATTCTGCTTCACAGCAACCCTACAGGACAGTCAGAGTCCCCCTGTGGGTTTCCTAGACTGTAATTCTTTATGGGAGTAGAAAGTTGTATCTTTCTTCCCCACAGTGGCCGATGAGACTGTTGACCTTGGAGTTCACAGTGCAGGGCACAAGTGCTACACTGCCTGGGCTCTGGGCATAGAAAAATGTAAACGCAAACCAACTGTATCAATAACTGTCCTTAGTACAAAAAGAGGAAGAAAGAGTCTAAAATAGAATGCCAAAGTGAATTATAAAAACAACAAAGAATGATATGCTAATACAAAAATATACTTCAAATTTGAAAACGTAGGTTAAAAGTAAAAGGATTCAAAAGGATAACTTCATGTAAACTGTAAGCATAAGAACAATAGCTATGTATTTTAAAACACAATGATATAAAATATAAAGAAAGATATTTCATAATAGCACAAACAGCAACTCATTTGGAAGACAATGAAATCATAATAAGTATAAGCCTAAAGATAGAACTTCAAAATTGTTGAATGTAAAAATTATGGCACTGCAATAAGACATAGACAAATTCACAAATTTATAGATTTCAGCACTATCTTTGTAATTGATAGAACAGATAATCAGTAGGTATGTTGAAAATCAAAGGCTCTCAACTGAGTTTGCCTAATTCAATTTTTTTCTTTGTCAATTTTATTGAGGAATAATTTATGGGCATTAGATTGAATTCATATAATATGTTCAATTTTATGTTTTTTGATAATTTTATACACATGACACCATTGCCACTTAGGAATATTTCTACCAATGCTAGAGGATTCTTGGAATCAAATACAGTCCTTATATCTGGGTCCCTACTAACAACTTTGCTACTTGATACCATCATAGATTTTCTGTTGTGTGTTTTCATGTCACTACATGATTTTTAATTAGTTTCATGTTTTAAAATATTCTGCTACATATATTATTAATCAGCTTCTCTAATTAGTTTTTTTTAAGTTGGAAGTTCTTTACAGTGTTTATATGATTATTTTGTTAAAATTCCAGTAATCTTTGAGAGGATATTTTCTTTTTCACAATATTCGTGTTTCAGACATATATTTTTTTCACTCTCAATTTTTCTAGTCTCTTCTGGTGTGCAGAGGTTGACAGACACCACTATATAAGTTGTTATGTTAATGTGTACATGGTTATTGTTTTTGTTTAGGCTCTTCTAATGGATACAGCTGGAAATATATAGTGTACTTGAAAAGAGAAAGTAAAACATAATCGACCCTGATGTTTACAGCTTAACAGATTCACAAGGATGTATTCAATTGATTTTCAAGAAAATTTTTATGCCATTCAATGGGGAAAATAATGTGATATAGAACTAAAAGTGCATGCGCCAACAATAATAATTTAAACCAGATCATATACCAGAGTATACAAGATGAGATGATAATTTTAAAAAATAGGGAAATATTTGCAACTTTAAAGTAGGTAAAAATTTCTTAGAACAAAAAAGCACTAATCAAAAAAGAAAAATAAGTTTTAAATTTTATTTTATCAAAATTATATCCTGTAAATATTCTTTATAAGACGTAGGCTTATCAAGAATTGGAGAATATCTTCTTTGCATGCGATCTGACAAAGGAATTATATCCCTACTCTATAAAGAAATTTTATAACTTAATAATGAAAAGGCAATAAAGAATCAGCAAAGTACTTGAATAGACACTTTACTATAAACATATACAAAGAATAAGTAAGCAAATGACAAGATATTATATATCATATGTCAGCAAACTTTTTCTATAAAATACCAAATAATAAATATTTCATACTTTGCAAACTATCCAGCCTCTGTGCCATCACTCAATTGTATTGCTTATTAATAAATAAAACATAAATAAATGAATGTTCTAGTTCCAAATACAATCTATTTATGGACACTTGAATTTGGATTTAATATCATCTTCAAATGACATATATGTGTATGTATTTCATTTTCGACCCTTTAAAATGTAAAATTTCTTAGCTCAGGAACCATGCATAACCCAGTGTCAGGTTGATTAATAGAGTAAGCAGTAGTCACATGACCCATTCAGTTACATGGGACCTTTTTTCTTAGAAGGACCCTATGCTTGATTTAATATTTTTGCTGTCATAATTTATTTATAGAGAGGCCCTCATATTTATTTTACTTGGGGCTTAGGAAATTATATAGCTAGTTATGACCATGGATGCAATTCTTATATGTCATATATCATCAAACAAATGCTAATTAAAGCCTAAGTATATAGCAAAGTAAAAAGTAGCAGAGTTAAAATTATAAACACCCAATTTGAAGCGGGCTATGGAGGAGAGTGAGAGCACAAAATCCTTGATAAGTTTCCTTCTTGTTTTTGTTTTTTGGGGGGTCTCACTGCCTTTGGTGGTCGTGGGCGCTACCCAGTGCCGCTCCTGAAAGCCGCAACTGGATTTGAACCGCGAAGGCCACGGGATGCAGTCCCGCACTCAACCACTTACGCCACTGGGGCTCAGCCCAAGTTTCCTTCTTATTAAGAATATTTACACAAATCCAGTGGCAGCTCTCAGGAGCAGCACTGGGCAGCGCCCACGACCACCAGAGGCAGTGATGCCCCCACACAAAACAACAAACAAACAAAAAGTTTATTTACAGGCTATGATTTTGAGTAGCTAGTCATATCGAGTCAGTGGCAGATCCACTCAAGCCACAGGTAAGCATTTCAAATAGCCATACTAGCAGGCAGAGATCTTTGTAATCTTGATTATGCTGGATCAAACTCAATTCTTGGCCAGTTGACCCCCTTATACTCACTGCTTGAATCTGTACTGGATACAAGTATCTCTTGGTTGTTCCATGACAGATATTTCTTCCTTGGCTTTTTGATGGTTGATGTAAGGGTCTTTACCTTCTTCCACATTATTTGTATTTTTGTCTCTATACTAATAATGGTCTTATTCTTACCATCTTAGTCCAATTTGTTGTTTACTGTTTTCTGTTGAGATTTCCAGCTGTGAAGCACAGAGGAGTGGATGAATAATGATACAAGGAGTGATAGGGAATTCAGGGCAATGGGAATGGGTGATTGGCAAAAGGGGATCTTGGGAGGAAAGAATGAAGGAGGGAGCGAGAGGGAACACTAGAAGTGATTGTGATGTCACTGCTTATTTTAAAGGCGATTTACCCATGGGGGGGGGTGCACTAAGATTGTTGTGGTGGTGATTGCACAATTCCCCTTGATATGATTGAATTATTCAATTGTATGATATGTAAGTTATGTGCTGACATATAATACAGTTGGGTGGGTGTAACAAGGCAGAACAAAAACAAATATAATGTCATACTTCTGTTGCTGTTAGATGCCATTCAGTTTGTTCTAATTTGTGGAGATTCCAAGTACAACGAAATGAAATACTGTACAGTTATGGGCCATTCTCATAATCGTTGCTATGATTGCACTTATTGTTGCAATAAGTGCAACCTGTGTAAGACAAGGTTCTCTAGAGAAACAAAACTAGGATACTTGTTATATATATATATATATATATATATATATATATAGATAGATATATTCAGCACAAAGGAATATAAAAGCTAATTTGTTGACATAGTGCTACAGAGGGCTCAGTTCAACTCACTTCTGTGGAATAGTTAGTTTGTATTATACTGGAAGTCTTTCAAGTCATGAGGGCTGTTTGCTCCAAGGTCAAGGAACCAGACAGCTAAGTCTTCTGTAGAGCAATGCAGGCAGTTTGGACAGAGGCAGCAAACAGCAGGGCAGTCACCAGCTGTCATCCAGATGACAGAATACAATCATCCCAAATTCAAGAGAGGAATACAACACAGCATGGTGAAGCAAGTCTCCGAAGGGCCTCAAGTTCTAGTGACATGGATAGTGCATCCTACAGGTTGTATAGTGCACAAGTGAACTCACTAAGGCAGCTGAGGCAGCTGCACACTGGTCTAATTACCAGAGAGCAAAAGAGAGAAAGATAGGGATTTTTTAGCCATTTATCTCGTTGCCCTCCAATCAAACTGTAATCTTACTAATCTCACATGCTCTTATTGGCCAGGTTGGCCATAATAAACCTACCTATCACATAACCACCGTGTCAAAATATCTCATTGCAATCTACCTCTTTATTTCTGACTCCCTGCTTTTCTAAATATGATGCCTTTCTTCGGAGACTGGCCTCTTGTTATCTTGCTTGAAGTTTGTGAGATTAAAGACTTGACATCATTGTTTTTAAGAGATGTATTGACTATACCTTTTCTGAGATAGATTTGCTTGCTCCTCTGAAAGTCCATCATATATTCTATATTCTTTGTCAACATCCCCACTCAAACACATAGATTCTTTTTGGTTCAGCTTTTGCCCCCTTCTAAGGTATTTGATGAATACCACAGCTTGAGTAAATCACATTTTAGTCCTCCAGATTATATCTTTCTTTTTTAACATGTTAAAAAAGCCTTTTGTAGCAGATTTTCCCAATGCCCTACGTGACTTGATTCTTTGCTGCTGCCATGAGCAATTGTCTGTCAGTTTGGTCGCGTTTTGATTGATGGTTGACAGATTTTTGCTATGCTTGAAGCTTTGTCACTGGTATTTCAAGTGCCAGAGGGGTCACCCGTGGTAGACAAGTTTCAGCAGAGCTTCTAGATTAAGACGGATGACATTCATATGCTTCTGGTACCACTAGCGTTTTCACAGGATACAAATTTTACAACTTAGCATGATCAGATGGGCTGACGGTGGTGATAGGCTGACCAAAAGTACAAGGGAACAGACATTCAAAGCAAAGGTGTCATGGGTTACTGTGATAACGCTTCTCCACTGCCATCACCACCCTTTCCTGGTATCTGCCAGTCAGAATGCCGACAGAGGGCCCAAATACCTGCCAGTGGGAGGGGAGTGTTTCCACTTGGCCATTTGGGAGGTGAAGGATTGCAGGGAGCCTCAGAGAGTGGATGTGGATGGGGTGAAGAAGGAATCCGAAAACCTGGACTCAGAATGTAGTATTGATTGGTGCAAGGGGTAGAGTGCAGGCTGAGCCCTTCTACCCACAGAAGAGATGGTAGGTGTGTGTGTGTTTGCTGAGTTTGTTGGCGGCCTCCACCCTGGGTAGATGGCACCATTGCTTATCCCACTGTATGGCACCAAACCTAGTGATGCCACTGATTCAAAATGCCCCTAAGGAAGAGCTGCCTCCTCGAAGTGAATATGACCTTAATTACATGGATGGAGTAAAGCTTTCAGGAACTTCACTTACTAATGTAATATGACTTCAAATGAGAAAGCCACTGTGAAAACTCCCACGACTAGAATGACTAAACCTAAGATGTTTCTGACAATCCCTAGTGTAGAAAAAGAAACTGAAACTACTCTTACATAGGCATGTAAATGGTATAGTTTCTTTGGAAACTGGTAGTGTCTTAATAGTTAAGCATACATTAATCCAATAACTTGCAACCTTATTCCCAAATATTTGCCAAAAGAAATGAAAATATATACTAATAAAATTACTTGAACACCAATAAGTATCAATATGTAAATGGATAATCAACTAAAGTCTGGTACATAGGCCCAAGTCCTCTGTAAGAACCCTAGGTATTTTGTCTTTCTGTTACATCTAAGTTCTCTGTGACTACCTGTTTACTTCTCATTGAATATCAGCAGACTGTCGAGCAAAAATACAAATCCATTACTATTCTGTTGATTCCAAGGTGACCTCATGTATTACAGTGTAGAACTGTTCTGTAATCGTAATGGAAGGAGATTCAAGAATGTCCGACTTTTTTTTCCCCACCCCCAGAGTTTTTGAGTGGGTTTGAACCACTAACACCTAGGTTAGTGATAAAATGCAAATCATTTGAATTATCCAATGACTTTCTTTTGAGCATACCCTATTATGCAAGAGAGGCTTACCATGGGATGCCCTGTTTTCTTTCCATCCTGTGACAATTAGGTTGGGTTTCTAACTAGAGGTGCTTATAAACCTTCTCTGGTAAAAGGTACTAGCTGGAAGATGGATGAGTACCTAGCATGGGGTGGCTATCAACTGGTTGTCAACATATTTACTTCATCTGTCTGGAGTATTGGTTGCAAAGTCGCTGAAACTTTATAAATTTATTAGGTATGGCTGTGTAGCAGTCACATAATTTCATGTCATATTGATGAATAGAGTGTAGGAGTAGAATTTACCCTGTCAATCAGGTCGCAGCTCGATGACCTTGGCCACAGTCAAGATAAATGACTCATGGAGGCTAGCACCCACCCCCCGGCCCTCTGTTTCACCTTTCTGATGGCGAGGGACATGGCTGAGACCTGCCAAAGGCTTGTGATGCTTCCACCCTCATTGGATTCACATGACTCTGCATCCACCAATCTGTTATCTCCCTGCCTTCATAGAGCTGCATGAGTCCAAAGAGGGATTTATGGACTAGGATCAGACTTATGGACTGTGCTGGAATGTTTCCAAATATCAAAGTACTCCTTGATATAAAGTTATTTCTTATGCATATATAAATGTCAATGAATTTGTTTCTCTAGTTAACCTGGCCTAATACAGGCGAGGATAGATTTAGCCTGTGACTTACCCTATGTAATAGGATGTGCCAGACTTTTGTTGATTATCCATTTATGTACATATATAGGATTTATCCTATGACATTGTTGAGGGAAATTTGCTACAAGATGAATGCTATATAAAACCTAAGAGACCCTTACTTAAATAATTTCTTGCCCTGTGCAAATCTACTCTACACATGCAGTCAATATTCCTCTCATTCAAAATAAAAACACATTTTGTTACCAAAAGGGCATCCAGTGGGTTAAATCTGCAGATGGAACCCTCATCAATCCTGATATGCACTTTGTTATGACACTGTTCTTATAACTTTGTGTGAGGCAAACTGAGGTGGAGCTCAGATGAAGCAAAGGACGGACTTAATAGGGGAAAAGACCTCTCTGGAGAGGAAGGGAAGGCAGAGAGGGGGTCAGAAGCACTGTGAGCTTTTGGGCAGGTCTGCAACCTAAAGTGTAGTTAAGGGAGTCATGGCTGGTACTCAGGTGATACATATATATATATATATATATATATATATATATATATATATATGGTTTGAGCTAAAGACAGGTGGATTGAAAGGGAGAAGAGAGGTTTCTGGTGCTGCAGTTGCTAGGAAAAATTTTTAGGGAGAAGGGACTGTGTTCTGCCAATGGAGGTCACTTTGTCCCTAGGAAACAGTACTAGAGAGAGGTAGGACTATGTTCTGGGCAGTGAGGGGGGTTCTGGGCAACCCCGAAGACAGGTGTTTTGAAGCTTAGCAGATCGGGTCTTCTTGAGAGGCTGGAACAAGGGGGGCCTGGGCCTGGAGAGGCAGAAATAGGTGACTGGAGCAAGAGGCTGCCTGGTCCAGGCCTGACCCAAACATTTTGTGAATAACTAGTAAAGCTTTGTATAAGTCTGCTTTACAATTCAGCACTTTGCATTACTGCATTTTTCTTTTCTTTCAAAAGTTTTGAGTGAAGAGTTTTTTTTTTATCCCCCTAGATTCTCCTTCCTGGTTGTCTGAACTCAAGGTCACTGTTTCTTTATAGATTGAAAGTTTTCATCTTGCTCCATCAAGTTTTGATTCTCATGGATAGACTTTATTTACAGAATTCCATAATGTTTCTTCTTTTGCTTTGACACATTTCTCTATCAACTACTTCTTCCCATAAGAGTATAAGGATGGCCCTGGGTTTTCCACTTGTGATCATGACAGTCTACTTTGTAGAAGTCCACCTCTTCTAAAATAACTAGAAGACAGATAAGACTTGCTCCATGTGGTTACTTTGCCTTCAAGGCATGGTGCGCTGTGGTAGAGTCTAACCACATGGAGCAGATCATGGACAAAAAGGTCTACAGGGCCAGACCCAATCTTAGCCAAACTGACCCACCCCTACCCCTCTCTCCTACAGAGAGCAACACTTAACCTACAGTTTGAGGAAAGGGGGAAGCCTGTCACACCCATACAGAAGCAAGCCAAAGGACTAGATCCCATACTGGCAGAGCATACCCTGAGGATGGCGTCCCTCTATGGAGCTGCTAAGGCACAGAGAGGACTGGAGGGCCGGAAACATCTGGAGACATGATGTTTCTTCCCTGGAGCATACCACAATGTGGGACAATACTGGGAACACATGGCAGAAGTGAGTCCAGTCGGATCATCCCCAAAGTGGAGCAAATCAAGAAAGGAACATAACAGATCTGCAATGGGAGCAAAGTCAAGCTATAAAATCCCTAATGAGCCCCCCAAATAAATTTCAGACTATGAGAGGCAGTACCCGGAACCCCCCAGTTCTTTGCTTACCAGACAGTGTGCACAGGCCTGCATTTGAGCATAAAAGGATGGGGGATTTCTTTAACCATCACTGTTGTCTCGGATCAGAGTAGTCAGGTGAAACTCAGCGTTGTTTTCAGCTAACCTCTCTGGACCCTGTAGCATCCATTCTTCAGAGACCTGAATTGCTCTCCATGTCCTTCACCGAGTTGTGGTTTAATCAGGAAGCATCTCAAAGTTCTTTGAGCATTCACATTTTAAAACTTTCTACAAGATCCTGTGGGGATAATTGTCAGAATGAACCTTTGCAGGATGAGGCAGACACTAATCTGATATACTGGATTGATTTTGCTTAGAGTGATGCTGTCTCCAAAAATGACACGTTTACCATCAAACATTTCTAGGACATTTTGCTCCCTGATACTCTTAAAACTCGTCCAAAGTCTGATATCTGCCTGAGTGAGACTCTTCCACAGCCAGACACCTAGTGTCTTAAGAAAGACACCTATCAACCTGAATGTACAACTGAAGGGGGTCATGGCTTCATGTTTGTGTCTTTTTGTCAATTTTACATCTTTCACTTGCCTACAAAGGCAATCTCCAACTCCTTCATTCCTTCTCAATCAATCTAGGAGCATCTGATTTTCGAACACTTTTCATCGTGTCACCTTTATCTCTGTCTTACAATCCACTAACCCTATTTCCCTGCATGGAAACTCTTTTGTGTTCAGCTACCGCAAACAATCTCCTTTATGAGCCCTGGTAACTCAATGGTGAAAATATACAGTTTCTAAATAAAATGTGTATCATTCAACGCATTAGCCATTCTGCAAAAAGAATGTCTGTGTCCACAAAGATTACAGCTTGAAAACCTTGGAGAGGAGCTCTACCCGCCCCCCTCCCTGCCATAGAGTCCCTGTGAGTCACAATTAACTCAAAGGTTTGGTGCTCTATTTACAATCCCTCCTTCTTTTGTTAATTAAAATTCAGCACTTCCCCAGTCCTAGACAGCTGCTATATGTGTCCTTTGTGTTTTTTATGTGTGTGTTTCTTTTCCCTTGGCAGTTTTGTTTATGATCATATTTGTGTGTATTTCCCTCTGTTTGTGCCCAGCTTTTCATGTACCCAAGTCCTGGTCCTTTTTTCATCTCAGTCTACATAGATACACCCTTATAGTCCCTTGAGGCAGATTCTCACCCAAATGCCTTTATTACTTTAGCCTTTCCTCTGTATATATCCATTTTCTCAGCCCAGAACTTTCTTCTAGGTTTTGGTGTCAAATATTTAATTACCTACTGCACATTTCTACTTGCAAATATCCCTGGCAATTCAACTAAACATATCATAACTAATGTTCTCTTACAAGTCTTTCAAATATTTCTATTAATTCATGCTCCTGAATAGCTTCTGAGTTCATGCACTCCTATTTTCTTTACTTTAGTTCAAGCTTCAAAACTGCCTAATGGATGCCCTTATTTGAATTATTAGATCTTTTCTTTACATTGCTTGGAGATTCATATTTCTAAATGAGTAGCTAATCTTGTTACGAACACATCAATTCTTTCATACTGATACTATGATGAAGAGGTTAGGGGGCATAGTCTGCACTGGTTCATCATGATATACATCCTCTCCTAAGGGAAACTCAAGAAATTGATATTTTGCTGTACATTTTTGGGGGCGCATCATTGCCCTCTGGTGGTCGTGGGAGTTACCCAGCACTGCTCGTGAGAGCTGTCACTGGATTTGAACTGCCAAGCCTGCGGGCCGCAGTCTCACACTCAACCATTTATGGAACCGGGGCTCAGCCTATGCTGTACATTTTAAGGGTTTCTCTTAGCTGTCCTTATGTCCTTTCCAACTCATGATCTCTATACAAGTACAGAGTAGAACTGCATCATGGTTTTCAAGCTTATGACCTTCTGAAAGTAGATTAGTAGATTTGTCTTCTAAGGTGCTTCTGAATGGGTTTGAACCAGCAACCTTTCAGATAGTGACAGAATCCTTAACCGCTTTACCATCCAGGGATTCCTGCACCTTAAGGAACCTCAAGAAAATAAAATTTGAAAGAAATAAAGATATATTTCTTGCCTTAGTAAGACCTGAAGTATACCTTTGATTTTTTGTTTCATTGTTGTCTAATGAAAATATCCACTTTTTCCAAGTGAGTAAAAAAAAGATGACTACCCCCTTTAGGTGAAATCCAGTTGTCTTAGGGAATTCCCCAGGAGAATGATGACAGCACATCCATTTTAACCTATTATTTAAAGGATACTAGCATTCAGTAATCAAGATCTCTCTCTCTCTCTCTCTCTCTCTCTCTCTCTCTCTCTCTCTCTCTCTCTCTCTCTCTCTTTTTTGTGGGCATCACTGCCTCTGGTGGTCTTGAGCACTATTCACTGCCGCTCCTGAGAGCCGCCGCCAGATTTGAACCGCCAAGCCTGCGGGCTGCAGTTCTGCACTCAACCACTTACGCCACCCGGGCTCAGCCCAAGATCTCTTTCTTAAGAGACATTATTCACCTCTAAGTGACTAAATGACTCTCTTGTCCATGTTCTACACACATATCACATTAAAAAGCTCTTATTCCTGCAGAGGAGCACTTATTACTTAGTCTAGGAGAAAATAACTTCCTGATTCTTAAAGACTAATGATAGAAGAAAACCATGAGATAAAAGAGATCAGACGCAGACATTTTTGCCCTAAACCTCACCTAGTTTTACTTTGCTCAATGTTCCTTCTTTTTACTAATGTGGTTTAGCAAACTGTTATCTGAAACTGTTATCTGTCTTGTCACTCTCAAGACTTTGATGTTTTTCTTATTTTTTAATGATGCTTCTTTTGTCTTATGCCTACCAGATCCAGCTTTCTCTTACTTTTCATGTGATTTGGGGTTCAGTCAGTAAGGTGATCATCTGTTTGACTCTTATTTGATGATTATTGGGCCATACATTTGATTCTGACTTATAGTGATCCTACGTCCAACAGAATAAAACACTACGCTGTTTTTTGCCATCCTCTCAGGCATTCTGAGTCCATTGTGCCAGCCACTATGTCAGTCTCTCTTGTTGAAGGCCTCCTTATAGCGTTCAACACTATAAGTCAAATGCATCATTTTTTGGTCTTCTTTATTCAATGTCTTACTTTCACATGCATCGGATGTGACTAAAAAAAACTATGACTTGGGTTGTACACATCTTAGTCCTCAAAATAACATTCTGTTTTTTTTTTAACACACTGAAGAAGTGTTGTGCAGCATATTTACCTAAAGCAAAGCATTGCTTGATCTGCTGCTTCCCTGAACATTGGTTGTGAATCCATGCAAGATAATAAATCTTCTAACAGCTTCACTCTTTTTCACTTTTCATGATGTTTCCTATTGATTCAGTTGTGAAGATTTGGATTTACTTTATTTTTGAGTTGTAATCTCGAGTGAAGGTTTGTTGGATTTTGGTAGCTTATATGTTGTGACACTGAAATTTCAAATACCAGCAATGCTCCTCAACAGATTTCAGCAGAGTTTCCATGCTAAGAACAGACTGCAAAGATGGAATGAGCAGCCTGTTTCAAGAGACATTTGCCATTGAACACCTGATGGATAGCATTGAAACAATATCAATACATGTATCTAATAAGAGAGTAGAAGGCTGTTAAGAGTGAACAATAGTGACAAAGAAACGAAAAGAAAATTGAGAAGTAAATGGTTCCATGAGAGCCTCGTAAAAATCTGTCACAAAGAAGAGTAATCAGCGGAGTGATGAGTCAATAAAGTGAATGGAAAATGTGCATGTGATGGGTAGGTTTGTTATGCCAACATGGCCACAGAAGATTGGTGGATCTGTTGTGACGGCACAGCCAATGAGAGCGCGGGATGAGTTGAGGGGCAGATGTGGGAGGGGCTTCGCAGGTCCCGCCCCACCCCCCTTGTTTCCGGATCTTCGGACCAGAGAGCTGCTTTGTTTGTCCTGTACCTCGACCTCCAAGCAACACTGCCCGTGGGACACCTCATCGTGGACTGTGTTACTGTGAGTTGAGGATCCTTCAAGCCCTGCTTCGCCACGCTCCTGAGATATACATCTCTTGAGCTGGGGACTGTTGGACTCTGTCATCTGGCTGACTGTTGGTGACAGTTGGTGACAGTTGGTGACTGTTGCTCTCCCGTTTGCTGCCTGTAACCAATAGCCTGTATTGCTCTACAGAGGACTCCAGTGAGTTGCAATGAGCAATCTGTATTGTCTTATAGTTAACTTTTTCTCTTTTTATATTATATACCTTTCTCAATATATAAATATATAAAAATAATTACTAGTGTCCTGAATTTTATTTCCCTAAGAGAACCCTGCCTGACACAGTGCATTTGATTGATTGTATTAAAAATTATTGGGCACCCAAAGGAGGGTTGTTCTGAAAAAAAAAAACCACTGCAATAGAAGTTAATTGTTATGAGTGTGCTATCAATCTTATAAACTTTAAAGTACTTTATGTGTCTTTGGATATTAGGAAAATTCACTTTGCTGTATTTTTATGCTTTATGAATTAAAAGTGAACACTTCAGGCTGAGGTAGGTGAGGTAGTCTCTGACCTTAGTAAAAAGCAAAAGAAGATGTTTCATCATTCAAGCTCTATCTTTGCTTTGCAAGCAATTGGTACCATCCTCTGAGAGTATCAAAAAAGTAGGAAGAAAATGTCTTCTGGGAATGAAGGTGGAAGATTTGTCAGCTTGTCAAATTTTATTAAAGAAAAGAGAGTTAGCTTAGTGTCTATAAATGACTCTTATGATAGGACACTGGATGTCAATAAAACAATGTATAGTAATGAATAGTCACCCCAATCTCCCATCATCCATTTTATTTTATATGGCTCACTGAAGACTATAACAGCATGTCAGGAAAGCATAAGAGATGTCATTACTGCTATGTTTCATGTGAAGTGAGCAGGAGAAAAATAAAGACTCAATAATTAGTATTTTAGATCCAGTTTACACTGTAATGTCAATTACCCTGTTGTCTTCCGGACTGGATTTGTGGATGATGTATTGAGTGGTGGGAAGCATAGGAAAGAGAAATTTCCTTCAAGAAATAAAGGTTGACAATACTCAAGAATATGGACATTACTGATGCCAACATCTATTCCTTCTGTACCATTTGGCAAATTATTTAACTTCTCAAAACTTCACCAGGATTTGTTTGGCATGTGTATATTTGCATATATGAATATTTGTACATGAGTGTTGTGTTAGTCCAGGTAGACTAGACGAACAAATTCCATAGACATGCATATGGATATAGGAAAGGGTTTATATACAAAAGGAATGGAACACTGAGAATGCATCCTAACCCAGTCCGGTTCAAAGTCATAAGTCCGATATTAGCCCATATGTCTGATAGCAGTCTATAATGTCTCCTTCCAACTCACAAATTCACAGGTCAGTGGGTTCAGAATCTCTGCGCTGGCAGGGGTCTTCCCATGGCTCCTCACTTTCAGGGCTCAGGGTTCATCAACAGCATCCAGTGGTGGCAGAAGCAACTCATCGCTGGCAGGGGTCCCCATGTGGCCTCTCCATCTTCAGAGGTCTGGCTCCATCAGGGCAAAGCCATGTGGCTTCTTCTCTGGCTCCTCAGACACTGCCATCTTGCCTTCTTCATGATTCATCATCTCTAAGACTAACTCCCAACAACTAGGGAGATAGCTTCTCACCTTCATGAGGGAAATATCACGAGATTTCCCAGAAGTCTCAGGAGAAAGTCATGCCCACATAGAGGCCTCATTGGTTACTCAATGGCTATCTCTAGATTAACAGGCTAGACTCCACCCCTACATTTCAATCATAAAATTAACATAAGCACATGACTACCACAAGTGTATATGAATATAAATATATGGCACTACCATTAAGTCAATTACCTTTCATAGCACTAGTGATAGCTATGGTGAAGTAGTTTTTCCTTTAGAGAGAGAATGAGAGAGAGAGAGATCTCATTAAATATAGTAAAGAAAATTAAGGTGCTTTATTTCTCAAAGATTATTGATTGGGTTAAATTCCCTTTAAGTATTCAAATAAGCCTATGAAATGCTTGGGTGTGAACCATTAATTCCTTTTATTTGTCTATTTATTTTACCTCTCTTTCTTCTTTTCTTCCCTCTATTTTTCCCTAGTGAAAGTATCCCTTCAGTAGAGTTTTCAAAGAGTTTCAGTATGATCTTCCCATAACTTAGATAATCATATATCTCTAATAATGGATATTAATCCACAAATGCTTCTGGAAGTAGTTAGGCCTTCATAGCCAATGAGTCCTCCTGTGTATATTTACACCAAACAAGAATTTGATTACTAGAAAAAGAACCAAATTCTTCATAAGTTGAATCAGCTACTTAGAGAACAGCAAGTACAATTTTCCATCTCCCTAACAACAATAACAAAATGTATCAAACTCACTGCCATCAAGTTTTCTAATGTACAACAACCTTATAGGTGGGGTTTCATTGCCCCGTTAGTAGTCCAAGATTCCCAGGAGTAGAAATACAAATCTAGGAAAATTGGAAGTCATGAAAAGTAAAATGGAATATATAAAAATGGGCATTGAGGTATTGATGAGCTAAAAGTGACTGGTATTAGCCATTTTGAATCAGAAAGTCATATGGTTCACTATGCTTGAAATGACAAATTCAAGAGCCATGATGTCATATTCATCATCAAAAAGAAGATTTCAAGATCCATCTTGATGTAAAATGCTTTCTGTGTTAGGATTATATCTCTCTTCACACAAAGGAATTGAATTTGTATGCAACAGATATTCAAATTTATACACCAATTACTAAATCTAGTTGTGAAGAAATGAAAGAATTCTACTAAAGTCTTCAGTCTGAAATTGATCAAACATGAAATTAAGATGCACTTATTTTTCTGCAAAATGTAGTGAGAATATTGGAAACATAGAGGGAATAAAGTAGTTGGAAAACATGGTCTTGGTGATAAAGCTAGAGATAGCATTGTAAAATTGGAAGGTCAACAAGTTCTTAATCACAAATACAATTTTCAATAACAGACATGATGTCTATCCTTGTACCTTTTCCAGATGAAATACACAGAATTTCAGTCTGTGAGAATAGATGAAGAAGCTCAATATCAGCAGCTAAAATGAAGCAGGGACTGACCATGGAAGAGACCCTCAAATACTCACATGTAAGTTCAAGTTGGAGCTGAAGAAAATTAAAACAAGTTCATGAAAGCAAAACTATGACCCTGGATTTTGAGAACATCTCATGAATAGATTTGACTCATTGAATAGTAATGACAGAAGATCTGACAAGCTACGGGGCGACCTCAAACGCATCATTTAGGAAGAAAGTAAAAGGTCATGAAGAAAACAGGAAAGAAAGAAAGAAAAGGTCAAAGTGAGTGTCAGAAGAGACTTCGAAACTTCTTCTTGACTGTTGAGTAGCTAACAAAGAAGGATATAGGGCAGCTCCAGAAAATTAGGTAAAATATTACAATGAGACCTGCAGTCAGAAAACCAAAAAGTAAGGACATGCTTAGGATATATCAAATGGATAGGATTGAATAAAAAATTCAAGCCTGGCATTGCAATATTAAAATATTCCATGGGAAAATATTGAATGATACAGGAAGCATCAAAGCAATGGACTCAAACATAAGAACAATTGAAAGGATGGTGCAGGACAGGGCAGTGTTTCCTTCTGTTATACACAGGGTCGTCATGAATTCGAACCAACATAACAGCACCTAACAGCCACAATATGTTGATATCACCTAGGGTTCTTCCCTTGACACTTTTGTCAGTACATTTCTCATCAAAATCTTCACCCAGTTCCCAAGTTTTAAATACAATGTGTGTGAACTGACTGTCATTTGGTGGATGTGTTAGCCTGGGTAGACTAGAGGAAAAAAATCATAAATAAGCATATGTATATAAGGGAAAGGTTTATATACATAAGGAATGGAACATTGAGAAAACATCCAAACCCAGTCCAGTGAAACTCCTTAAGTCTGATATTAGCCTATATGTCCAGTACCAATCCATAAGTCCTCTTCAGACTCATGAACCATATGCAATGAGGCCAGAGCAATCACAGGTCAGTGGGTGCAGAGTCTTGTGTATCCAGTGGTGGTAGAAGCACCTCAGCATTGACAGGAGCCTCTCTGGGGCTTCTCAAGCATCTTGGCACTGGCAGGAGTCTCCATTTGACTTTTCTGGCTTCAGAGTTCTGGTTCCATCAGGGAAAGTTCATGTGACTTCTCCTTCGAGATGTCTTGCAGGGAGCCAACATTCTGTCTGGTCATCCACAATGTCTGCCAAGGACTGAGTCTTCTGCCTTCTCAGTAAAGCATCTCCCAGAGGGGAAAATACTGCAAGATTTCCCAGAATTCTCAGGAGAAAGCCATGCCCACAGAAAGGTCTCATTGGCTATCTCTAGATTAACAGGCCAGACTCCACCTCTACATTCTTACTCAAATTGGCACCAACATACATGACTGCCACAGTTGATATCTACCCATAAGGAAGCTACAGCAAGTAGAAATGCCTTTGTGGGTTTGCAACAATGTAAATCTTTACAGGAAGAGAAAGCCTCATCTTTTCCTTGAGATACACCTGGTGGTTTGGAACACTTAATCTTGCAGGTAGTGGGCCAACTTGAAGCCCACGACACCACCAGGGCTCCTCAATATGTGATACTATTGAGTAGAAGTGTTTGCCTGAGGCTCAGAGTCCAATTTTAATGATTGTTAAACATGTCTACACATAGCATATTTACCTGAACTTGTCAGATCCTTTTAATTTCAGTATTCAGTGTTTACCTTAATGCAGAGTCCCTTAATGACAGTCATCCACACTGTCAACAAAACTAAAAATCTGGAGTCATGCTTGAGTGCCTCTTATTTTAGTTCCTTCACTTGGTGGTTCTGTGAATGCTACTTCTTAAATATATTTAAAATACAACTCCTTCTTCAAGGTGTAATGCTTAATTTACATGAGTATATAATAAAAACATCATGTGAACTGGGATTTTATTAGAATTTTCTCTAAAGGGTCACATATTTGCCACTCTGGATAATTATGTTATACTCAAATAAGCTATACAACCCTCTCATTAAATGCTTACTGGTTATTTATCATTATAAGGAAAACATTATCAGTATAATAAAATCTAAGTATATCAGGACACAAGAACAAAGCCTTTCTTATCTGCCTCTAGACTACTTGTCTAGCTCTAGCCTCATTCAAATGCGGTCTTTCATTTTAGGCTCCCTTAACTTGACGTGCATTTAGATTGTTCTGCAGATCAATACATGCTTCTTGGTTTTCATATTTTTGAACTTGCACTGTGTTATTTCATCTCAACAGTTCACTTTCTGCACTTCCTGCAAAACAAAACAAGAAGCATACCTGGCATTTGTCTTGAAAGCTTCTTGTTCTTGATGATGGCATTCAGGAACTTCCCCCCAGAATTTTTCCATGACTATGTGCACTTCTCAATATTCTGGGGCCTTCCTACCTTTGTGCTTTTGTATGACATGATAATTCCCATATTTCCACAGATCACTCTGTGTTGTATTATATACCTATAATCTTCAAGAATATTTTAAAGAATATCAAGAATGTCAATTTCTTCAAAATACTTAGCAAAGTGCCAGGCACCAAACTGGTGCTCAGTAACAGTGAATTAAATAATTTAAATAAAGCAATGATTACTCAGATTTGAAATTATCTAGAGGAAAAGATAGGGAAGAGATGTTTATGGTAAATATATATAGTATATATATGTGTATATAAATATATATGAAACCTTAAACATATCATAACATATGCCATCGAGTTGATTTTGACTCACGTGATCCTCTATTGCAGGGTAGAACTGTTCTTGTGGGTTTCTGAAATTCTTTATTCTTTTTTGTAATTTGTAATTCTTTATAGGAATACAAAGACTCACAGCTCTCTTAAGAGCAGGTGGTGCGTTTGAGTGCTCAAAATAACTATTTTTCTCATCTTTCAAAATCAACATTTCCCCTCTTGCCAAAATACGCTAAAATTGTTGTACTGGAAGAATATGGAAGTGTTTTATAGGGTCAGGAGAATATACAGGGCAGATTGAATCCTTCAGTAAAGGACTTAAACATAAAACAGCTCCACAAAATTTAGTGAAGAACAGCAACTATTAAGAAAACTGGTTTATTCTCCGGTAAGATGAAAAATAAAAGGCTCCTTCTATTACAACTCCACTGCTCTTGATCTAAAAGCAAATATATATAAATAAATAAAGGAGATATGTGGGTTCTGGTCTTAAACTGCCACCAACCAACTCTGGGAATTCAACTACTGCTCTGCCCTGATTTCTAGTCTAGCTGCACAGATGGTTGGCTGTAGTGGACATGTGAAAATGTCCATTCTCAGACTGAACACGACATGCTGTTTGTAGGTACTATGAAGTACATTTTGACTCACAGTGACCCTATGAAAACAGAACATAGCATAGCCTAGACCAGCGCATTCTTTAGAATTTGTTGAGAATTTTCCTCTTTGTTTGCGGTCCCTCTATTTTTCAAAGGATGGAGGATCAATTTTAGCTAAAAACATGTCCAAAGTAAACAAGGCAAAATCTTGATGTGCTTACATTTAAAGATCTTCTTTCCTATTCTTATAGAATGGATGTTAGATTTTCTGGAAGTCCATAGTACTTCCAATATTCTTAACTAACACCCTAATACACATGCATTGATTTTTCTTTGATCTTCTTCCTTGATAGCTGTTCAATATTCATATGCATTTTATGTGACTGAAAATACCATGATTTGGATCAGGTGCACTTTAGTCTTCAAAGTGAGTCTTTCTCTTTAACGCTTTAAAGAATGCTTTTGCAGCAAATTTGTTCAATGCAATATATCTTTGGTTTCATGATAATGGTTTCCATGTTGTGGATACAAGCGAGATGAAATTCTTCACTTTTTTAATTCACTTATCATGATCTTGTCAGTAGGTCTATATTTTAGAATTTTTGTGTTCTGTACACTAGAGTGCAATTAATACTGTAGACTGAGGTTTTGTTTTTTATCAATAAGTGATTTGATTTCTCCCAGATTTCATCAAGCAAGATCATAGGGAGATAGATGTTTGTTAACAAGTCTTCTCCCAATATTGATGTCTCATTGTTCATATTGCCTGGTTTCTCAGATTATGTGTGCCTCCTAGAGATTTAATAAACACCTGAAAAGGATACAAACCAGACACATTTTTTCTGATATTATACCACACTGTATTCCTTTATTCTGGTTTGAATATATAGCACCTTCCTGTCAATGTATTCCTGAAAGCAATTTTGAATAATCTTGAACAAAATTTAACTTGCCTGTTACATTAATTAATTATGCTGTTTAGTAATTTCCACATTCTATTGAGTCTCCTTTCTTTGGAATAGGCACAAATACAACCTCTTCCAGTTAGCAGGCAGCTGTCTTCCAAATATTTTGGTATAGGTGAGTGAATGTTTCCAATGCTTCATCAGTTGTTGGAACATTTAAATTGATATTCAGTCCATTTCTGGAGTTTTTTTTTGATACTGCATTTAGTGTTCTGTGAACACCTTCTTTCAATACTATTGGGTTTTAATTTTGTGCTACCTCTTGAAGTGGTTGAACATCTTCAAATTCTTTTTGTGTAGTAACTGTGAATGTTATTTCCATCTTCTTGAGTCTTTTTCAACTGTTTAGTATTTTGTTCATAAATTTATTCAGTATTTGGTCAAGATATTTGAATTTACTTTAGGTAATTTACATTCATTGGCAATTTCCAGAGTCTCTTTGGCATCTATCTTTAAATGAATATATATTTATATATAACATATATGTGTGTATATATATGTTAACAGTTTGTTGTTGATGGTACTATGTGCTAGAGTGAGTTCCAACTCGTAGCAATTATATACACAACAGAGCAAAACAGTCCCCCATCCTGTGGTTTCATAATTGTTCTGATCTTTCAGCACCATATGACAAACACTGCTAATCCATTTTACCAAGGATCTTACCTTTTCCCTTTAACCCTCTACTTTATAAAGCATAATGTTCTTGCTCAAGGCCAGCTCTCTCTTGACATTGGGTCAAAACCACATAAGAAAAATTCCCTGCCTCATTGCCACTAAGGAGCACTCTGGTTGTGCCTCTTCCAAGACAGGTTTCTTTGTTCTCTGGGTAGTCCATGTGACTATCTGAGCCAGTCCTAGAATTTAAATGCTTTAATTCTTCTTCAGTTTCTTATTCAATGTGCAACTTCCACATGCATACAAGGCTGTCCCCACCACCAATATCATGCCTTTCACCGTGGGCTAACCAGATCACTAGACAGGTACAGATAAGAGCTCAGGACACACAGAATCCAGGTTAGATAAACCCCTCAGGAACAGAAATGGGAGTAGCCATACCAGAAGACTTAGGGGGAAGTTGAGATGAGGAGAAGGGAAGAGCGCTCTGAGTGAGTGGTTGATGTAAGATATGAAAATAATACCTTATAATATATCAAGAGGTCATGGAGAGGGGGTGGAAGGAGAGTTAAAAGCAAAGCTGAGACCAAGGGCCAAAACAGAATGCAAATGTTTATAAAGTAATGATGGCTGCATATGTACAAATATGCCTGATACAATGGACGTATGAAGTTTGTTATGAGTCCCCACTAAGATGATCCTTGAAAAAACACAGTGGCTTGGATGAGGCAGCAGATTTCCCCAGTGCGATGTTAGTTTGCTTAACTGCTGCTTCCATGAGCATGGATTATGAGCTTCAAGCAAAAGAAACTACTTGGCAATTCGAGCTTTTCTTCAATAATCTTGAAGATACCTGCTGATTCAGTGGTGAGGATATTGGTTTTCATGACATGGAATCATAATCCATATTGACTGAAGGCTGCAAACCTTGATCTTCATCAGCAAAGGATTCAAGACCTCCTCAATTTCAATGAGGAAGGTTGTGTTATCTGCATGTCACAGTTTGTTGATGAGCCCTTCCAATCCCCAGGTCACATTCTTCTTTGTACAATGCAGTCTCTGTCATCACTGCTTGGCATCCAAATTGAATGAGCATGGTGAGAGGCAACAGCCCTGGTGCACAGAATTCCTGAGCTTAGCCCCTGTCCTCTTGGCAACATCTCTCCTATAATGCTCTTAGCTACTTCATATTTTGTTACAGTATCAATATATATTTTAAAATTATGTTTCTATGTGTTTGTTCCACCTTTATAGAAAATAATTTTAAAACTTTTCTTTGGATTCTTTGGGTTTTCTATGCCGATTATTACCATTTCATGTTAATCCCTCTGATTTTGGTTTATTGTTTCTTTCTACACTGTCTAGAATGTTGGGGACAATGTGAATTAAAATAGAGGTAGCAACCATTCTTATTTGTAGCATTGACAGAAATGCTTCCAGCATTTTCTCTTTAAAGTGTTATATGTTGCCTTTAAAAGTATTTTGTTAAAAAAGAAATGGCATATTACTCAGCATAGTTTAATAAAATAGCTTATTAATTAGTTTCATTATCAGTGTTGACTTTTCTCAAATACTTTGCATTCAATGAACTAATTGATCATGTGTTTTCTACTTAATTTATGTAGATTGATAGGTAGGTAGGTAGGTAGAGAGAGATGATAGATTTTTTTTAATCTTATTTTTTATTTTTTAAAATTTTTTAAATTAAAAAAAATTTTTTTTTTAGGCATCACTGTCCTGGTGGTGGGCGTAGGAGGCCCAGCTTTTGCTCCTGTGAGCGAGAATTGAATCTCCATCCCTATGGCCCGCAGTCCCACGCACAACCACTACGCCACTGGGGCTTAGCCCCAATAGCTAGATCTTATACATTAAATCATTTCTGAGAAAACCAAACTTGGTTAAAATACATTTTACTCTTATTTAGGCACTTTTGAGTTTTATATAATATTCCATGTATATTTTTATATTTCATCAATAAAAATATATATTAATATTTTAGCCTTGCATTATCATTGTCAGGTTAGTCTCTCTAGACATATCTATTATATGTCTTGCATTATTTATTTTAATTTCTAGATATATCTATTATAGCCACATTAATTTCTTCACTTGTTAATTTATAAAATATTTTGTGTCTATTATATGCATCAAAATTCCTCTGTTAGATACTGAGAAGTTGTGCAGATCAACAGATCATTCCTTTTCATTAAGGAGTCTGATGAGGTGATTAAGGATGTATATATACATATATATCACAATGTTTTATATATATGAGTAAAACAGAAAGTAGCGGCATAAGAATACAAAATTTTCTCCCTAATAATTTCAAAAATTTTTAAAAATACAGAGAGAAAGAGAGGTATCAACTCTAAATTAGAGAATCACAAAAAGAATTTGAGACTCCTATGGAAATTTAGGGTTAAGTAGTGTTCTTTTGTTAGACAAACAGATGGGGCTTCAGAAGAGAATGACAAAAACATTAGTAGGATAAGAAACATTTTGGTGATAAGAGGCTTCCAAGAACCAACTAAAGGTTTACATTTCCATTTTACAGACCACAGAGAAGAAAAATCCTAAAATTATTTATGTATAGTAATGAAATAGCTTGAGGTTTACTCAAGAACTATATAATGTATATATACACGTCAGTATACATATGTGCATACATACATGTGTGTATCAAATATCATTGAAAAGTTAAGAATTATCTCGGAGGCCCCATGTACTCAAACCTGTCCCTTGTATCTTGCTCTTGTTACTGCTCTGGAATATTTTTGATACTTTGTGTCTGATGATTGTAATTTATTCATCCTCATTTGATATTCTACTAACCTCATGACTGCCACTGAGAATAATATGTTTTGTCACGTTTCACAAATGAGGTAGCCAAAGTTCTGTGAACTACTGTGTTCTCCTGCTGTTTTCATGCCTATGTGGTCAAAGTGAAAATTTGATTTTAATACAAAAAAACAGGGTAGACAGCTGTTAAGCCCCAGGGACACTTGCAACCTTCTGACCCTCCATCTCAGCCCAGCCAAGACCATGGTCCTGTTGTTTGTGAGCTCAGTGATTTTAAATAGCTATATCTGGTCAGCAGGACCAAATATATTGGAGTTTCTGAAGATAAAGCATGTGCACACACAGCACACACTATTACAAAAGATATCAGCTCCTTCCAATGTAGCTTCAATTAAGCAGCTTCATGTCTCCACTTGTCACAGGATGATTATTCATCCATAAACATTCATGTTAGTAAATATGTTGGCCAGTTAGAAAAAATAACAGATAAAAGTTGTGATAGTAAACTAAATTTATTTTGGATAAATCCACTGAAATACAACACAGAGTATATGTAGCATCAGGGAATAACTAAGGAGCATTGAAGTTGCCAAGAAAAAGCAATCTCTAACTACTCTTCTATGCCAGTCCCATTGGAGCGTAGGAACACTTGCAATATGGAATATAGGAATGCTGTGGATTTTAATCTGCATATAATTACATAGTACTACCAGTCATGTTTTGCAAACCAGACTGTCATATACATAAACAAAATAGACACATGCAAATGACATCTGCATATAAATAGACACACATGAAGACAAGCACAGAAGACAAATATAGCACAGGTGTCCCTGAGAGAGGATATCATATTTAGAAAATATAATCACTGTGTGAAAGATCATAAAAATATTTACAACCAAATTGATATAGGGAGATATGCTAAACATATGAAGGTTTCAGCCAATTTTTTGGCTTGAAATGGAATAAATGAAAGTGGCATTGAAAAATCTTGAAGCCATTTCTAGGGATTATCTCATGGTGATCATATACATTGAAAGAGGAGGTGAAAGTCACAGAGGTGAAGACTATGCCCCAGGCCTGGGATGAAACTCAGAAAAATGAAGGGTTCAGGAGTGTTCCTAAGTATAAGGTTGTTGGAACTCTATGAAAGTACATGGTTACAAAGAAAATATTACTATTAGGTTTCTGTTACCATGTGTGTGTTTATTACAAGTGAAACATGCTTAAACATTGTCTCTAAGATCAAAGGAGAGTTGCAGACACATTTTACCGGTAATACTTTTTTTTTTTTGGAAACACATGTTTGTTTTATTTGTGTGTAGCCACAATATTATCAATACATATAACATAGCCAGAGATGCTGAAATCATATCAAACAAAGAATTTTATTTTTACTAACATGTTCAATTTTGGTTAAATTCAGACTATCTAAATTAAATCCCATCTAACTGAGGCAGAAAGTAAGAAAATTACATATTGATACTATATAATGAATATATAGTTAAATGAATTTCAAAAAGGTATAGGTTTCTCACTATGGTGAATCAAACTTCCCCTAAGCAATATCTCCTTATGATTAACTTAGAGATCAGATAACCTTATGCAGCATATGCCCAATATCTATAAAAATTAAATAGAGGTTGTATTATCCCATAGACTTGTTCCACTTTCCATGCAAAATGAATAGCAAATAGAGATAAACTAAACATAAAATGTAAAAACATGGATAATTTATCACTTGCAAACAAAAATTGAGAGGGCAAAACAAAGATAACAAAACTTGTGATGGAAATGGAGACTATGGTAACTAGACAAGTCTGTAACTTTACATCTACCATAAGTAGCTTAAGTAGGCTTTGTTAAGTTTCAACTCTGGAAGGGGAATTATAAATTATATGCTTATTCCTATAACATGCCTTCCTATACAGATTGCATTTCACACTTGTTTTTCTTGCAAATATTCAAGATTTTACTCAAATAAACTCAAAGAAACAGTGCTTTTAAACTTGTCTTAGTCTCACTGAGGTGCCTTGAGAAAGTGGTCAAATGAAAACTGGCTTCTGAGAATTTACCAACTCAGTTAAAGTTCAAGGTAAGGTCAACTCAGAGGGTTAGGGAGACTTAGGGCATTTCTATCGGTAAATCTTGATAAATTCTCTCAAATATCACAGAACAATTATGGAAACTTATTAGAAAAGGTTATTCTTTTTTAAAAGCACAAACAAAACTGAAAATAGAATTGGTGAGAAAATATTCAGGAAAATTGGGTTTACATTTCCCCCCCTCATCTCAGGAACGTGCCTACTCATTCTTTAAGGATAGCACAAGAATTGCACCAGGAACTACTAGTCCATCAATACTTCAGATCTGACCTTGCCTATTTAGATTTTTTTTCTCCCTAAATTCAAAGAACAATGTAAGGAATATACTATGAGTGACTCAAGGATGTCAATGCTACCCAGATCAGTGGTTCTCCACCTCCCTAATGCCATGATCCCTTAATAGAGTTCTTCATGGTGTGGTGACCTCAAGCCATAAGATTATCTTCATCGGTATTTTATAACTGTAACTTTGCTCCTGTTATGAATTGGGCAACCCCTGTGAAAGGGTTGTTCAACCCCCAAAGGTTCTCAACCTGCAGGTCAAGATCCGATGACCTAGAAAAATTCAATCACGCTGAGCCCCGGTGGCGTAGTGGTTGTGCGCGGGACTGCGGCCCACTGGGATGGAGGTTCAATTCCGGCTCCCAGGAGCAAAGGCTGGGCTTCCTACTCCCACCACCTGAGGGCAGTGATGCCTAAAAAAAAAAAAAAAAAAAAAAAAAGAAAAATTCAATCACAATCACAATCCAACATTGTTTTTTAAAGAAATGGAAAAATTGATTGACAACTTCATATGGAGAGGAAAGAAGTCCAGGATAGGCAAAGAAATCCTCAAGTAAAGAGGAAATTAGGTGGTCTTGCATTTTCTGACTTCAAAACCTATTATTGTTTTGAATTTTCCGACCTCAAAACCACAACCACTGTTGTCAAAAAAGCCTGGTACTGGTATAATGCTAGATACACAGATTAATGAATCAGGAGAGAACACCCAGACGTGAAAACATCCACAAACAACTCATTTCTGACAAACGCCCTGAAAACTTTAAATGGGATGCAGGGACTTTTTTCAGTAAATGGTCCTGGAAAAACCTGCATATCTACCTACAGAAGAATGTAACAAGATCCACAGCTCACACATGCACAGAAAGAAAATCAAAGTGGATTAAAGACCTAAATTCTAAACCCAAAGCTGTCAGGTTCATCCATGAGAAAATTGGGACAAATCTAAGTGCCCTAGTGCAAGGTATACAAGGGATATCAGAAGTAACAAAAGAAACACATGATGGAAGAAAGAATAGATGAGTAGGATCTACTCAAAATAAAGCACTTGTGTACACCAAAAGACTTCATTAAAAGATTAAAAAGAATGTCCACAGAATGCAAAGAATATTTAGTAACAGTATAACAGATAAAGGACTAATTGCTAAACCTACAGTGTTTTGCAAGCCCACAACAAGAAAAAAATCAATTACCTTCTGAGAAGAACTGTTCTCATTAAGGGCCTCCCTTTGGAAAATTATGTTTTTTCTCAGTATGTGAAACCCAGAATTGATGAACCTATTGGGAAGGCAGGTAGTATAAAGGTTTCAGGGAGTGGGGGGTACAAGGATGTGTGGGGTGGGGGTGTCGGTAAAGTAGAGATGATGTCAAGTAGTTCAGGAAGAAAAGATGTTTGGAAACTTATTGTGAAGCAATTGTACGATTCTACTTGGCCCAATTTAACTATGTACTGAAATAACTCTTTTTTTGGGGGGGGCGTCACTGCCCTCTGGTGGTCGTGGGAGCTACTCAGTGCTGCTCCTGAGGGCCGCCGCTGGATTTGAACTGCCAAACCCATGGGCCGCAGTCCCGCACTCAACCACCTATGCCACCGGCACTCAGCCCTGAATTAACTCTTAAAGTAATAATAAATTAAAAATAGATCCAGGAATAAGTTTTGATCTCACACTAAATCCTCGCTCCAATCTGAAAACAATTAGTTCTTACATCATGTCTCTGTTTGAGACTCACTCCCTGAAAGGGAACACAGAAGATAGGGTGTGATGGCAACATGTTGTAAAAAAATTACATGGTGCCCCCCCAATGATGCATGCTGGACCTGATGTAGTTTTCAAAATTTTCTACATTTGCTTTATTTTTGTTTATTCATACGAGGGTGTATCTCAGAGATGATATGTCATTGGAGGTCATACTATTGAAGTGGTGCCATGTTTTTCTGCATATGAAATTCAGGATTGATTTATAGGAAAGCAATTAGAATAAAGGTTTTGTGTGTGGGATACAATGTTGGGCCAAAGAGAGACAATGTCAAAGAATCTTAGAAGAAAAGGAATGTTTGGAAAGTGATTACAGTAGCAATAGTACAATTCTGTTTGATCCAATTGGACTATAGAATGTTATGGTGTATATATCAACTACCAATTAATAATAAAATAAAAACAAATTAGTCAACCTTAATACTGTGAATGGAGAAAATCCATATGAATCTTCATTTTCTGATAGAGCACAACTCCAATTGGAAAGAAAGTCTGCTAATAATTAACAGATTATTCACATCTGTTAATAATCAGCAAGTAAAACATAGAATGTATAAATCTAGGACAACTGGAGCAGGTAAAAAATAAAAATAAAGTAGAACACATAAAGATCAATATCCTAGGCCTTAGTGAGCTGAAATGGACTGGTATAGGCCACTTTGAATCAGACATTCACATAGTTTACTATGTTGATAATGACAATTATAAAAGAAATATCATCACAGTCTTTGTCTAAAAACATTTCAATATATATCTTGAAGTATAAGGGTATCTGTAATAAGATAATATCTATATACCTATAAGAAAGTTTATTTAATATAACTATTATTTGAATGTGTCTACCAACTACTAAAACTAAAACTAATAAAATATACCCCCAAATGGATCAAACAAACCCTCAAAACTCACTGCCAATGGGTTGATTTCAATTCACAGTCACCTTATAGGGTTGCCCCTGTAGTTTTCTGAGCCTAGAACTCTTAAAGAATACAAAAACTCATCTTTCTGGAGTGGCAAAATTCATCCAAGAATTCAATCAAGAAAAATTCATCCTCAGAGACAAAAGTACTACATAATGATGAAAGTGACCATTGAATTGAAAAACATAACCATAAATAACATACATATACCCAATGAAAGATCATCAAACTACATTAACCAAATATTTATGGACCCAAGGAGAGAAGTAGACAATTGGAAAATAATAGTGGAGGACATCAATACACCACTCTCAAGGAAGAACAATTCATTGGAAAACACATAATAACACAGAAGAATTAAACAACACACTGACTTGGTCTGCAAGATCTATATAGAGTATCCACCCAACAACAATAGGGAGTACATTGTTTTCTATGAACATAGAACATTCTCTAGAATAGCTCATATGTTAGGTCCAAAGCAAGCCTTAATACATTTTAAAATACTAAGATCTCACAATCCATTGTCTCAGACCACACAATATAAAATTCAAAACCAATATTAGGGAGAGCAAAGAACCAAAATGAAAATACATGGAAACTGAGCAATATGCTGCTTAAAAACTATACAACTGATTAAACAACGAAAAAAATGAACAAATTCAAAAGAAAACAAATTGACATGAATACACTTCCTGTGTAAAGAAAAAGTTTTAGTAATCATGCAGTCATTTAAAGAAATAGCCTAGTATCAAGAACAAATAGTGCTAAAAAAAAGTCCAAGTGGCATTAAAGGAATTAATGAAGAACAAGTCTCCAGGAATTGACTCAATGCTGATTAAAATGTTTTGACAATCTGGTAAAGCACTGGAAGTGCTCACTAGTCTATTTCAAAAGCTTGCAATGGAGCTATTTGGAAAGCCAATTGAAAGAAATTCATATTTGCAATGACCCCAAACAAAAGTGATCCAAATTATTGACCAATATATACCTCATGTGAGCAAAATTTTGCTAAAGGGAATTTAAAAACAGCTATCACAATATGTTGGCATGGTCTACAAGGCATTCCAGCAAGTTCACAAGAGGGTCTGGAACAAGGCCTGTCATTGATGAGGTCAAGGTAAATCTTGACTGAAAACAGAGGACATCAGAATAATGTTTGTCTTTGACCAATTATACAAAGCCACTTGACTATAAAGATCATAATCAATTGTGGGTAACATTGAGATGAAAAAGGATGATTGATTGCCTCATTGTGCTTATATGGTACCTAAACATGAATCAATAGGCCATCTTTCAAACTTAACAAAGGGATACTGTGTGGTTTAAAAATCAAGATTGGTGTGTGTTCAAGTTATATCTTTTGCCATACTTATCCACTTTGTATGCTGCTATAGATTGAGAAGCAGGACAATATGAAGACGGTTCCATTATGAAGAGAGAAAGGTTGATTAGCAACCTTCATTATCAAATGAAACAGTCTTGATTACTGAAACTAAGGAAGATTTGAATCATTTCCTGATGGAAATAAATTATTCCAGCTTTCAGTACACTCTGCAACTCAGTGTAAAAATAAAACCCAAAGTGGTAACAATCGAACTAGTAGACAATTTTATGATAAACTAAGAAGATATTGCAGTTGTGAAGGATTTAATTTTTCTTGGATCCACAAGCAATGTTCACTGAAGCATCAGTAAAGAAATCAAACAAGTTATTGCATTGGGTAAATAGGCTGTATGAGACCTCTTTGACATGCTGAAGAGTGAGAATTTCACATTGTGAACTAAGACCTTCATATTTTCAATCAACTCATATGTATGTGAATGTTTTCAATGAATGGAGAAGATCTTAGAAGAAAATATGCATTTTAATTATGGTGTTTTCAAAGAATTTTGACAGTCCTGTGGACTTTCAGAAGAGCAAACAAAATCTGTCTTGGAAGAGGTACACCTGGAATTTTCCTTAGGAGCAAGGATGAACAGACTTCATCTCCCATAATTTGGACATGTTTTCAAGAGATACTGATCCTAGAGAAGGACTCATTGCTTGGCAAAGTATAGAACCAGTGAAGGATGGGAGGGGGCAGAGGGGCAGAGCGCCCTCGCCAAGATGAATTGCTACAACGGATGCAATGATGTGCTCTAACAAGAATTATGAGGATATTACTGGATACAGTCATTTTCTGTTCTGTTCTACACAGGGTCACTGTGACTCAGAGTGCACTGGAGAACAACAGCATAATGGCAAAGCAATTATTTTCAGCTAACTCTCCTGTAAGAACATGAATTCCCATGTCTGTTTCCGGTGATTGTAATTCCCATATTTAGGAGAAAATATGGGAGTGTGAGAAACACTAAAAATATAACAATTAGTTTTCTCTACATTAAAATGAGTTGTAAAATTCTCTGTGATCTATAGCTATAAAAAAAATTCAGGCTTCACAGACCATGAAGAAGGAGGGAGACAAGGAGGATGGTGGAATTAATTTAGTTGTTACCATGTATCTTTTTTGCACGAGGAACTCTCATGCACTATCTCATGAGATTATGGAATCTAGTTTTCTGCCCCCCTCCACAGAGCCCTTATTTAAAATAGACTACAATAGCATATACTCTGAGAGAATATTTCAAATCTATTGTCCTCCAACAAACGTCTACCTGAAGTCATCAAATCAAGATAATTTATGTCAGGAATTAATTTCAATCACCTCCCACCATATATATGGTTAACCATGATACCTATTGATGTGACTTTACAATACTATCTCAAATAGGGCTGAGCCCTGGTGGCGTAGTGGTTGTGTGTGGGACTACAGCCCACAGGGTTGACAGTTCAAATCCAGCAGCACCTCTCCAGGAGCAAGACTGGCCTTCCTACTCCTACCAGGACAGTGATACCACACACAAACCTACCATTTCAGATGTACGTATTGATAATAATATGTCATATTGGAGTAGGGTAGACACAAATCTCATATGTATGGTGTCCTTCTAAAAACAAAGAGAGATAGACAAAAGGTGTGTTCACAGAGATAAAGAATGGAGTTAAGGTACCACATACCAAAAAACTTGTGGGGGGGGCTTTCATTAGCTTAATAAGACACAGGAGAATCTCTTCCTAGAATTTTTTGAGAACCGTATATTTACTGACACCCCCAATTCATAGGTATATCCTCTATACAGCTATATAAATGTGGGGAAATAAATCTCTGCTGTTATAAGACACCTGGTCTTTTGTAGTCTTCCTTTGTAACCCAAGTATCTAACATAGCTTGAAATATTTGCTGTCTGCATTATGTTGTGGGAGAAAAATGAGACATCAAAAGAGAATGCAAGGAACACACCATCACCGAAAAAATAATTGGCTGACATTGAAATGGTTCACAGGAAATCACATGATTAAGAATAATGGAACTAAAGGAAGAAATGCAATTAGCATTGGATGCACTTGCAAACAAAGCTCCGGGAACTGATGGGATATCAGATGCCTGCAAAAATGGGCAAAGATGAAAAGAACTAATCACAGAGGCCAAAAAATGTAGTGTGTTAGCTACTACCTGACCAATCTCAAGAAGTGTCACGATGAGTTAGACTAACTCTGTGCCACCTGAGAACATCCATGAGAAGCTTCCCATGTAAAGGTTCTAGTGATCATTTTTTCCCACCCAGATCATTCTTTGAAAGAGCCCAATGCTCAAGGCTGATATACTTTATCGATTAAGAAAAATCATTATTTTGTTAAAATCGAGTTTAGGGGGATATTCTAGGTTCAAGACGTAAGGTTTAAATATGCTCTCAGCTAATAGTTTGATGGTACATCCTGCCCCACTGAATTAAAACAAACCAAAAATATTTTTTAGACTCCAATGAGGATTTGAAATTAGGCTCTACTTCTTTCTCCTCTGGTGAGAAGGATCCTAGATACACTATAGGATTAAGAGAGTCAGCAAATGTGGCCAGGAACCATTCGTCCGACTAGACTCACGCACAGGAAACAGCTGTTCTTGAAAGCAACTGAAAATGCTTTCACTTGCTTCTCTGAATCCCAACTCCCCTTCTTCTTCTGTTGCTCTAAGAGAATGGACATCAACTGTTTCTAGCCGTTTGTGAAGTGAAAGTTCCCAGTAACAACATAATGAGCTGGGTGGCTATTCAATGAGCTGGTAACCTTTTGCCTTTCATTGAGGAAAATGAACGCTGTGGTAGTTCTTTGTACACCTGCAGTGTCTGCAGCTCCTTACCTTTTTTGCTTGTTTCTGTAAAGCTATGTACATGAAAATGGTTGTCATTTTGACATTTTTCAGATTAGTGACATCAATTGCATTCATTAGTTCCATAGCCATAATCCTTAATTTATGCCAGCGTTCCCATCACCACAGAAAGTCCTTACTTCCCAAACACATACTATGTCTAGCAAAAAAAAAAAAAAAAAAGGTCAGGATTACATCTAAACTGAGGGCACACCCCAGGGAAGTTGGCAGATTCTCTGGCATTTGCAAATATGGAATACCCTCATGGTGAAAATGGTTAACATACTCATTTGCTAACTACCGTAATTTTCAGATGCACCTGACCTTAAGATGCACCCAATTTTTAGAGCAGGAAAACAAGAAAAAAATATTCTGAACCAAATAGTACCAGTGTACTAAAATATTTATTAAAATCAATCAAAATACAGTAATATTTAAGAGCCTAAACTCAACAGTGGTGTTAAGAACCATCACCACTTTCATTAACAAATGAGGGGAGGCCTGCACTGTGCTGATCATGTAACCTGATTGACATGGAGACTCCAGGAGGCGGGAATTCAATCCTCGGCATGCAAAAACAGCAGTGGAGAGTAAGTGGGCACAAGAGATCATAAACACATGTTTTGGGGTATCCTGCCTTCAGACCATAGAACACACCCTCATTCCTTCCCCCTTTTGTAGTTGGAGTTTTCCCCCCATGGTAGTTGGAGTTCACTCAGAGGCAACTCAAAAGAAGGTCTGGGTGATATTATGTCTCCCCAAACCAGCCATTAGACACCTTGTGGAACACATTTGCCTATGACACCCCTGGTCAGAGGCAACACTCTGTTTTTGTTAGATGTCATGGAGTCAATTGTCCCTGGGAGTGACCCTTGTAAAGCAGAAGGAAACTGCCATGCCCTACACCTTCCTCAAGCTTTATCTTATGCTTCAGCTGACTGTTGCAGCCACTGTCACAATCCATCATATCAAATGGCTTCCCCCTTTTTTACTGCCCCTCTACTTTTCTGGGAAGTACGTCCTTCCCTAGGGACTGGTCTCCTCATAACATGTCCAGAGTACAGGAGATGATGGCTCCATCCTGGCTTGTAAGGAGCATTCTAGCTGTACTTCTTCCAATACAGATTTGTTCGTTCTTTGGACAGACCATGGTGCTTTCAATACTCTGCACCAGCACACAATTCAATACATAATTCAAATGTATGAATTCTCTTTTGTTCTTCCTTTGCAACATCCTTTACTTTCACATGCACATGAAGCTACTGAAAGAAAATACCAAGCCTTGAGGCAGGTGTACCATGGTTCTCAAAGTAGCATCCTTTTCAACATTTCCTCTACTGGTTGTCTGTCAGTTTGTCACAGTGGTGGCTTGCCAGAAATTCACACTAGAATCAGAAGAGGTTCTAGAACAAGGGACCTCATTGCTGATATAAGATATAACTTGGTTGAAAGAAGAGAATACCAGAAGGGTGTTTACTTGTTTTATGACTATGAAAAATAATTTGACTCTGTGGACCCTGAGGAACTATGAGTAGTTTTGAGAAGAATGAGAATTCCAAAATATGTAATTGGGATCATGTAGATCAAGAGGCAGGTGTGCAAACAGAACAATATAATACTGCATGATTTAAAGCCAGGAAAAGCATACATCAGGGTTGGATCTCTCATTATGCTTATTCAGTTTGGGAGCTGAACAATAATCAGAGAAGCTGGATTATATACAGAAGAGCACTCTTTCTTATACAGAAAGAAGAAAATCCTTCCTTCAGCACTGGAGGAAGGATTATTAACAACCCATGATATTACAAATAATCCAACCTTGCTTGCTGAAAATGAGTAGGATTTGAAGCACTTCCTGATGAAGTACAAGAATTAAAGCCTTCAGTGTGGATGGCAACACAATGAAAAGAACTCAAATCTTCACAGCTGGACCAATAAATAACATCATGCTAAATTGAGAATGATTGAAGTTGTCAAATATTTTTTTCTTGTTTGGATTCACAATCAATGATCAAAGAACATGCAGTCAAGGGTTCAAGTGACGTATTACATTGGGTAAAAAATGCATAAAACTTTAAAAAAGTGTTTAAAAGAAAAGGATGTCACTTTAAGGACTACTATATATCTGTTCTGAACCATACTATTTTCAATTGCCTCATCTGCATGTGAAAGTTCAACATTGAAAAAGCAATACAGAAAAGAATCTATGTAATTGAACTATTGTGCTGACAAAGAATATTGAAAGTACCAAGGCCAGGAAGATATCTTGGAAAAAGTACAGTCAGAAAGTCCCTTAGAAGCAAAATGTACTCTGGATATGTTATCAAGTGAGACTTATCCTTGAGAAAGGACATGATGCTTGTTAAAGGAGATGGGTAGTGAAAAAGATGAAGGTCTTCAACAAGATGGACTGGCACAGTGACTGCAACAATGTCTTTAGCATAAGAAAAAATGTGAAACGACAAAGCCTGGGTTTTGTTCCATTCTGATATGGGTTCACAGTGGATTAGACTGACTCTGAGCCACCTAACAGAAACAAAAGCCCTTCCTTTGTGGTATAGGCATTATTGTAACACTGGGGAAGCTAAGGAAAGCCTTACGTGGAATTTCTGATCACAAGAAAGTCTTTTATCATGCTGCCAGGGCTTATAATGTAAGCAAACTCAATACCATATCCCTGGAGACAGTGAAGTGCAAACACTGCACTGCTAACCAGAAATCAGTCATTCAAATTCACAGGGGAGAAATATGAGGCTCTCTGTTCCTGTGCAGGTAGACAGTTTCACAAATGCTAGGTGGGGCTGCTATAAATTGGAGTCAACTTGATGGCCATGGGATTCTTTCTTTGCATGTTTGTTTGGGATATACTTTAGCCCACAAACTAATCATAGTTTTGTTCCTAAGTATCTGAGACTCATTTTTCACGTTTTTACTAAATTGATCCATATCCCACACTACTTTTTGTCTCTACATATATTGTCTTCAAATTTGGCATCTCTGCTCAGATCTAATAAGCAAAAATCAACTGCAGGACAGTGACTGACTGATTGAGTGAGCTCATTTCTAGGTCTTTGCACTTCAATTTTCTCATGCTGGGATGCATGATTATTATTAGTTAATCAATATTATTTAGATTCTCATAGTTCAAGTCAGAATACTTCCTCTGCTATTTATCCTAGACCGACTCTTGGCACAACACTTGCTGCAAGATACAAGACTTAGGTTTGCTTTACTCTCTTCCTAAAATTTCTCAGTGCCTACAGGTCTTCTATTGATTTCTGGGTAAAACCAGTTTTGTCTGAGTGTAAGTAAAACTGTATGACTACAGATTCATGGAAACCTTTATGGATTAAAAACTCAAATGACGAAGCTCCAGTTTCTCAAAGTAGCTGAAGCAGGTGTTTCTACCCATGCCCCAAAGGATTCTGTGCTTTTCAATGAATACCATGCCAGAAGGATATCTTTGACATACTCAAATTGTGTTCCTTTTAAATATACATTGAGTTTGGGGAACAAACAAGGACAAAAGGAAGGCTGACAGATGAGGATCAGGCATTGAGGAGTGTTTGGTAAGGCTTTCCAATAACATTCATAATGATAGCCCTTGCTACTTGCAAACAATTGGCAAGGGACTTCTTGTGATGAAAAAGAATGAATTGGCACAATTTTTCTAGTCAATGCAGTTTCTCCATTTTCTTTAAACTTCTTCTGAATAAATCTCCTTCATCAGCATTAGTCCTTTGAGAAAATAAATCAAGATAAGTCCTTTGTTTTTCCACAAATTAAGTTCATTTTGGAATTTCTGAGCTGCAGAAACTTTGGAGCTGACTTTTCTGCCTTGGATACTGGTCCAGCAGATTGCCTGGGAGGACACCCTTTTGACTGGACTAAAATTTTTTAATTTTAAAAACTTCCCAATGATGACAAGACAAAAGTACCACTGGTCTGTAGCCGTGACTCACAGATTGGAGAGACATATTTAATTTTTTAAAATAAACCCAGTCTATAGGAACCAGAATCTTAGTAGCAATAAGTATTATTTTTACTAATCTTTATCTAAGACACAGTATGAGTACCTTAAAAATTTATGTAAGGTATGGAACATTGTTTCTAGAAAATGTGTGTATATGTTGTATGTATGTATGCACACGTATATATATATTTCTAGAAAGTGTATATATGTATATTAAACAGCTTAGTATTATAAGGTTCTGTGAATGAATGATTTGGGGGGAGGAAGTAAGACTTCAACTAGACTTTTAAGGATGGGTCAGGGAAGGAAAGGCACCATGTTCCAAAGAAAAACCTTATAAATGAAAGTACTGAGATAAATATTTGCAAGTTCTGTAGGGAACAAACAAAACACAGGCTGGTTAAGGAAGAAGTTCAGATGATTGTGGGGGACCAGGTAGGAAAGGGAAATTGGGTTCAATCCAGTTGGATAATCATGAGTCATCAACACTGCTTGAACTACCAGAGATAATGAAGGGCTTAGATAACCAGGTGATTTGATGAAACTCTTCAGTCAATACTAAATTAACTAGAACAAAATAAATTAAGCCCGAAACTGGAAATGTCAAATGTAAACCCTGTCTTATGCTTCCAAATACATCAAAGTGCCTGCCTTATTCATCCTTCAGGAAGGTACTTGGCAAATTGAAGGCAACGGGAGGGAATGACTCATTGCAATTACTCTTTCTAAAATGAAAGAAGAAAAGGAAGTAAACCCATTTAAATGCTCAGGGAAATTGTGAAGTGCTTGTTAGATTGTGACAATTGTATGGCAACCTTTCGCCATGTGTGATGGAGGTCTGTCGGTAATGAAAGGAAAAAAGCAGAAAAGTAAAATGTTTTCCTCTATTCAATAGTTCCAGAAATAGAATGAATGATAAAGGTTTTCTGTGTTCTGAGAAATTTCCATGGAAGGAGAAATGTCTGACAGAGAAAGAACTTTCCTAGGTCTGGCTGAAAAACTTGGCCTTCACCTTCCCAATCTCCTATGTTCCCAGTTTCCCTCAGCTCTAATGTCTCAGGGATTCTTCCTCCCACACTGAAGAGATTAGTGCAAAACCAAGGGCATTAAATGGCATGGGGGTGACCTCTGATCTTCTCTGGCTTCCAGATTACCAAGAAGAAGAGGTCAGACTTGCCTCCCATCCTTTACTTTTCTTTACAAATTTTGACAGCAACTGTTCTTCTCATGGCATATGTGTTAGACAGGGTTATCTATAATATAGATATAGGTTCAGCACAAAGGAATATAACAGCTAATTAGTACAACCAGTTAATATACTGGAAGTCTTTCAACTCCTGAGGGCTGCTCAGTCCAAGGTCAAGGAAAAAGACAGCTGAGTCTTCTGTAGAGCCATTCAGGCAGTCCAACCAGAGGCAGCAAAGAGCAGGATGGGTCACCAAGAGTTAACCAGATGACAGAATCCAACAGTCCCAAGCTCAAGTGATATATCTATATACCAGCATCATGGTAAAGCTGGTCTCTAAGGAACCTCAAGCTCTAGCAACACAATCCACAGGTTGGGTGTCCCACAGGTAGGGTAGCTCGAAAGTTGAGTAGAAAATTTACTGATGCAGCTGCACACTGGCCTGATCACCAGATAGCAAGAGAGAGATAGGCAGGGCTTGCCGAGTCATTTATTTCTTTTCCCTCCAATCAAACTGTAACCTTAATATAATCCCACATGTTCCTATTGATCAGGTTGGCCCAATAAATCTTCCTATCACAACATTCTACTTCAATGCTGGGCCACATAAGCCATTACAATGGCCACGCAGAACCCACAGAGAGTGCTCACCATTGAAGGGACTTTTTAGGGTGTTAATAGGTTACTACAATTCAAGGTGAATAAATAGTAAGGATAAAGTCATTGGTCCAGATCAGCGACTCCTTTAAGCAGTAGATTAGTCTCTTGCTGACCTTCAGCCTGTTAGTAACCTTGTTCGTCTGTCAGGAAGCCAGTCTCTGCCTCATAGTCCCACAATCTCATTGCTGTTCCTCTGTTGTGTCTCATGGTCTCCTTGCATAGGCCTCTGGTCTCTGTTTGGGCCCTTTTTACTGTCCTGGTTTCCAGACCATAGCCCCTCTTGCTGTTGCTCTCAGTCTCCCTCACTTCAGACAGATCTCAATTATATTCAACTGGGGATTATTCTGTCTGATGGTTTGGGTGTTTCTCTCTACTTTCCACATGGCTTTGAGACACAAAGAATGCTGTGGTGTGTGTGTCTTGTTTTTTTTTCTTTCTTTTTTATCTCTCAGCAGACTATAACCCCAAGGAAACAAATGATGTGACTTTGTTCATATCCTCTACTAAGGTGGATACATAAACTCACCTTAATCCTGTCTACAAGCGTAGCAGAGAACTCCCTCCGAAATAAGATTATAACCTCAAACTGTGACTAAAAGGGATTATGGCAAGAAAGACTCTATTGACTGATTATATTTTACAAAGGCAATGCATTATTGGCAATTGAAAGCATAGGATTCATTTGTGGAGGACAATGATGTGGAGAGTTGAAACAATTTCAATGACCATAAGCCAGAAATCATGGCATTAGCTTTATTATTGAGATTAAGCTGTTTTCCGAGGACATGACTGAGAATTACTGTAGAATTGGCTGTCAATTACCATAGGAAAACGTCTCTGGTGTTTTCCTCCCCACATTGCATCCTGGATTATAAATGTGAGAAGGACCATATGGTGAGAACATAATGGACTTTCTGGGGGTGGTGAAATCTCTATAACGAGAAAATCCAATGGATTTAGCTATTCACTCTCATTTTCTTCTCTCAAATTCATAGTTGGGAAAAGTCCTTCATCTTTTCCAGGGAATAAATAGGAGACTAGGTGGCAAAGTGGTTATGCATTGGGCTATTAACTGGAAGGTCATCAGTTTGAAACCACTAGGTGCTTTTTGTAAGAACAACTGGGGTTTCTACTCCTGTATAGTTATAGGTTCAGAAACTCACAGGCATAGATAGTTCTACTCTTTTCTCTTTTTTGTTTTTTTTTTTTTGGGGGGGGGCCATCACTGCCCTCTGGTGGGAGTGGGAGGCCCAGCCTTGCTCCTGGAGAGCTGCTCCTGCATTTGAACTGCCAAGCCAGTGGGCCGCAGTCCCACACTCAACCACTACACCACCAGAGCTCAGCCAGTTCTACTCTTTTCTATAGGAACACTATGAAAACTGACTGGATGGCAGGGAAGTTTTCTTGAGGAAGGCGAGGTTTGCAATAAATGATTAAAGGATGCACAAAAATCTGGGAGCGTTGAACTAATAGAGTTCTCTCAGCATAGAAGAATGTGGGACTGGACAATAGGAGTCTTATCTATATTCCTTTTCATGGGTACAGTACTGAAAACATTGAAAATTGCTGATGTTAGGTACCACCACGTTTGCTCCAACTCATCATCCCTCGATTTAGGACAGAATAAATCACCACCCAGTCCTGCACCTTTCTCACAACTTTTCTTATGTCTGTGTCCATTGTTACAGTCATTGTATCAATCTGATTTGCCAAAGGTCTCCTTTTATTTCATTCTGATTCCACTTTATTGGGCATAATATCCTGCTGCAGGGGCTGGTCTCTCTGGCAAACAAATCCAAAGTACACGAAGTCTGGCTTCTAAAGAGCATTCTAGCCACATTTCTTCTGAGACAGATTTGTTGGTTCTTTGGGCAGTCCATGGTACTTCCAATTTTCTTTCCCAGCAACATATACATTGATTATACTCCAGCTGTCCTTATTCAATGTCAAACTTTCACATGCATATAAAGTAACTAAAAATACCAAGGCTGGTTCAAGCACATCTTAGGCCTCAAAGTAACATCCTCGATTTGCACTTCATGGAGGTATTGGGCAGGAAATTTGTCCAATGAAATGTTCAATTTGATCTTTTGACTACCATTGCAAATTAGAAATTAGATAATTGCAAATTATGTGGCTTATAGGAACAGTCAAGAATGTCCACATTGTAAATTTTTTGCAGTGAGGTGCAGTGGAGTTCAAATGCATGCCATCATGTTTCTCTCCAATTCTGCCATTTTTCTACTTTACTTGTCTATCTTCCTTCTTTACCTCACTGCTTCTGTTCACTTTTCCATTTTTCAGGCCTCAGTCATATTGTAGTATAGCCCATCTACCTCCAGTATGGCCTTGTATTACTTATATAATAAGATTTTCAAATACAGTCTTATTCACAAACACCTGGGCTTAGAAATTCAGCATATATATAGGGGGTCACAATACAATAGATAATGACCTTATATTATCTGTAATGTCACTGTTTTCTGCATGTCTGGAGGAAGGTATTTTAATAGTTTAAATGTTAACCCCGAATCTTATGTATTTCACATAACTTTAACTGATAGGTATGGAGCCAGGGAGAATATACAATAATGAAAGTGGTCAATTTCATGAAGAAAAGCCCAAGAACCTTTTAAAGGCCAGGTCTTCAGAGCTATAATAGTAAAATGAACATGCTACTTAGAATATAGGAAAGCATGCACTTTGGAGAGGCTTGACATATATGAGGTATCCCAAGAGTCCTTCATAAATTGGGTCATGACTGGAAGGGGAAAGAAAAGATGAGTTTTAAATGTTGTCAGGTGGAGTTAGCTATAAAAGGTCTTATTTTCATGGTATGGTACAGTTCTATGGATTAGAAAACATTGAAGAAGTCATTGAAGGGTGTGGCAGTCATGTGCTTATGTTAATTTTATGATTGAGATGTAGGGGTGGAGTCTGGCCTGTTAATCTGGAGATAGCCATTGAGTAGCCAATGAGGCCTCTATGTGGGCATGGCTTTCTCCTGAGATTTCTGGGAAATCTCGCGATATTTCCCAAGTGAAGATGAGAAGCTATCTTCCTCAGTTGTTGGGAGTTAGTTTCAGAGACGATTAATCACGGACAAGACAAGCTGGCAGCGTTCGAGAAGCTGGAGGAGCCGGCGGAGAGACCACACAGCTTTGCCTTGATGGAGCCAGACCTCTGAAGCTGGGGCGGCCAGATGGAGACCTCTGCCAGCGATGAGTTGCTTCTGCTGTTGATGGACCCTGAGCCCTGGAGGCGAGGTGCCCTCCCAGCACTGAGATTCTGCACCCATTGACCTGTGACTTTGTGAGTTGGAAGAAGACTTTATAGACTGATTTTGGGCATATGGGCTAATATTGGACTTATGACTTTGAACTGGACTGGGCTGGATGCTTTCTCTATGACCCATTCCTTTCGTATATAAATCCTTTACTTATATCGATATGCATGTCCTTGAATTTGTTCCTCTAGTCTACCTGGACTAACACAAAGGGTTTCCTCCCAAGGTTTTCTATTTGTATAAGCTGTTGAGCCCCAGTCTTCTGGTTTCTGTTCCTTTCTGTAGCACAGCTCAGTTCTTACTGTCGTGATCCTTAGTGAAAGAGTCTACTTCCATTTAACTCTCCCTATCTTACTTGATGATGCATAGACATATCGCAACTGGTGTTGTTGTGTTAAATATATGTCTGTTGAACTCTCTAACCTGTTTGTGATAATACAGGGAAGGGGAATGCAGAAACATGGTAAAAAGAAGGAAGAAGCATAACATATATAAAGAGGACTTAGTATATGCTGCAGGATGATGGATATGCATAAACTGGAATCTGGAAGTATTCAGCAATAGGACTCTTAGATACTAATGCTTTGGGGACACAGAGAAGGAAGCATTAAGTAGTCAGTTTTGAGGGAAAGGGTAAGCAATACACATTGGAATGGGAACTGCAAGTGGACAAGGGTGCCGTTTAAGAGACCAGATATGGTTGTCATGGTAATTTCTGTGATTATTCATATCTACTTCAATCCAGTCCTCAAATTTCTTATGAAAGCTGTGATATGTGCATAGGCATGGTGTAGGTGGGAGGGGAAGAAAGCTTGGATTGCAGCAATTACAGGATAATGGCAGGCAGAGACACAAAGACAAGCTACCTGTTGGAATCAGAGGGCCAAGAAAGAGCAGGTATCACTTGCTGAGGTTTATCATGCTAATGGTTGAAAACCAAAAACAATGATGAAAAACTCCAACACTGCCATGGGATCATCTCCCTCTGTAGAATTTCTTAGATTGTAGATATCTACAGAAGTCAGTAACCTTGACTGAGCCCCTGAAGTGTAGTGGTTGTGTGTGGGACTGCGGCCCACTGGTATGGAGGTTCAATTCCAGCAGTGGCTCCACAGGAGCAAAGGCTGGGCCTCCTACTCCCACCACCAGAGGGCAGTGATGCCTAAATTTAAAAAAAAAAATAAGTAACCTCATTTTGCAACATTGAAGCAGTTGCTCGTTTCAAACAGCTCACGGAGCAGGTAGCAGCAGCTCAATGTCTAATCTACAATATCCTCAGACTCATTGTAATGATTAGGTGAGTGTTTTTCAAATCATGCGGTGATAATTCCTGGCTGCTCAATGTCTCTGGAATGCCCACTATAGGGAAAACTAGGGAAAGCTGCACTGAACTTTTCCTGAGTTTGTGAACTTTTTCTTGTTTTTGAGCTGCCAATAATTTGTGACAATGGATATTATTGAGCATTATTCTCATTCACACATACATAATAACAAAGTTTGCCCAGTGGAGGGGAAAAATGATCCCCAATCCTCTTAAAAAATTAAGTTTATATTTAAAAATAAATGTAAAAGATTTATGCTGATGCTCGGTGTGGTACTTAAAATTCTTCTTGGAATTGATTATAAAATCATGCTTGTTCTCTCATAAGGACATAAGTAAAATCTCAAAACTGCTGTTTATATTTGCACACATTTTGAATTTATCTTATCAAAATATATGCTTTAACATTTCTCACTAACTTGAAATTTATTTGCACATATGTCTAGGACAGTAATCATCTTTATCCTCCTTAACATCACATCTCCAAGGACATGAAAGAACATTTCCCTAAATTTCCCCAGTTCATCTTGGCTAGCCCCCAAATCTGCCAAGTGAGCGAGTGACTGGTTATTGCCCCCACCCACGAGAGGCCTAAAACAAGTGACTATATTTCATGTTACTCTCTTGGGTCAAGAACATATGTGTGAGGAAAAACCTGAGAAAAGTCATCTTACCTTGCCTTTAACTTGTGTCATGTCAGTAGCTTATTTTAAATATAGGGTGGCATGAATGCCTTTAATGTGTTCATGCCTCAAATTCTTCCAGTGCATTTATTAGTTATGTCTGGAGGAGAAGAGATTTCAAAACCAAGGGAACACAATGGCTCACTGGGGAAGGAGTCTTATGAGTAAGCATTCTTTCCATACAATATAAAGTCTAAAGGGTGAATCATGGTGTAGAAAGAAATCTTATTTAAGAATATTGAATTTCTCTTTAATGTTCCAATGTGTCTTGTGCACACTCCTTTAGGAATAGATATGATACATGATTGTCTTTATTTCTTAATATATATCTGTCCTTTTTTTGCTTTTTTATTTTAATGATTTTATTGGGGTTTTTTACAGCTCTTATAACATTCAATACATCATCTGTATCAAGTATATTTATACACATGTTGCCATATTCATTTCCAATTATTTTCTACTTGAGCCCTTGGTGTAAACTCCTCTTTTGCTCTGTCTTTTTTTTTTTTTGCTAATTTGTGAGATCAGGAACTGAGATTTATTTGAGCTCTCTTCAACAGTGATCATTAAGTTTAGAAGCTAGTTTTGGATATTTATTCCTGTAATGTTGTTGAGCTCTCAAATTAAAAAAAAAAGTTTACATGTATAGAGCTAGAATCTCTGCAATTTCCACCCTGGTGTATTTTTTGGAAGTGATTGGCCACATTTGTTGTTTCCCCAAATACGAGGAAGCATGCGGGTAATTGCTGAGAGAGAAGGCAATCGAGTAACTGAAACTGCACAATTTAGGATCTTTCCAAGCGTCCTCTGACAGCCATCATGACAGAAATGTCTTGACACAAAGATAAATATATAAAGGTTCAACTAGACCAAGTATGCAGCATGATCCGAAGCTCAGGTGGAATAGGCGGCTACACTATGGGTTGCTAACTTCAAGTCAGCAGGTAAAAGTGCATCTTTTACTCTGCATGAGAAAGATTATCTGATCGGTGTTCTGAAAGATTGCCAGCCCTGGAAAAGAAAAGGAAAATTCTACTCTGTCCTATAGGGTCACAGTGAGTCTGAATTAATTTTCTGGGACTCCATTCTTTTGCAGTGTGATTCTAAAGCAGACTATTAACATTTCCTTTTACATAGAAGTAGGGAAAGTTTTTAAAACCAGTGGATTAACTTCATAGAGTCAGGTGGGGGTTTCAGGACAAAAGAAAAAAAATCATGGTTCTAGAAGTGACAGAATGGGGAAAAACAACAAAGGAGGGTACGGACTGGAAAGGATAGGTTCCCATTGAACAATATGCCTCAGGGCTGATCAGGACACTAGCAACTGGAATGCTATCAACTCTTAAATAGTCTCACCTCTGTGGAGACAATAGAGTTCTTACTATTTCCAATATTCCATATGCTTTTACATATAATCCATAATATATGAAAAGATAGAAAGGGTATTTAAATATCTGAGGAAAATGGAGTTTAAAGGTAATTTAAATGCTTCGTGAGCCTTTGGAAGACTTCATATGCCAGTAAGCCATGAAAGGACCCTAAAATATAGTACCAAGACTGTGCTGTGAGAATACAGGAGTACTCAGAGCCTGCATGCTTGTCTGATCTTTGTCTTTCCAACATTCTCTTCAGTTTATTGAGAACTTTATGAATAGTCTCAACTCCAGAAGGCTGTAAACATGTTTGTAAGGACTCAGTCTTTGGAGTGGAAGTCATAAAGTACTAAGATTGTTACCTTGATTAGTAAGGGATATTTACATTTCAAAAACCAAGAAGGGCAGTGGGTGTTATTTCTCTGTGAAGCACTCTGCTTCCCTGATGAGTACACAATCCACCAGAGTTTATGCCACATACAAGCCCCCAATATCCTGGATAAAAGGAAATGTGTTTCTCTTTTTGAATAATTTTGTTTGAGTTTTCATTCACATGTCATAATCTTCATTCATTCAAAATGTATAGTGCTGTGGAATTGTCAATTTTCCTTCAAATTCTCTGTCACTGTTCTATGCAATGTTGGGACTCTATTGTTAAGCATAATAGAAGCATCTCCTTGAATGTTATTATGTATTCACTTCACAAAATACTCTATGATCTATTTTTCATGGTAACCATAGATAGTAGAAGAAAAAGTGAGGAGTAAGTATATTTTAATTGAAATAATACACCTTACTATGCCTTATATTTAAATATAGAGTTTCCTAGTAAAATGCTAAGGGAATGTTTTCTATCAATATTATTATCAAACAAAGAAGTTTGAGAATACAGAGGTAAAGAGTAGTAACAAGGTCACAGAGCTAGTAAATGGCACATTTTGCATTTAAATGCTCTTTATTTGACTTTGTACATTTAAGTTCTTTCCAATAGAACTGACTTCCTCACAGCCTAATAGGTGGGAAAAAAACTAAATGAAAAAAAGATAACCAATATACTGATAAATATGTAGTACTAAAAATATAAACATAGCATCACGGTCATGCTGCATCTAAGTTTGATTGCAAAGGCTCTCTGAGCTAAGAAATTACAGCACACCTTTTCTTTTCTTTTCTTATCTAACTAGCAACACTAAATTCCAGTTCTGGCTAAATAAATGTCTGTCAATTAATTATTTATCATTTCTTTTTTTCTCTTCTTTGAACTTCTCTTTCTATTACTTTTTATATTTTTTTTATTTTGGGAGGGGGGCAGCACTGCCCTCTGGTGGTCGTGAGAGCTTCCCAGCCTCACTGCTGCTAGATTTGAACCGCCAAGCCAGTGGGCCACAGTCCCGCACTCAATTACTATGCCACCGGGGCTCAGCACTTCTATTACTTTTTATAACTAATTATTTTCAAGTTATAAAACAGGTGGTGTGTAACTATTCTGTGGGGACTTTAAAATGTTAACACATAAACTTTAGAGGATCTAGAATTTATTGTTATAATTTTTTTTTATCTAATAGTAAAAGGAACTTATATTTTTCAGACCTGTCTTACCAACTATACTCATCCTAATTTTTCTTCTTCACTCTGCTTATTTTTCACAAGTTATTATCATTATTGTTATATGCAGATGATACTTATATTTATCCACATTCTTTCACATTTTTTATCCCAATTCCTACTTGAAATGCTGATATTTATCAATTCTATTTCTTTTTATAAATTGTTTCATTTAGTAAACACAACTGTAAAAGCTATCCAAATGTGTTTACCTTTTACGCATGAGTATTAGATTGGGAAATAAAATTCTAAGCTGACTATTCAATGATCTCAACAGTTAAAAAATGTTCTGCTTCCTGTGCTCATGTGTGTGCTGTATGTGCATGTGTGCATATGTTTAATCTTGCTTTGAGAAATCTTCTATCAGTCAATTTGACATATAAAAACACTATGTATTTGCTTCCCAGCTTCGTTCACCTTTCTAATCTTTAATTATTCATGATGAAACAGGTGGATAAGAAGTTTTATTACATAATTTTGCAAAAATCAGATTGGCATATCTATGGTTCCACTTCCTTCTGAAAAGAGTCAACAGTCCAATGGAGTTAGAAAACTATCACAGGTGCAGAACCACATTTGGCCAAGCACGTCTTTCAAAGTGATAGTGGGTTCCCTGGAGTGGAGATGACCCAAAGTGGTACAGTAAGGAGATACTCACTGTACTGCCACACATGTATGATAGCTGTTTGATGAGCAATGTATGAGCCCACTCTGACACATGGTCACCCTACAGGATGAAGGGTAATCTAGATCTCCTAGATAAGGGTAAGCTGTCATGGTGGCAATGAAGGTGATTTAAATTATTATAATCAGCCACAAATTTCTCTGGAATATCTCTTTCCCTACCACTCATGCTCAAAGTGGAAGAGAATTCTGTAGTTGAAAAGTGCTTGATTGAGTAAGTTTTACTGCAGTTTACTAGCTGAATTTTTAACGATTCCCTTATTTTTAGCATGTTTTTCAGTGGAATTTTCCAGTTTTCCTGTTCTTTCCTTAACAATATGTTCCTTACACATTTTATGTATAAAATCCCATATGGATCAGAGATTTAAATATAAATATGGAAACCTCATAAGGATTAAAAAAACATGAATCAATTATTTTATTAAAATAGAAATAGAGAAAACTTTCCTGTGACTCAAATTCCATTTCAAGAGTGATAAATGTAACTATCTAAAAACTGGGAAATAAAAAATACTTTTGCAATATAAAAAACTTACAAAAATTAAAAAAATAAAAATATCCATAACAATGTCTCTTTATTTCTTTGTATGCTACCTTAGAAGTATTTTGATTGGAATTCACTAGTTATCATACCAATGAGTCAAATTTTTGTGTAATAAATTTAAATCAAATAGTTACAGATTTTTTGCTTTTTAGGTGCTCAGTTGGGAGAGATTTTCCATGTTTGGTTTTTCTTTAACCTTCTGTTTTAAGACTGTAACGTCTCATTATATCTGCTACATTGTTATTTTTCTAGTTCATGTTCCTAGTGCTGACCAGGGAGGTCACAGCCCTACACATAACCACGACACCACCAGGGACCCCTAGTAAAACTACATCTATCAAAAAATAAGATGTACCACTTGCAATATCTTATCATGCTTATTTCAGGATCACTGAGTTTTATTTTATGACACATTTGTAATTTTAGCATGTATTATAAAGTAAGGACCAAGCTGAAGTCTGAACCATTTACAGAAAAAATAATAAACATCAATTGTTCACTGTGGAAGATCAACCAAATTTTTGTATTGATTGTTGAAACAACTAGGTTTGCTGAATATGTAGAATTTCTAGAATATTTAGAATGTGGAAAATTTTTTATATAGAAAATGTGGTATATAATAAAATCATCATATATTTTCAGTTCTATATGTAATTTAATTATTCTTATTTTCCCTCTTAAACTGGCATTGGGAGGAAGGTGGGGGTGTGGGGATACAGAGAGAGAGAGAGAGAGTTTGAGAAACACATACATGAAGGGTTTAACCAGATTTTGTTTGATTTGTTTGATTTTGTTTGATTTCACTTCTTGAGATGGGCTAGGTGAATATATATAGTAAGTTTCTTTAAAAATCGAAACACCCTTCCCTATTTGCTATCCTTGAAACTCAAACACTTATCCGAGTGGCTGAAAACAATTAATTTGGGGTCCTTAGTCATAATACAATCTTAACCAAATAAAAATACATCAACTGGCATGGAATAATACAAAATTGAAAGCTAAAAGTCATGTTAATAGCTTCACATTGAGTTTTTCTTTACTTATAGGGTCATTAGGTAACAGCAGGAAGCCCACAGTAGAAAGAAAAAACTTTAATAATTTTAATAGCACATTGGTTTCCTGTTTTTTGAACAAGAGCCCAGCATTTTCATTTTATACTGCGAGAAAGACAGGGTTTTCTGCTCCCACAAACAGTTACAGTCTCAGAAACTCATGGGGGACAGTCTGTCTTGTCTTGTAGGGGCACTATGAATTGACTCAATGGCCTGGAGTATGGGGATGGGTTCAAAAAATTGTGTTGCCAGTATAATGATTTCTTAGACAAATTGTTCTGTGACACATATGTAAATTCAAAATACCCATAAAACACTAAATTAATGGATCAAAATGTGAGCTTAATCACTTCTTCTGAAAATAAAATAACCAAGTAAGGGTCAAAGGCATTCCCACAAGTGGCATCAGCTCATCTTAAGACACTCAGCCATTGAGTCGATTCTGATGCACAGTGATCCTATGGGACAGAATACATTTTCTTTCTTAGGGTTCTAAGACTGGAGAGCTTGTAGGAACCCATCATTTCAAGTTTCTCTCGTGCACAGGAGCCAGAGGATTTAAAAAGCAAGTCTCTAGCAGTCAGTGACCCAACTCATCATTCCCTATACCATGGACATCCCTTTTCCTTCAAGAAGGAAACTAACCATCAGAATGATGTTCATAACATTAGAGAAGATGGGTCCCTGGAAAAGAATATCACGTTGATGTCAGCAAGTCAGCATGAAGGAGAAAGACCCACAAGGAGATCCATTGACCAGTGCCTGCAGCCACAGGATCAAACCACCCTGTGAGAACAGCACAGGATCTGACAGTGCTCCTTCCTGCTGCACGTGACACTGCCATTAGTTGGAATCAACTGACTTGATGGTCCCTGAAAACAACACCAGATGCAGCCCCATCCGGATGGAGCATGTTTCTTGATGGTGCTGGTGATGCGCCATGGGAACCGTGAAGCTCAGAGGTCACCTGAGGGAATGAGGAGAGGAGTCTAACGAAGGAAACTAATTACGGTTGCCCATCAGATGTGTGTCTGAAAAGTCCAAGGTGGTCTGTGTCAGCATAGAGCAATATTCAAGAAATGCATGAATATTTCAGCTCTCTCCTCTTTGGGGGAGATGTAGTGAACCCTGGTCCCCCAATGCATTGCATCATTGGAAACCACCCCTCAGTGGGTTCATGAAAGAAAGTGTTGGCAATAAGCTCTGCAAAGATCATAGCCAAGAAAGACTGTTGAAGCAGTCTTCTCTGTCACCTGTGGGATTGTCATGTGTTGAATCAACTGCGTGACAACTTTTAAATTATGTTTTAGTGATAAAGGGTCTTTTATGATTTATGTACAAAAACTCACTGCCAACCAGTAAATGAGAACTCATAGTGGACCTTATAAAGCAGTGATTCACAACCTGTGGGTCACTAGCCCTTTGGGTGTTAGACGATCCTTTTACAGGGCTCACCTGATTCATGCCAGCAGCAAAATGCGTGTTACGAAGTAGTGAAAATAAGTTTATGGTTGGTGGGTCACCACAGCACGAGGGACTGTATTAAAGGGTCATGGCATTAGGAAGGTTGAGAACCACTGCTAAAAAACAAGGTAAACCTTCCTCTGTGAGTTTCCAAGAGGCAAGCCCTATCTTTCTCTGGCAGGGTGGTTGAGGTTTCAAACTTCAGACTTTGCCGATCATAACCCAACACATAACTGTTACACCACCAGGACTCTGTATCAACTAAATAGATATGAAATCGATGGTATACAACCAATTATTTATTGGGCCCAATATGTTGACTTCATGCCTTCAGGGGTAGGTAGATACTCCATAACAGAAGTCCTTCCTGAGTCAAGCAGGAAGGGAAGCAGGGCGCCACCAGAAGAGGAAGGCTACAACACACGAGGTAGGCTGAGGTGGAGAGAACAAAGAAAGGCCTTATTTGTGCCTAGTCATATCTCTGTAGTTGAGGAGTCTCTTGATCAGAGAACATGAAAAGGCTTGGGATCCTTACCATGGCTATTTTATCTAGAGTTAGCAGATGTTGCATGGAGTTTCACAGAGTATGCAAAGTTTTAAGTGACTAAAAACATGCTTCTTTTGAATTGCTTTGAAAACTACTGTATGTGTAAAACTTTCAGTTTGATGCCTGTGGACTTTTTGAATTAATGGCCCTCAGCGTGCTATTAAAAACTTCACAGCAATCTCTAGGTACAGAGGACATGCTTCATTCCCAACCCTTGCTGATAGTGAGATCCTGTTCCCTGTTTCTTGAATGACTCATTTTAGACCCAGCAGGTTGGTAATCACTTACAGATGAATCATATAATGCAATCAGTATCTTCCTTAACTTTTATTTTTTTGCCCAAATCCACCAGAAAAACGTGGGTTATTTGGTGACAGTAACAAAAGTTTCTATGACTAAAAGAGCCATATTAAAGAATTCACTACATTATAAAACCATAATTAAAATTCAATAATTCTTCTTCACTCATCTTTATTCCCATGCAATTGAGTCTACCTTAAAGACCGTGGTTTGGATGAGATACATCATAGTTCTCATTCTGACTTATTTCATTCTTAGTGACAAACATTTATCTGCAGAAACAAACCACACTTCAGAGGTTAAAGGATTCAGTTATTTTTTCATAGTTGAGTACCTTTCTATTTGATTATCTAGTGGAGAGAGATCAATTGTCCTTTGATTTCAGTATATATGTATACATATACATATATATGTATTCTTTAAATAAATAAAGCAATTCTTTATGTCACCACTTTGTGGCACTTGTGATAGTTAGGCTCAACTTGGTTGAGCCAGGATTTTCTGTGGTTTGTTATGACCTGGTAATCTCTCACTGTGTAATATAATGTAATTATTTTTATAGTGGAATTTGTTAGAAGAGTCAGTCAGTTATAAGAATAAAGTTCAGAATCTACCCACAGAAGCCAGGCGCAGTGCAATTAATTTAAAGGGAATTTCCCCAGGGTTGTGGCCTTCAACCAATAGATGTAGATACAGTGGAAAAATCTTGATTTACTTTTGTCGTCTTTGTATTCTGTTTATCAACTTCTCTTTCTTTGAACTTGGGCCAATGGCCTGCCATGTTGTCTGCCAATTCTTGTAGTTATATGCCTACCATCTAATTTCCCAACTTGGGATTCATTTGTTACTGCAACGACATGCCTAACCTAACTGAATTCATTTGCCTTTGCAGTCACCAGTCCATTATCCTCCTACAGATCTCGGCTTGATGATACACTAGTCTGGAGAAGCCTGTAGACCATGTATTTCTCAAGGGCCTGCAACATGCCCATGACAACATTTAGACTTGCCTGCTTCTAAAGATGTGTGGGTCATTTTCTTGAAGCAAATATCACTCTTTTTGCTTTTATGGAAAACCCAGCCTAGGGCAGAACTTTTGAAAAAATAATTTTGTTGGGGACTCATACAACTCTTATCACAATCAATATATACATCTATTTTATGCAAACCACATTTGTACATTTGTTGTCATCATCTTTCTTGAAATATCCTTCTACTTAAGCCCTTGGTATCAGCTTTTTATATTTTCCCTCCCTCCCCACTCCCATCCCCCCATGAATCTTTGATAATTTACAAACTATCATTATTTTTCATATCATACACTGTCCGGTGTGTCCCTTCCCCCACTTTCCTGTTGTTTGTAGCCCAGGGAGGGATCACATGTAGAGCTCTAGAATTGATTCCCCTTTTTCTACTCCACCTCCTCTCTACCCTCTCAGTATCACCACTCTCACCACCGGTCCTGAAAGGATCACCCGTCCTGAATTCCCCATGTTTCTGGCTCCTATCCATACCAGTTTACATGCCCTGGTCTAGCCAGATTTGTAAGGTAAAATTGGAATCACAAAAAGCCGGGCAACATCAGCTACCTTCACCACTTTTGCTTATGCACACATTTGTCTTCAGTGATCATGTTGGGAAGGTGAGCATCATGGAATGCCAATTTAATAGAACAAATTGTTCTTGCATTGAAGAAGTACTTGAGTGGAGGTCCAATGCCCCTCTGCTGGCTAATACAGTACTCTTGAGAGACACCTCTTTATTTTTTGAAAGCACAGAAGGATTTTCTATGAGATGACTTGTAGTAGTGAGCTCATTTCTGAGCTCTTCTATAAATATGAGATCATTGGTAGCTAGAAGTACATTTTGAAAGGCACAAAACCTCACCTTTCACCTGCTAATTCATGTCTTCATTTCATACCAGCAGAGTCTGAAGTTCGATACTGAAATATCTGCAAAAGGCATGTCTGGAGTATTTTATGAAGTCTGAACATTAATGTTGGTGTTGGGTGAAAAAGCACTCAAATTTTAAAAAGCAAAGAAACCTTGATAATGTCTGAGTGAACACATCTACAAAAGAAGCTCCTTGGAAGTTTTTATTTTCCTCTTTTTCTTCAGTGTTTTATGCTAGTTCATCCATTCATCACTTATTTATATGCTTAGGTTCCAAACACCAATTTCATCTGCAAAAATTTAAATTACTAAAAAATAGAGGATAAATAAATGAAATCATAAACTGGATGATGATGACATCACCACATAACTACAAGAGCCCAGAGATTGCGGCTCAGGCATGTTGAAAGATGACCTTAGCCATTGTAGCCAGAGCAATCCTCTTGTCTTTTTGCTATTGTCAAACATCTGTCCTTAAAATGCAGAATTATTTGACATTAGGTAGGGTTTTTTTTAACCATTTTCTTAAGTTTGGAATGCCAACTAACTAGATAGTTGATAACTGAACAGTAAGTGCATAAATCTTATTCCAGTGGTAAAGCAACAATTTTATTTTCAAATTACCATTAATGAACAAAGTAGATGAAAATACCATTTAAATTGCATTTATCTTACAGGATTTATTCCAGTGTCAGCAAGTGCATATGAAGTACATACAGTGTTGCAGATTTTCAATAAAATAGACATTAAATTCTTCATGCTTCTTTTAGCCATTACTAACTCATTGAGAGTAGGAACTGTGGCAAATGGCACTGGAGTTGGAATTTCCTGACTTCCTTTTACTCCCTTATTGTCGCTAGTCAGGAGCCAGAATTACCTCCACAATTCACGCTTTTTACTTATTCTGACACCAACTTTTCTTCTCATAGCACTCCATTTCTGTGGTGGGTTTGATAATTTATTGTAATGTACCTCACAAACAACACTTAGAATGAAGGTTGTTTCCTAGGAATGTTAATAGGTTACTGCAAGTCAGTATCAGAAAATAGTAAGACACAGTCCCTGGTCCACAACAACACCTCTGCTCTGTCAGTAGTCAAGGGTCTCTAATCCTCAGTCCCTAAGGCATGGGATTCCTTGGCTTCTTATTTATGAGCCAAGAACCAGACTGCCTGTTACTGTTTTTCACACTTCTATTGCCTTGGGTCAGATTAGATACTCTATAGTCTTTGTGCTGCTCCTCTATGGTACTGTGCCACAATTTTGTTTCATGTAGTCTTGGGACCGATGCCACCTCAGATAGAGATCTTGGACATGCTCTTCCTATAGATGTGCATGTATTTTAGCAGACCAGATCACCATGTAAAACAAAGGACTGTTTTAACTCACACCTTCTAGGTGCCTTCAAGGAGCTCTTGTGGTTATACATTAAGCTACAATCTGTATAGTCGGCAGCACAATCCACCAACAGTTCCATGAAAGAAAGACTGGACGTTCTACAGCCATAAACAGTTCGAGTTTCAGAAGCATACAGGTGCTCACTATGGGTTATCATTGACTCAATGGCATTTAGTTTGGTCCCCAAGAAAACAAAAGGTATGGCTTAGATCACCCTTCTACTATTGTCAGGATTTATCCCCATCTTCATCATGTGACATAGATTGAAGAAAAACTTAAAATTGTTAAGGTATTTGTCCCGCTTGGATCTACAATCACTGCTCATGGAATTTAGCAGTCAAGCGATCCAAGGACCTGTTACATTCGATAACTCTACGTGATGCAGAAGATGTCTCTAGAATAGTGAACCTGACCCAAGTCATGGCATTTTCAAGTACTTCATATGCATAAGGAAGACTGGATATTGAGTAAGGCAGACAAAGGAGAATCATATTTGAATTGTGGTATTGGAAAATATTGTTGAAAATAATACAGATGATCCAAAGAACAAAAACATCGTTTTTGGAAGCAATATGGCCAGAATGTTCTTTAGCGGCAAGAATGGCAAGGTTTTTTTTTGAACACTGTCATGTTGCCAAAGGACACCAGTCCTGAAAGAAGGACATCATGCATGGTCAAGTGAAGGGAAGCCAAAAAAAGAGAACAGCCCTCAGCAAGATGGAACAACGCTGTGCTTGCCATAACGTATTCAGGCATAGGAACAAGTATTTCCTATGTGCAGGAAGTGTTTCCTTCTGTTGTAAAAAAGATCCTTATGGGTTGGTACCAATTTGATGGCACCTAATAATTGATTAATGAATTCTGTATCTGGGAAATACCTCCAAAGTGGGGCCATAATGTCACTGCAAACCTCTAGGGTAGAATATCCCTGTGGATTTCTGAGAGTGTAAATCCTTACTGGAGTAGAAAGCTCTACCTTTCTGATATGTAGTAAGTCTTATCTTTTTCCTGTACAGACAGATAGTCCAGAATCACAATACATAAAATAATTGTGACTAGAATGGCGATATTAGTTGACTCTATCTCAAGAACTATTTACTTCTCTTAAACTGTTCTTTTTCAGGACAAGGCACAGTTTACTTTAAGCCTTTTGCAATGGTATTGAATATTTTTTAAAAACTTACTATGTGAAATTATTTATTTTACTTTTACTAAGTGAATTTTGACAACCCTAAAAGTCTTTAAGGTCAAATAAAACTAGATCATAGTTGTATTTCAACAAATACTCATGCTAGAACATCACCAAGTTCCTTGAAAAGTGAGAAAACTAGTAAACTCTTAAAGGATAAATAAAAATTAAAGAATAAAACAACGAGAAATACAGAAATGCTAACATAAGACCAAAGCAAGAAATTGTAAAAGTGAGATATATGATTCCTGTTTCTATTCATTTCATGAGAATGCAGACCCTACATTTGTGAACGATCCTTTCAAAGTCTTATTAAAAATAGTAAACCAAAGCTATCACTTGCTAGGATAAACATTCCCCATGTTGATTTGCCTCATATTCCCAGAAAAGCTGGAATGAATGAGGAAGGCAGAGAGAATAAGGGAGGGATGAACAAGGAAGAAAATAATAAGGAAAACAGAATTTGAATTATGGTGTTGGCAAAAAAAATATGGATTATACCCTGGCCAGCGTAATAAATAGTGTGATTGCCTAATTCAAAATGGTAAAAACCATTCCATGATTTAGGATATACATCTTTATGGATTTGATTTCATTGTTGACAGCTAATTTCCCTAGTTCATCCTTCATACATCCCTTGTTCAGATTTTCAATACACGTTTACAGCTGTTTCTTCTTCTCGTCTTGAGTCACGTCCCATCCTCGACTACAGCTACAGAAAACTTTACTACTGTTATGTCATTATGATCGACGCTGCTTTGAGCAGGCAGCTTTTCTGCGGTCAACTTTTGAGGGCGTCCCAACTTGAAGTCTTCAACGTAGGGCTCTGTCTTGGAAGAGTCTCCACAGCTGTTCATAAGGTTTTCGGTATTTGATAATATTCCACTGATAGTCACAAGGTTTTCAGTGGCTAATTTCTTACAAGTGGACAGTGTGTTAATGTTGTCTTGACTGCTCTACTGAAACCCGTTTACCTTGGGTGACAATGTTAGTATTTGAAACGCCAGTGACATAGCTTCCAGAACCAGAGCAACACACAAGCCACCACTGTAGGGCAAGCTTACCAATTGTGACATCGTGTGTCGGGATGCTTTCTTAATGTACATTTACCCTTTATATAAAACTCTCTTATACATATCAGTTTCTGTGGATTTGTTTTCTAGTTTATCCAGACTAACACAGAAGCCGTAACTGGCAGATAAAAGAACACTATGTCAGGAAGCTTATTATAGTTCTTCATCTCGACATATCTATTAGCTATTTAATTTCATCCCTCAGTTTTTTGGGGGTGGGCATCACTGCCCTCTGGTGGTCGTGGGAGCCTCTGAGAGCTGCTGCTGGATTTGAACTGCCCAGCCAGTCCCACACTCAACCACTTAGGCCACTGGGGCTCAGCCCCCATAGCTCAGTTTTATATTAATATAGTGCTCACAAATTATTGTAACCTTCCCCCATTTAAAAAGAAAGATGTTCATAGACAAATGAATAATTTCCGTAAAAATTTAAAAAGATGATCCATGGTGGAAGTGGGATAAGAACTCATAAATTCTTCATTAGCTCGCTCTTTTTTGTTATTAGGAAACTTCTTTCCATCCTATTTCCTCCCCCACTAAAGCATCCAGCAGATGCCCAGTTTGGATTCAACCCCCTACAAGCTCTCCAGGCTTAATGGTACCATATTAGTATTTTAGTTTATCAAGTATTCTAATAGTCACTAGCTAAGCTGTTTATTATTTAAAGTGCTTTTAGATTCTTATTTTTTTTATTTTATTCCTCATGTGAATAAACTAGGTTAGGGCACAATGAAGAACATCATCAAGAAGTTAAGTATGTGCTGAATATAAGAATGCATCATATCCTCATTGTATCATGATTTCTCCTGAATAATCAACACAGTCCCATTGCCCTTTATATCTCAGGGCTGTGGGTCTACATTGTACCCCATTTTATGGGCACTTAATATAAACATGGCTTCTTTTACTTGCCACCGTCAATAACTTTCCCTCATTTCAGTATGAGTTCTTACAAATGCTGAGTCTGAAGACACAGACCTGATGAAGCTTCCGACCACTCAAAAACAACTTGCCGCTTAGCAGACTCTGATTCACAGTTAACCTAGCTGTCCAAGTAGAACTGCTCCAGTAGGCTTCCAAGGCTTCAAATCTTCATGGGAGCAAAGGCCTCATCTTTTTCCTAAGAAGTACCTAATAGATTTGAACTTCTGGACTTGTGGTGAGCAGTAAGTTACTCAACAAGTAGCCCATGACACCATCAGGACTCCCTGGCCTATAAGAATCTATAATTTAATGGTGGGGACTAAAAGCATCATTTTAATACAATTTGCTACTGAGTAGGATGAGGAACTATGGTGGTGAAGTCCGGTCAGTGCTGGAGTGCTAAATGCAGGATTGGCAATTCCAATCCACCAGGTGCTCCACAGGGAAAAGGTGAGGCTATCTGCTCTGATGAAGATGTCCAGTCTTACAGGGCTGAGCCCCAGTGGCATAATGGCTGTGTGCAGGACTGCAGTCCCTTGAGTTGGCAGTTCAAATCCAGCAGCAGCTCTCCAGGAGCAAGTCTGGGTCTCCTACTCCCACCAGAGGGCAGTGATGTCCACAAAACAAAGATGTCCAGTCTTAGAAACCCCCTAGTTGGCATCACTGTGAGTTGGAGTCAACTCCAGGGTCATGGATTTGCCATGCAGGGAACGTGGTAGCTCATCTGTGAAAGCTAATCTCTAAGGAGGAGAGAAAGAAAGGTGTGAAGAGAGGAGAGGGAAGTCAGTTCTGTCCTTATTCCTCTCATCTTCTGCAAAGGAAATCTTTGGAATCAGCAAATACAGCTCTTGCATAAGCTATTATAAATGCTAAAAGCTTATAAAACCTGTTTCCCAGGGCAGGGCAGAGACTTCCAGTGGCAGGTTTGCATATTAAGATATGACGCTTACTAAAGGAAGAAGAAGACCTATTGTAGTTATAACTGAAACCCCTATTGTTTCCAAGAGCCAAGAAGCCACTATGCAATGCTGCCAATATGGCCTCAACAAAGCGTGTGCACCCAAGAAATAGGAAGGTTGCTGTGGCAAGTCATGTTCTCGTGTGTCAATTTCAGGATTTCCCAATGGGAAATGGGTGCAGTCTAGCCTGTCAGTCTGTAGATAGCCAATGAGACCTCTGTGTGGGCATGGCTTTCTCCTAAGAATTCTAGGAAGTCTTGCAGTATTTCCCAATTGGAGGAGAGAGTCTTGACTCAGTCTCTTGAAGACAGTCTGCTGACAAGACAAGATGGCAGCATGTGAGGAACTGGAAGAGTCGGAGGAAAAGCCACATGGGCTTGTCCTGATGGAACCCTACCTCTGGGGCCACAGAAGCCACAGAGAGACCCTTGCCAGCACTGAGATGCTTCTACTGCCAATGGATACTGCTGATGTACCCTGAGGCCTGGAAACGAGGAGCCATGGGGAGACCCCGGACAGTGCCAGGATGCTTCTACTACTTCTGGATACACTGGCCAGTGATTGTCCTAGTGTCATTGCACACGCTTCATGAGTCAAAAAGAGACTTTTTAGACTGGTATAGAACATATGGGCTAATACAGGACTTATAACTTTGGACTGGACTGGGTAGGAATGTTTTCTAAATGTTCCATTCCTCTTGTATATAAACCTTTCCCTTATATCCATGTGTGTTATGAATTTGTTTCTCTAGTCTACCTGGAATAACACAGCTACTCAAATGTGTTTCTGTTAATAAGTTAAAATAGATTTCTAAAAAGGGTTCAGATTATAGCCTCATGCGTACTCCTGGAAAAGTCTCAAATATTTATTCCAACTCTCTTCATTCTTTCAAATCTCATAAAAACAGGTTTTTTAGCCAAGACTCACGTTTTAATTTAGTTAACTCTTGAAGAAAACTGAGATGCATTTAATTGTATCAAATCCTCTAAATGTATAAATACTACTGTGACGTTTAGGATCAGGGAAAATGACATACCATGGACTGAATCCCACATCTCCAAGCTCCTGAAATTATTATAATATGTGTTGTTATGGATTTAATTGGTTCCTCTTCAAAATGTGTGTGGTAAATCTTAGTCTGTGTATGCCCTGTGGAGCAATTCTGCTCTGTCCATGAAGAGTCAGAATTGACTCCATGACAGGGGAGTTGTTTGGATTATATCCCTGTGGATGTTCAACCATTTGAGACCGTGGCTTTCTTTGTGATGTTAATTAATCCATATCCGAATAGGTTTTTCTCTTGACTTAACTATTTAGGAAGTATTTTTAAAAGTACCAATTAAGCATTCATAGAGAGAAGATATATTATATTGAGATCTCAAAGGAATGCTGGGAGGGAAGCTGAGAATTAATCCCCTTCTCACTATGACCACTGGAAAAGATAGAGATGGCATATCAAGTGATGATATATATTTATATATGTATGTATAAATATATGTATGTGTGTATATAAATATATGTCATCAATTTATTCTATTTCTATTAAAGCAGCATTATATAACCAAAGCAAAAGTTTTTTTTTTTTTTTTCTGGGAAAGTGACATTGACCTTTAACTTGCATCTCTTGGGAAATGTTGCCAGTTAGTTCCAATCTTGAGGTTGTCAGTGCCCAGCTGTCTAACTGGGATTGGCTCGTTCTCCAATAGTTTCCATATCCAGAGGCTTATTGCACATAATGTGCGTTGCATGCAGTCACTTCTCTGGGATGATGCTACTGTTGAGATGTGTACTGCCTTGCTTTTTGTTTTACTCTACCCCCCCACCCCCCGCCCCTTAACCCTGACCTTAACCCTAACGAGTGTACTACCTCCTTACTGCTCAAATAGAATGCTAGCTTGCAGCTGGTGCAGTAGCACAGACAGTTAATCAAAGTTGTCCAAAGTCTGAAGAACTCACAATGTATGAGAAGAGAGACCCTAGAAGTTGAAAAGTAGGTAGGGGAAGGTGTCATTTTGTTCAAAACCACGGCTCTTTTACCTCGTTTCACTTGTCACTCTAAATTGTTTGAAGACTGACATACTTTTTGCTTTGTGAGGACTGACAGAATGAGGAGCATGCTTACCAGATGGGACTTGAAAATCCTTGTGCAACTGAGGACTGCTGAAATCAGCTCACAAAGACCAGAATTATCATAATGCATGCATATTTTGATCCAAGATTTCTCATTAGAATAAAAAAGTTTCTCTTGGCCACTTGTATTCCTTTTTAAGGCTTATTGGGTATAATGCATGTACTATAAATGAAATAGTAAAAAGCTTTTCAAACAAGGCTCAGCGACATAGATCATATGATGTGCACACTGCATTCTCAGTGACTAACACAGGAAATACTTTAACACATGGTGGCTATCAAGGTAGTGTGTGTGTGTGTGTGTGTGTGTGTGTGTGTCTGTGTGTTTAGCAGATTTCCAAGAATAATAGAAGTTTGTCTACGGGAGAACTGACTGATGGAGTAGATCTAAACAATGGTTCTCAACCTGTGGGTCATTTAATACCTTTAGGTGCTGAATGACCCTTTTATAAGGGTCACCCTATTCATAATAGTAGCAAAATGACAGTGATGAAATAGCAATGAAAATGATTTTGTGGTTGGGTGTCTCCACAGCATGAGGAACTGTATTAAAGTGCTATGGCATGAAGAAGGTGGAGAACCACTGATCTAATAGAAAGAATGCCATTGAACCTAGCCTTCAGGGAACAGAATAACCAGGAAAATAAAATGTGATTTTTTTAAATTACCATATTATACGACACTGGTATCATAGCTCAGTTTTCTTTTCAAAGCAGTCTACACAGAGACATGAAATAATAGTAGAAATGGATTTGGCATTAGGAGTTCAATCCAGATGCACACTTTGTACATGTGCTTTATTAGGGAAATAGTCAACAGAAGGGTTGGTAATTCAAGGTGGATACCCAAGCTCACTGCCATTGAATCGACTACAATTCAGAGTGACTAGTGACTCTGCAGGACAGCCTATAACTCCCCCTCTGAGCTTCTGAGAGTAAATATTTACCAAAGCCTCAGACCCAAACTCCTGGCCATGGAGTCGATGCTGACTCACAGCGACCCCTGCGGGATTCCAGCACGAACTGTTTATGAGAGTAGAAATCCCAGTCTTCCCCCCAAGGAGCTGCGGGTGGTTTTGAACTGCCCACCACACACATCTCTGACCTACAAGTCCCCACTGGAGCTCCTGCAGGCAAAGGAAAGCCAAGTCTTTCTCCTGGGAAGTGGCTCATGGACTCCAACGACTGACCGTGCAGTTAGCAGCCCCACGGAGAACCCTTGATAAAGGGAGTGAGACATTGAACCAAGTGTGGGAAGGAAGCCTGTGGAACAACTCCACTGCTCCTCTGTCAAGGTGTTCCACGGCGGGAGTCTGAGTGGTCTGTTGGAAGTTGTGCTGCTAGAATTTCCAATCTCAGGAGGGTCTGTCAAGGTGGACAGGGTTTAGTGCATTCATGCACAGGACAAGAGGCAGCCATTCAAGCTAAACAAGGGGATGGGGAGGGGTTCAACACCAGAAGAGGTGTGTGCCAGGGTTGTGACCTTTCACTATACTTCTTCAAGCTGTCTGCTGAGAAATCATGCAAGAAACTGAACTGTAAGAAGAAGATGTGGGCATCAAGACCAGAGGAAGGCTCCTTCATGACGGGAAAAGGGTGAGTGAGACAACATTCCTGGAGGAAAGCACACAGGGCTTGAACCACTTACTAAGGAAGATCAAAGCCGACCCTAATATAAAGGTTTATATTAATATATCATTTGTTTATAAAATACATATTTATATTAATATATTAGCTTTGCCCTAAGATAAAAAAGCAAAAATCCTCATAACTGGACCCACAAACAGCATCATAACTAAGAGCCAAAAGATTAAAGTGCTCAAGAATTTTATTTTCCTAAGATCCAAAGCCAATACCATGGAAGTGGCAGTCAAAAAAACAAAATCAAATGATATATGTGTTGCTTGGGGAAAAGCTGTTGTGAGATAACTTTAAAAAGTTGTGAGAGTTTTAAAAAGCAGTGCTATCACTTTCATAATTGAGGTATACTTGATGGAAGCCCAGGTATGTCCCATGGCATCCTATGCAGGCACGAGCTTGGCAATGAGTAAGGAAGACCAGAAAAGAATATCCACTGTAATGTGTACTGCCAGAAGAACAAGCAAAGCTGTTTTGAAGAGTCCTATGAAGGAAGGACGGTAAAATTGCACCTAGCTTACTTCGGGGTGTGATCAGTAGACACCTTTGTCTGAAGAAGGAAAGACTGGCCCTTAATTTTCAGCAAATGAGGTAAGTATAGTGACATCACAAAAGTAGAAGCCCCTCAAGGAGATGTATCAGCAGAACAGCTGGAGCAATAGAGCTACCCAAAGAGACACTTGTGAGGATGACCCACCACTCGACAAGGTTTTGTTCTGTTGTATATAAAGGTCATTTTTGGTTGAAACAAACCAATATACCTAAAAATGGCAATAATCTACCTAACAAGAATAGAATCTTTCTCTGTTCTGTTGTCAGAGTCCAGGAACTTTTAAATTCATTTCCCTCAATTGTATAGGATCTTTCTTGAAGAGATATCTTTGATAACCAAATCTAAAAGCAAACTCAACACCATTGGGTCAACACTAACTCACAGTGACCCTATAAGACGGGTTATGATTGTTCTTGTGCATTTCTGAGACTGGAACTTTTTATGAGACCAGGAAACCCCTTATTGCTCCTATGGTGCAGCTGATGTTTTGGGACTGCTGATCTCGGGGTTCCCAGCCCATCACATAATCCCTATGTGAGCAGGGCTCCATGCTCTTGATAAAGAGGAACACATTGGAATAGGCATCCACTGTCTGTACCTCAGCCTTTGTTAAAGGCATTTTTATAGGGGCATGAAAACTCTAGTATTTCCAGTTTCCTTATGTAGGATTCATGATCAGAAATCACTCTCAGGCACAGAGCTTGCAGAAGTAAGGTATGGAGATAGGGCCTCAGGACAAATCACATCTGCTATAGCAACTAAGGATGTCTTTCTCTGCTGGGCTGAATGAGCAGAGCCCTGCGATAACTTGATCAAACCAGTTATCTATTCAGGGGCTGCATGTTCCCAGTGATAAAGGAGCAGAAGTTTATCTCAGCCTCTCACAAGGCAGGGCTGCTAAAAAGAAAACACTCTGAGCCCAGAAAACTCTATGATGCACTTTTTCCCAAAGATTTAAGTAAATATGATCTTAGAGAAATATATATGTATGTCTATCACTATATTTACTTGATAATTTGGAAATATATGGAAATTTGATGTCTATGATTATACCACCATGAACATGCCCGATCTCATCTGAAATTTGCCTAATAAAGCAAAAATATTAGATTTAGAGAAAACCATAAAGAAGCATGGGCATCTTAGGTCTCAAAAGGTATGAATAAATAGCTATTAAAAAAGAGAGAAGACAGAAAGGAGAGACAAAGTTTGAAGGAGATTCAGAGTTTTACTTAGGACTGATTTCTTACTTAACAGTTCTTCTTCTTCTTTTTAACCAGCTTATTCTTGAGATGATTTATAGCTGTATATATCCATGAACTCATTGTGCCGGCATAAATCACAAATCTATCTCCCTGCAGCTCTCTCCCTACAGAGAAATCACCTGGTGACTGCAGTTATGAAATGAAATAATTCAAGACATTCTTCCCCCAGAAGTGAGAATGGAAACAGCCCTCAAACACCCACACACCTTCCACAAATTCCACAATGCACACCACTTAGGACGAGGTAGGAAGAACACCAGGGAGAGTACCTGTGAGAGATACAATTTTCTTTCCAGTAAATGCTTCTAACATTCACTTGTTAATGCTAGTGAAAAATAGCCCTGCTGTCCAAATCCACAGTGAATTATAGAAGAAATGGCGCAAATCTTCACAGCCTGGAGAGAGAGGCCCCACTGCACGGGGGTAGAGCTGTGAAATGATTCCCATACTTAACAGAGGATTAGTTTCCCTTTCTGTCACTGAAGTAAACAATCGCAATTCTAAACTGTGAAAAACAGGAAGAAACCCTGGGGAGATTCATAAGACACCTGTTACTATTCTCTATAGAATCAATATACTAATAAACATAAGTGCATTTCTTAAATTTCTCCAGTTTACAAAATATTTTTTGCGTGTCATTTTATGTAGATGTTAAAAAAAATCCTGTTCATGTGAGAGCTGCTACAATGGGGGCTCTTGGTTTTTCAATTACAGGGGGGAGGTTCTTTTCTTTCCTTTTCTCATAATCAAGAGGGTTTATTCGGGGGATTTTGCTTTCCCACAAGTCAGGATCAGCAAACAGGAAGGATAGTCTTTGGTCTCCTCAACCAGTAATCAAGGCCTTCTTTGGTTCTCAGATACTCAGCCACATGGTAGCAAATCCTCGCACCAGGTCTCCTTCATCTGTTGGTCTTTGCCTCTGGGATCTGGGAAGCCAGTCCATCTGGCAAACTCTGTCTCCCAGTTCTGTAGTCTCAGACTGGATAAAAAGGTAGAGTCTCAGTGCTGCTCCTCTAACTCTGTGCCACAGTCTGTGAGGTATATCAGGTCTCAGGTGTCTCCGCCAATAAGGACAGAAATCTTGAATGTGCTCTCCCTGGTTTCTTTCTTCTCCAGGTTTCTTTCTTCTCCATGGTTATTTCAAAGATAACTCATCAAGATGGCCCAAATGTTTATAGGCAGGGAAATGGTAAATGAAACTGGCCCATCCCTTCTCTTACTGTTAGACACCATGGATATGCATAGGTCCAAACAATCACTTGGTGGGAGCGCTGTGGACTTGGGTAGGAGGGTCGTCTTAGGCAATCTCAGGCAAAGGGTGTTTTCTGTCTCAGTCTTGCTGTTGGGAACACTTGTAATAACTCAGTTGAGTTACCAGAGTTACAAACAACTCTGTGGAAGCAAAGACCTGGCCACCTTCTCCTGGGAAGATTTCAACCTAAGAAGCCCCAAGGGATTGTTTTGGTCCATCATATGGGGCACTTTTGACCAAATTGGGTTAATGGCAATGTACTGGACACATATACAAAGATACATCTTAATGTAACTCTGAATTTATAAAATGAAGTTAGCTATTTAAGTTAAGGTTCCGGCTTTTAAATTTGTCCTCTTTGAGACTCATAAATTATGACATTATTTACATTAAGATGGTGAATTATGAAAATAAACTTTGCTTGTGAAGGCTACTGTCTGTAGGACCTGGTGAGTGTGAGTGTAGTGTTAATGTAGTTTTGTTTCTACCATCCAAAATTTGCATATGCCTGAGGCTTACCCACTCAAAGAGTAATTAAAGTAAGATGAAGAATGCGACAAGAGAGAGAGATAAGGAGAAGAGGATAGCAGTGGACAGTAGGAAAGATTAGGGATAGAAGTTGCAGCAGTTGGCGAGCATGCTGCTCTGCACAGAAGTTAGGATGAAGAGGCTTGTGCTTGTGAAATGCTGACCCAGCAGTGTGCAGCCCACTCTTTGGTTGCTTAGCTAGAATATGGTGGTCATTTGTACTTGTGAGCCTGCATCAATAATATTTTTTTTATCAATAATTTTTTGAGAAGGAATCATTGGACAAAAATGTAAGGCTTTGGCTCAGTTACTAATAATTGACTTAAAATGTTGCAGTTACAAATAATTGAACTAAAATGTAAAGTGGGTTTCTGCAATTATGTGGTTGTTCTCATGTAAAGACTCACTGCCAAGGAGTCTATGCAGACTCACAGTGACTCTGAAGGACAGGGAAGAATTGCCCCGTGGCATTTCCAAGACTGTAACTTTACAGGAGTAGAAAGTGGCTCCTTTGTCCCACAGAGAAGTGGGTGGCTTCAAACTGCTGACCTCGAAGAGTGCAGCGCAATGTGTAACCATGAAATTACCATGCAATGTGTAACCAATGTGCCACCAGGGCCCTGATTCTGTACTTAGGATTCCTCTAATCTAAGAAATGACACATTTGAACAATCTACAACTATATTTGTCCCACATCATTATATGATTAAAACTGATGATAATAACTACAAAAAAAGAAGTCAAGATGAAAGATGAACAGTGTGGTTCTCATCAATTGAGCTAGAGTTACTTCTCCATCAACTTTTGATGTTTGTTTTTCTTCTTCTAATGACAGTCATGCCCTTGGAGTTTTGTTTGTTTTGTTTTGTTTCCATTATTTCTTTCTTTCTTAATTTAATTGTAATTTCCATTAGAACATAAATTCTCTGAGGCCAATGACTTTTTCTATTCTCTACTGACAGGATCCAGAATTGAATCAGCTAGAGAGTGTACTTATCTGATTTGACAGCTCACTAGTCACTTCTTCTAAAATAACTCTCCCATTTCCATTAGAGAGTCCCCCTTCCTTCTGGTGTGTTGTCTCAGTGGGAAGGTAAATCTACGTGGAAATCCTCTAGTGAACAACTCTGGAGATATCAAAGGGGTCTCACTAGCCTAACACAGGGACAATAGATCCAAGACCTATGATCAATCAAAAAGTCGCTCCAGGAACTCTGTATTTTGAATGCATGTCTCAAGTTCAAAAAATTCAAAAGTAAGTAGAAAACATTTATCCCATATGTAGTGCCCTGGTCAGATTGTTCATTGCTATCACATCACTGCTTTTGTTTCTGCATTTCATCCTCCAAGTGATTCAAAATCTACCTTCATTTTTTGTAGCCAAGCAATCCGAACAAGGAGGGACATGCTCTTTCAATTACTTTGAATCTGTAAACACCTCTAATATTTGGGGGGATGGAATTATTTGTCTTGTAGCTCAAATCCACAAAGGATCTACTGTAATTCAGTTGTATATAAAGGACAGAAAAATGGCATAACTACTATATATCTCATGGAGATTTTTAAATTTACCTATTTCTGATCATAAAACTCCATAAACTTGAGGACAAAGATGATTTATAATGTATTAAAGCATTTTTTCAAGAAATTAAAAGTTTTTTTCAAGAATAAAAAGCTTACTGATATATTGCTTTGGTGTTCACAGAATACATGACTTCTTTGATATTATCACATCCTGGGATAGAATTTTCAATACATTTCAAAACATTTTCTCCTTTAATGAATTACAGTCTCACGGACCCACAGCATCAAATATATTCTGTCCTCTAGGCTCACTTGGGTTGAAATGGACATGATGGAAATCTGTTTTTCTTTTTATTAGTAAATAATTTTATTGGGGGATTATGTAACAATCCAAGCATCAAGTGCACGTTTGCTTGTTTTTAACTATATTATCTTGGCTCCCATGCTCCTCATCTGTGAAATAAGAGGGTTGGACTTTCCCTTGAAGATCTTAGAGCTCTAATGCTGATGATATAAACCTATCTATCCCCGATTCTTCAAGAACATGTTACCTCTGCTATTTAGTGTTTTAAATACTGCTGAGATGACCTGATGGTTCAGGCACTAGAACGGTTCTTCATATACAAAGAGATCGTTTGAGGAGTACACAATCCAGGTGTCAATACTGCCAAGAGACAATTACTGCGGGGAATGTTAAAAGTGCAGCCATAAAGATAACCATAGGAGGTGGTGGGAACACTGAGGAAAATGACTTATCTTGAGTGATTATACACAAAGGTTCTCTGGAAAATCTAATGCTGCCCCTGAATTTTAAATACACATGGTGACCAAGGAGAAAAGCAGAGGCAGGAGCACACAAGGCAGAAGGAAAAGCTTGAGAAATAGACAAATTTAAAACAGATATTGAATGCAGATAAAAAGTCAGCAGTTCAGATTATAAAATGCAGTATTGAGGGTGAAGAGAGGTCAAGTTGGGGTGATAGGCAGAAGACTGGTGTGGCTTTTGAGTCATTTAACTATTCTATTGTGAAGACAACAGAGAGACTTTCAGCAAGGTAGTAAAAGGAAGAATTGTTATTTCAGACAATTACCCTCATGGCCAAGGAGGAAATGCATCTGAGGAGTCACAGACTAGAAGTGGAATGGTCAGTTAAAAGAGCTGAGCACAGAAGTCAGCTTGGGGGCAGGGGGAGAGGTGTGAGCATGCAATGTAGCTCTCAGGATCTGGAGCACAGGTTCAAGAGTTTTTCTCCTGGAAGAAGCTGGAGAAAAAGAATCGATAGCTGCTTCCAGTAACTGGACAGTAGTTAGTGTGGGAATACCATCCCTACTTAAGAATAATACTGAAGTGAAATACAAGATTATTTAAACATTTTCTCTGGCATATTTTTTGTGTGTTTTGGCCTAAGAAGGGAAAAATATTTTAAACAGTTAATTCTAAGAAAGGTAATTTTGCTGAACTATAGGATTAAGGAACTGAATTTATTGAAGACTAAGGTAGATATAAATTTCTAGGCCAGATTACTAGAGAGGAGAAGGAAAACCAGATAAACTATTCTAATAGAAAAAAGTAAGAGATAAGATAGGCTAGATAAACAATATGGAGGAGAAAACAATGGGACATGGGAGAAGGGAAAGTGGGGGAAAAGGAAGTGGTGTTAACAAACCCAGAGACAAAGGAACAACAAGTGATCCAAAATCAGTGAGGAAGGTGTAAGAGACCTGGTAGGACATGATCAAGGCAATGTAACCAAGAGGAATTATTGAAGCCCAAATGAAGGCCAAGCATGAGAGTGGGGCAAGAGGAAAGTAAAAAGAAATAAAGGAAAGAACTAGGAGAGCAAGGGCATTGATAGAGATCCAAATAATGACATGTACATATGTAAATGTATTTTATATGAATTATGAGGAAATAGATCTATGTACATATACTTACAGGTTTAGTATTAAGGTAGCAGATGGACCTTGGGCCTCTACTCAAGTACTCCCTCAATGAAAGAACACTTTGATCTATTAAACTGGCAATCCATGATGCTCACCTTCCTGACATGATCGCTGAAGACAAATGGGTGCATAAACTAATATGGTACAGAAAGCTGGTGGTACCCGACTATCAAAAGATATAGTGTCTGTGGTCTTAAAGACTAGAAAATAAACAAGTGACCCTCTAGCTCATAGTTTTCCAAAGTGGGTGCCACCGCCCCCCAGGGGTGTATAGAATGACCTAAGGGCATTGTAAGAGCAGATACCTACACTTTATCCTGAATTCTGGGCTGGAGTACAAAAGGTTTTCATTGCTAGGGAGGTCATGAGGAATTTTTTTTAGGAGGACAGTAGACCATATAAGTTTGGGAACCTCTACTCTAGCTCATAAGCAACAAAGTTCACCTGGAAGAAGCACACCAGCCTCTGTGATCATGAGGTGTTGATGGGATCAGGTATCAGGCATCAAAGGACAAAAAATCATACCATTGTGAATGAGGGGGAGTGTAGATTGAGGACCCAAAGTCCATCTGTAAGCAACTAGACATCCCCTTACAGAAGAGTCGCAGGGAAGAGACGAGTCCTTCAGGGTGCAGTGTAGCAATGTTAAAACATACAACTTTCTTCTAGTTCTCAAATGCTTCCCCCCTCTCTCCCCAAACCTCTTGCCCACTGTCATGATCCCAATTCTACATTACAAATCCAGCTAGACTAGAGGACATATAGTGAGACAGATAGGAACTGGAAATATAAGGAATCCCAGAGAAATGAACCCCTCAGAAACCAATGGTGAGAGTGGCAATACTGGGAGGGTGAAGGGAAGGTGGAATAGAAAGGGGAAACCGATTACAAGGACCTACATATAATACCTTCCCTGGGGGACAGAAAACAGAAATTCACGTGAAGGGTGACATCAGACAGTGTAAGATAAGACAAAATAATAATAATTTATAAATTATCAATTATTTATTAGGGAGGGGTGCAGTTTTGGAGGGGGCAAATGAGAAGCTGATACCAAGGTCTCAAGGAGGAAGCAAATGTTTTGAGAATGATGAGGCCAACAAATGTACAAATATGCTTGGCACAATGGATAGATGTATGGATTGTCATGAGTTGTATGAGCCCTTAATAAAATAAATGATTTTTAAAAAGTAAGATAGGGATTCCTTTGAGTCTTAAATCACATACTTAAACTACATACCATCGTTTATTTGGAGTCAGGCTTTAGGGGAGGAAGAATAAGTATGAGAGTAAAAACAGTGACTTGCATCGACCTGGCTAAATGAAACTGGAGTTAATAGAAAGCTAGGTCTTCATATTTCTAACTACTGAACCAGAAAATCATGATGAATACTGGAAACATTCATTTTATACCCCTAAGATTATTTTACATGCAAAATTTAACTAGTATAAGCCCCTCTCAATGACTGTAGCAGAATATAAAGCCAAGTTTCAGAAGTATCTAATTGATCCTTCAGTAATTTATTTGTATTCTGAAACAGATTTTAATGCCATTGAAAGACAACAGAATCTAGACATTCAAGATCATGACATTCAAAATATTTAGCTTAGACTTTAAATTGGGTGATTCTTTCAACAAATTAAGAAAAAGCATTCCAGATAATATGACATCCATTCTTGATTCGGACTATCAGCAAACTAGGAATAGAATTGTGGAGTAGATTTATACTAAAATCTACACAATCATCTTAAAATAGTGAAAACCTGAATTAGCGCTGTCAAAGTCTAGAAACAAGAGGCTTTGTTTCCTTTCTGATTTGTTGTTGTTTACAGAACACTAAAGTTCTCTAATAGGTCTGATTGTCCTTCAGATAATGTTCTCTTCCATTTAATGAACTCATCAATTGTTTAAGTCAGTTTCTCTTAAACACACGATCTTTCTGACAAACACTTTTCATCATAATACTCTTCCACAGAATGTGGTCTCCATTGTTTCTCCTCCATTTTCTAATGGCAAAAAGAGTTACAGGTCAACAGAAGCTATACCTTAAAGGGTAAATATTTTTTGTCCTTGGCCCTTCAATATTCTACATCTATCATGCAATACACCAGTTAAGAATATACCTTGTGCTAATTGTCTTGCTTTCCTAATATTGCTTACATATTTTAATTTTTTCATGGAAAATATCTACTCATTACATACTAATGACTTGCATTGAACTGATTTGTTGCTGGGAGATCAAGTCATATAATGGAAAGAAGACAAGGTTTGTAATTACACGGGCTGTCTTCACATCTTAGTTTCCCCACACCCTGTGTGTTAACTGACAGAGGCTATTTAATCTTGGTGAATGTCAGAGCTTTCATATGTAAAATAGGAATAATAATGCTCAGCTCATATTTTTGTCCAGTTTAACCAACAGGATACATGCAAATTAGGTAAAATGAACTGTGAATTTTATTTCTTTACAGTACCATCGATGCTGAACTCTGTTGCTTTAGGGGCATGTTTGATGAACAATCATTGTTACCTGGGAAAATGTGGAACTGTATGCTGTCATTTTAAGCTAAACAAGCTGGTTGCTCTTGCTTCCTCATACATAGACCCCCTACGTATCATATCACAGCTGGATAGCGCTTCAATGCCTTTTTATAGCTTCTATTCTCACAAGCCAACAAAACAGAACAGATTCTGCCTACTGCTAATCAATGCCACATGTAGTACAATGAGCAATTAAGCCCAGAAAAAGAAAAGGGGCATTAATAATAGAACACTTGATTACTGAGAGATTAGAACCTGAAATTGTGTTTGCATTCTCTGTTGGAAGGTATAATTTAATTAGCCAAGTTGGAAAGGGTTTAAATGTGACAGAACACTAATATTCCACTTCTGCAATTTCATAACCCTTTCTGCATTTGGAAGAAACGAATCATTCCTGAATGAAGACTTTAAACTCGCTGAGATGCAATTCATGGTCCCTATACAATCACCTGAGTTCTCACCATTTCTGCTTCCTATTTTGCTCCCTCACTCTAGTAGAAGTCACTCCAGAGCAAGAAGCCAGGCCAAACCAAATGCCAACATTTCCATCAATTCCTCTCCAAAAAACAGATTAAGGAACACTGCTCCCCGCACCCCTCCATAGTCATCAAGTAAACGGAAGCTTAACTGTCATTCTGGTTCTTCTCCACACTAAGGACTTCATGATTACTTATGAGTTATAGGCCCAGTTTAGGCAATTTTGGTAACCTAGGGCTAAAAGTAGACAGTAATAAGCGAAATGTGGTAAAGTCTAAATCACTGTCTTATTCAAATAGAGGAAACAGATGACATAAGTCTCAGTTCACACTCACCATGTTGGAAAGGCAATATACTCTTCAAAGAAGCAGGTACACAATCTATCAGCTTGATTGAAGGGTGAAAACTTAAATAGGTGTGGTAATCACCTAATCTGGTGTCAATTTGAGAATTTAGAGTATAGGATTGGAGTCTAGCCTGTCAATCTGGAGATAGCCAATGGGATCTATGTGTGGGCGTGGCTTTCTTGAGAATTCCGAGGTATCTGGCTGTATTTCCCCCTTGGAGGTAAGAGACCCTTCAGTGTCTTGGAGATGCTCTCCTGACAAGACACAAGGCTGACTCCCCGTGAGACATCCCAGACAGGTAGCCACAAGGACTTATATCCTGTTGGAACCAGACCTCTGAAGCCAGCAAAGTCACATAGAGACTCCAGTCTGCGGTGAGATGCTTTTACCACCACTGGATACACATGACTCTGCATCCACTGGCCTGTGTTTATCCTGGTGTCATTGCATGTGCTTCATGAGTCAGAAGAGGACCTTATAGATTGGTATTGGATATATCGGCTAATATTGAACTTATAACCTTGGACTGGACTAGGCTAGGATATTTTCTCTATGTTCAATTGCTCTTATATATAATCCTCTTTCTTACACACATAAGTATCTGTGGATTTGCTTCTCTAGTGTACTCAGACCAACACAGTGGGTCTGTTCATGCAAAATTCCATACTTAATAGGCAGTTGGCTCTGAAGAAACTTATGATGGTTAAGATTAGTGCCACCTTGGTTGCACTCAGGGAAAGGTGTGGGTGGAGTCCCGCCTCTCCACAGGTTACTGCCTGATGATGTCTCCTTGGGGATGTGGCCAATTTCTGAGACAATGAGGAGGACTGGTCTCTCTCTTGGCCCTCTCTTACTTTTTCCTTTGATCCTGTGTGTGACTTCTGGGGCCTGAAGCCCCTATGTGGCCTCTTGACCTTGGAAGCTGTGGGCAATATGTCATTATCTTTGCCTAAGCCCAAATGCCACTCTACTCCCACCTTCCTGAGGTCTTCTCACCTTCTGGTTTGTGTTGTTGCTCTGTGAGTCAGAAAGGAGTTTCCAGTGTATCCTCAGAATGATGCATTTGAATTCGATTTTGTTAGCCTCTTCTGTAACAGTGTGGGCTGCTTTGTTGATATAACTTTCTTTCTTTATCTAAATGTCTTTCTTATATATACCTATGTCACTGTTTGTTTTTTTTCTCTCTCTCTCTCTCAGAAAAGCTCCCTTGATTGGCTATTCCTAGGAAGGACTGGACCAAGAATGATTGTTCAGATGCCAAGACTTCGATATTCTGAGTGTTTCACAGCAACTTCTAAAGAGAAGAGTGGGAGATGTCCAATCATGGGTATGGTTAGAAACATTGCTAGGTAGTAAGTAGAAAAAGAGGTTAATTTATATCAGACCTAATTTTAGGGACAATAGCAATGTAAAGAGGAAATTTTATCCAAGTCACTTTATTCGAAGTATTTCTTTTCCTCAAAATGAAAACAAGGTGTGCTAACCTCTAGGAAACTGACTTGGGGATTAGAAAATTGAACAGGGGAACTGAGACTGGTTACGGAATCCCAAATTCTAACTATCTAGTTCCATGAATAAGTCCTAGAGGTTATACTTAGTTCACCTATTCATCTTGATTGATAAGTACCCACAGAAGTGTCCTAATAGCAAGAACATTTATAAGTAGATAATCCTAGAATAATCTCTCTATGGAGAAATTGATCTAGGGAGCAGTGTTGTGATGGGTTTGAATGGACTACAGGTCATCCAGTTAACTTTGAATTTTAACTAAACCACAAATATATTTTAAGATATAGCAAATGGTGTTGTTAGTTGTGTTCTAGTTAAAAAATTCACGGGTTTATTAAAAATTAAAATGAAGTGTTAAAAATGATAATATTGGGCATTTTCCATTGAAATCTGTTGGATCACTTGAACTCAACCAGAGAGGTCATCTCAGGAGCTAAAGGTGACTATTTTTTTGATGTCAAAGGTGTGTTCTTGTTAGATTTCTTAAAGGATGGTGAATGATCACAGGAAATTGACAGGAAAAAATTCAAGAAAATGAAAAGCTGCACTGGTGACACAAAGGCCAGGAAAGTGGCCTTTCATGGGATTTCATATTATTTTGTCAACAATGCATTGCTCTATCTTCCGGTATAGTGAAGGCTGTCCTATATGGATTTTGTTGAGAATCATCACCACATACATCATTTAGCTTTCATCTTATCCTTTGACACTGATATTTATTCTTACTGTTCAGCATCCTGAAAAGGAGCATAAATTGAGACTCTGAAGGATGCCCAAACAGCCACTTGACAGCATACACGAAAGAGCATATGACTATTAGAGGTAGGGAAATACCACCTTCAGAAATAAATAACCTTAAATAGGGACTCTAAGAAAGGGATAGCTGCATATTTGACAATTTTTGTTAAATGTTTCTGATTTAGTGACAATAAGCATAAGTCTCAGCTCCATGTTAGACATTACAGTGACAATTGGAAGGAAATTGGTGCTTCTGCCAAGGATATTACCAGATGCAGTACAGAACTAGGTTTATATCTCTATGGGATCATGGGGTTTAGAAATTTCTGTGTTCTTTTAAAAATAATTTCAAAAGGGGCTCTTACAACTCTTATCACAATCCCTCTATCCATTGTATCAAGCACATTTGTGCATGTGTTCCCATCATAATTCTCATAACATCATCTTTCTACTTGACCCTTGATATCAGCTCCTAATCTCACCCCCCCGCCCACCCTCCACATGGACACTACGAGTCCATGTAGTATTTAGAAGTTTCTACAAGAAGAAATGCCTAGGGTCAAGGAAAAGATAGACCTAGGTATTTTTCAATGATACCATTCATTGACAGACTGTTAGAAATTATGGACAAAGATATTATTTCTGACTTTTATTGAAATGTGTTCTGTGACCTTTTGGTCCCTGAAATCCCATCAGTCGCCTTTCTTCCTTTCTGAGGCTTGTTTTCCTGTAATCTTAGTGCTGTCCTCAGTGTGGCTGGTCCCAGACCATGGGTATCCACAAGGAGCAATTGCTCTCTGTCTCCTGGTGTGAGATTAATCTCAAAGATCAGTGTATGTTTCCTTTGGAGTTTTAAGGATTTTAATTTTATTCTTAATAGGGTTTAATTATAGAGCCATGTCGAAGTCAGCTATAGTCTGAAATTTTAGTCTGGATCAATCACTGACTGATCATGTGCCACTGGGCTAGCCAGTTAACCAGTATGGTCTCAGCTTCCATGCATGTAAAAAAGAAATAGTTGGTGGAATAGAAAAGGGGTACCAATTTCAGGGATCTACATGTAACCTTCTCTCTGGGGCAAGAAGTGAGTGAAAGGACACATTGGACAGTGTACAATATGAAAAAGTAATAACAATTTGTAAATTATTAAGGGTTCATGGGGGAGGGAAATATGGGAAGCTGGTATTGGGGCTTTCAGTGGAGGAAGGATGTTTTGAGAGTAATTGTGGCAACAAGTGTGCAAATATGGCCTGTGTACAATTGATGTATGTACGGATCATGATGGGAGTTGTATGAGTCCCCAGTAAAATGATTCATTTTAAAAAAGGGAGGAAGGAAAAAGAGCTTATATCAAGGGCTCAAGTAGAAAATATTTGGAAATGAAGATGGCAACATGTGTATAAATATGCTTGATACGAATGATGTATTGGATGTTATAAGAGCTGTGAGAGCCCCCAATAAAACCATTGGAAAAAAGAAATAATTATGCCTTCCTCCTTTCCTATGGCACACCATTATTATTGAAAGTCTATTGAGATGTGTGAAAGCATTTTGTAATCCATTAAGAGCCTCAAAGAAGTTGTTATTTTATTGTCATTAATTCTCATTTTCTGAGGGACTGAGACTTTGTGTGAGAGATATAGAAACACTTACCTATTTCAAGAGGAACATTCAAAATAAAATTTTAAATTCAAGAGTGAACTGTGTTTTGTCTGAATTCAATATGTTTTATTTATATGGCCTAAGAGCAATCCAGCTTGCTTCCTTTAAGACAATGCCACATTGTCTAGGAGAGATATTTTTGCCTAATACATAAAATTTTGGGTACCAAAAGGTTGATGCATTCTACAAAACAATAGCACCGCTCTTGGCACAGCCTCCTTTATGCCTCAAATTATATTTTGATGCAATGTGCCAGAATGCCAACCCTAAGTACCTCTTTATTTGCCTTCCAGGCATACCAGAAATACAAATAAAACACTTTTGTTTTTTTAGTTGTAAGATCAAGCTTAACTTTAACTCAAGGAGTTGTCTAAAAAGGTGGGTGATTACTTCCTTTCCTCCAAACGATGCCATCAAAGAGATGATTCCATACTATTTCCTCTTTGTTCTCCTGCCATATGCCAGGGAAAGGCACTGATGACTCCGTGTATCCACTTTGGAACTCCCATAAAATGTGATCATCACCTGTAATTTATCATTTTCTGCCCCTTTGTTAAGCCAGAGAGAAAATTTACAGAACACTTTCCAGGCTTATGAAATAAAGACAACTTTAGTTTTTTGGGGTTTTTTTTGGAAATGTATATAACGTCTCTTTTTCCAAAGCTCGCCCATGCCTTTTAGAGCACCTCTTTCCTCCCTTGAGTGGAAGAAAGATTTTGTACTCCGATACATAATTACAGTCTTGGAAACTCATAGAGGCACTTCTACCCCTTCCTGTAGAGTTAGAATGAGTTGGCATTCACTTGATGCCAGTGAGGTTTTTGTCCCCCTCCCCCCAACCCCCATCTAGTTCCTGAAGCTGACTTGGTGACACATTTCTGTGCTGGAGGTATAGTCAGACAAAAAGAGCCATCAGAGGAGGGGAAATGGGCGAGAGAGGGGAGAACAAAAGAAAGGCGGAAGGAAGGAAGGGAGGGAGTCCACAAGGGAGGGGGGGAGGAAAAATCATAAAAAACCAGACTTGCCCGAAGGACACTTTTGACATGTTCTAAGCCCATATTTCTTAAGCTTTTCCATGATTCATTTTGAGGCTACTGGGACAAAAATCTTTTCAGTTGGTTTCCCAATAGACTGATTGTTGACGCCTCATAAAATGCAGGACTTTTAAAAGAAAGTACACTGTCCTAGTCATCCCAACCCTTCCAATCGTTGTGCTTCCCATGGCTTTATAAAGCAGTCATTTGTCAAACAAAATAAGTAATACACTGTGGCACTCACTGATATGGGTCAATTTCAGCACTGGGAGTGTAGGGGTGGAGTCTAGCCTGTCAATCTGGAGATAGCCGATGAGGCCATGACTTTCTCCTGAGAATTCTGGGAAGTCTTGAAGTATTTCCCTATTGGAGGTGAGAGACCTGCCTCAGTTCTTTGGACTGACAAGACAAGATGGTAGCATAGACCCTAAGTCCTAGGAACTGGTGGAGCCGGAGAAGTCACATGGGCTTATCCTGATGGAACCAGACCTCTGAAGCCAGAAAAGCCACAGACGGACCCCTGCCAGTGCTCAGATGCTTGCACTGCCAATGGACATTGCTGAAGGACCCTGAGCCCTGGAAACAACGAGCCATGGGGAGACCCCTGTCAGTGCCACGAGGCTTCTACTCCTCTGGATACACAAGACTCTGCACCCACTGGCCTGTGATTGTCCTGGTGTCATTACACATGCTTTGTGAGTTGGAAGAAAACTTTATAAACTGGTATTGGACACATGGCCTAATGTTGGACTTAAGATCTTGGACTGGACTGAGTTGAGATGCTTTTTCAATGTCCCATTCCTCTTGTATATAAACATTTCCCTTATATCCACATGCATGTTTATGAATTTGTTTCTCTAGTCTACCCAGACTAGATAGATGCATTGGAAGATAGATGCATTACAATTGGAAGTAAGTGAGTTTTAAACTTAAAACCTGGGCCATAACTCTAGCTGCAATCTGCTTATATGAATGAGAAATAGACTTCTACTAAAATTCTTCATGATTGGGAACCTTTCTGAACAGTTGGCACTGAAAGTTAAAGAACAGAGGTCCTGCAAGAGTCAGTAATTACAATGACTTACCCCTCATCAAAGTTGGGAGATAGTGATGGAAGGAGTGGGAAAGTATTGTTAGAGTAATCGATTAAGCAGTTTGTTTAGGGTCTTCAAGAGTTATATGAAATTGAAACATTGTATCATTATGTGCAAATTAAACCAAGCGGGAATTGAGAAAAGAAGGCCCACTGAAGTTCATGGGCAAAATACAAGACAAAGTCACACATTAGAGTATTCTTGATAACCAAAGTCCTATTGTTAAGTCATTACATTAAGAAAAGACAATCAAAAGCTGGAAGAACATTTCAGCAGATTACTAGATTCTCCACTTTCCTATTGGCAATTGTTCTGTATATTAAGTATTTTGAAAAATGACTGACTTTCCACCAAGATGAACATTTTCCATCTAAAGAAACACAGCATAGAGGACTGAGCCCTGGTGGTGTAGTGGTTGTGCACAGGACTGCAGTTCACTGGGTTGGAGGTTCAAATCCAGCAGCAGTTCTCCAGAAGCAAGGCTGGGCCTCTTACTCCCACCACCAGAGAGAAGTGATGTCCCCCCAAAAAAATTTTTAAAAAAAGAAAAGAAACACAGCATACAAAGAAGTAAGTAAACAAATTTCCATGTATGGGGAAAAAAAAAACTCCTCAGAAAGTACTACAAAAACAAACAAAAAGCCTAGTGCTGTTAACCTGTTCTCAAAAAGGTTAATATTCATGATAGTCTCTGTTTTACTTCTGTCAGTAATCTCATTCCAAATTCACCTTCTGCAATTTCAAGACTAAATACAATTTTCAGATAAGAATGTTGTTTTTGTGAGATGGAGGTGAAAGGTTGTGGTGAGATCCTGAACAGAAAGAAACAGTAAGATTTACTCTTTAAAGAACTAAATCTCATTTTTATTTCTTTTAAAGAGATTACACTGACTAATGACACAACATAGTTCTGCTTTTCACACACCTACTAAAGATTCTATGGGGATATCCTCCCCTTGATTAGAAAAAAAAGGCATCAATCACCAATGACAGATATCATATAATTCATGACTTCAGTGATTCACTATATATATGTATATATAAATATAATCAATATGTATGTTGTTCTTTAATGAAACCTCAAAGTAGCTCAACATTTCTTATAAAAATCATAAGTCCTAATCATGTTGCAAGCATGTATCTGTTCTTTCTAGCCCTGAAATGGAGTTAAGGAAGTAAGAAGGCTAGTTAGTTGAATTAAAGGGTATAGTAATGGTACTATTTTTGCCCTTTCCATACTAGTTTTTTATACCCATGTGCCCAATTATTTTTATTTTGTATGAAAAATACATAGATAAAAAGTTTTCCATTTCAACATTCTCCACATGTATATGTAATTCACATGGATAGTGACATTTTTAAATTTATTATACTACTCAAACCTTGTTATTAATTTCCAACATTTCTCATGACCTTTAAAAGAAATCCTGTGTTTCAGAAAAAGTGAATTTTCCTTTTCTCTTCCCTCCTACCCATTCCTGGTAGCCACCATGAATTCCCACCTCTCTCTATTTATCTTTTTATATAGTCATATAAGTCAAATGATATAATAATTATACTTGTAAGGCAGTTATCTTGCACAGTATAATGTTTTAAAAATTATATGTATAAGGATATTTTAGGGCTTGATTTTTCTTTATAGCTTATTATAATTCATTGTATATGTATCACATATATGTGGGCTTGTATTCTCGTTCTTTTTGACTTTGTGTATAGTATACAATTAGCATTAATAATACAAGTATGTGTTTATAACATTCCTTGTTTCAATTCCTTTGAGTGCATTCTTAGAAGTTGAGTTACTGGATCTTATGACGATTCTATAATTAACCTTCAAATGAACCATCAAACGGTTTGCCATAGCAGCTGTACTATTTCACAATCCTCCCAGCAAGGGAAGAGGGAGAGTTCCAATTTCTCTGAATCTCATCAAAACGTATATTTAAAAAAAAATCATCCCAGTGGGTATAAGCATACTTTGTTGTCATTTTGATTTTCATCTCCCTAGTGACAATTTCAGGAGAAATATGGGACTTTCTAGTTCCATCAAATGTTATTGTCTCAGAAAGTTACAGAGGTAGGTCTATCCTGTCCCCTGGGACATCTGGTTGGCAGCATTAACTTGCTGTATAATGAGTGAATGGATGATGACATTTTTGGATGTGGGTGGCAACTTATATTTCTTCTTTGATGAAGTTCTTTTCCTACCTTTTGATTGATATGTTTTTTCTTGTTAATTTTTAGGAGTTTTTATAAATGTTTTTAAATATTGAAACTTTAATAGATATGTGATTCCCCAAAATGTGCCCCCACTATATGTTATCTTTTCACACATGTCCACTTCTAAACCATGTCTCAAGAACAATAGATGCCTTCTTTTTGAAATATAATTTATTGATATCTCATGTCAGCAGAGAGCTCAAAGGGCCAGAGCATCATGATGAATGTCAGAAGATACAAAAATGATCCCCAAAGATGGGGAAACATTGATTTACCAATGCTCTTAGAGACTAAGATCATAGTAACAGACTATTTCATTGACTACTAATATCTTTAGTTGACATGGTGGTAGAGAATGATTGAAACTGAGAATATGAAAGCATCTAGTGAAAAATGTTTGGAGTTATATAAACATCGTTTATAACATCGTTTTTATAAACATCGTTCAAGAATATACACTTTAGTCTCAGTCCATAGATATTAAAGGACTCTGTGAATGAGAACTACCATATATACATGAGTATAAGCCAACCCAAATATCAGTCACAGCAGCTAACTTTATCACAAAAACAACATATAAAATGGACCGAAAAACTCAGTTTAGACACGAATATATATGATAAATGTCTTATTATTTTGATTGATCTAGAAGTATTGTAATGTAATGATGCCTAGAACCTCTGTCTAAATACTGATGATATCAACATCCTGCCTTTATTGTAAATCTCTTACTGTGCTTGAGGACCTTCACCAAGACTGACTAGCCAAAGGACTTGGCATCCTCGCTCCCACATGCCACTATCCACCTGGACAGAAATCTTATGTGTGCTTCATTGGGGCACACTCAGCTTTGTAAGAAGAAACAATTATTCTTAAAATAATTTGCTTAAAATAAGTGGATGGTACATGGAATTGGTAAAACAGTACTAGCCTTTTGGTTTAGTTGTTACTAAGTTTAATTTCTCAGAAGAAGCTAAATTCTAAATAGAGGGAACGTTTGCTATACATAAAGAACCCATGCATTTTGAGTGAGATGTCCAGCAATACAGTCAGGATAGGTACTTTGAAATGACTGAAGTAATTTTTTAATATTGTGTATAAATTTACTGGTGTTGGATGACACATACCAAAAAAACTTAGACAATCAAGATCCAAGAAAAAAAATTTTAAACAGCTAAAAACAGCGAATGAAAGCCCCCATCTATAAAAAAGAAATTACACAGATATTACATTCCAAAACCACTTTAAAGAAAAGTCAAAGGAGATATCAAAGAAAAGTCATGCAATTTTTCAGGTGGTCACATGAGCAAAATCACTCTCCCATGCACACTCAATGATGGCAAGGTTGATCACTTCCCTGATTAAAATTCAGAGAGAATTCACCAGTCATTCATTTATCTGTATATCCTCTCAAAGTTCTTTTAAAAACCATTTTACTGGGAGCTCATACAACACTTAACACAATCCATACATATACAGATGAAACATGCAATTTTCCTCTAGGACTTAAATGCCTCCTCCTCTTCACTATCATGATCTCAATTCTACCTTACAAATCTGACTAGACCAGAGGATGTACACTGGTACAGATAGGAACTGGAAACAGGGAAACCAGGTCAGAAGAACCCCTCAGGACAAGTGATGAGAGTGGTGATACTGGGAGGGAGGAGTGAAGGTGAGGTAAAAAGGGGGAACCGATTACATGGATCTACCTATAACTTCTCTGAAGGACTTGCAATAGAAAAGTGGGTGAAGGGAAATGTAGGACAGTGTAAGATATGACAAAATAATAATAATAATAATTTATAAATTATCAAGAGTTCAAGAGGGAGGGGGCAGTTGGGAAGGAGGCAGAAAATGAAGAGCTGAAACCAAGAACTCAAGTAGAAAGCAAGTGTTTTGAAAATGACGATGGAGCTGAGCCCTGGTGGTGTAATGGTTGTGCGTGGGACTACAGCCCACTGGAATGGAGGTTCAATTCCATCAGTGGCTCTATGGGAGCAAAGACGGCCTCCTACTCCCACCACCAGAGGGCAGTGATGCCAAAAAAATGATGATGGCAACAAATGTATAAATGTGCTTCACACCCTGACTGATTCTTTAGATAGGACTGCAAACCAGAAATTCTCTAGTCAGTGTGACTTTTTCCAGTGGACCTTCTTCCTTTGGGTCCCTGTCATAACAGGAGTCATGTGTATGTTTCCCAATTCTCTCTTCATCTTTTTTTTTTTGATAGTGAATGCTATAAAATGTTGAAGTCTTCAATATTTTGCAATTTTGAAGTAGTAACCTATTATGTTGATGTGTTAGACCTGGTTTACTAGAGACACAAATCCAATGACACTCATATATGTACATATAAGAAAGAAATTTAGATCAAGAAAAAATCCAGCCAAGTGCAGCTAAAGAACATAAATCTGATACCAGTTCAAGAGTCCCTTTTTAGTCTCACACGACCACACGCAATGATGCAAACTTCAGGAAGATTCATGCCAGTGTGTGCCAAGTGTTGTGGGTCCATGGTTAGTGGAAAAGATGGAGGGCTCCAACAGGTCTCTGGTGTCCAGCAAGCAGGGAAATGAAGGCAGAGAGAGAAAGAGAGGCCGGCTTCCAGAGATTCATATAGCTCAGTCCTGCCTCCAAGGCAGATAGATAGTCAGGTTGGTCTCTACCTGTCTTCTTATAAGTGCCATGCTAGCACAAAAACTTAACGATTACAGTTAATATGAGATGATATTGGAGAAGATTGGCCCCACTTCAATCCAATGTATGTTCTTATCAACTAGGAAATAAAGGCTCCAGAGACAAATACAGAAAGAAGAGACATTTCCATGGGAAGACAGTAGAAGGGATTTATACTGCAGCTACCGGCAAAAGAAAACACGAGGTCACAAGAAACTGAGAGACACAAGAAAGGAGTGTCCTCTTTAGGACTTTGGAGATAACTTAGTTCTGACAATTAAATTCATACTTTTATCTTTGAGAATGTTATGATAATAAATTAAGCTGCTCATTTTATGATCATTTGTTATCATAGCCTTAAGATACTAATCCAAAGATGTCTTCAGTTCCCCAGGGAAACAAACCCAATAAATCTTATATATGTACATATATCTCGAGTCTTATAATGAAGAAATAACTCACACCATTGTAAATGCGGGAAAGTTCTACATCTATTGGTAAAATATGGGGATGGAGACTTCTTCTGACCCATGCAGCTCGAGAGATTGATGAATGAGATGTCAGGCTTCTGGCAAAAGCAGTGATTGAACCAAAGCGCAGCAAGTAAGATGGCAGACCATCTACAATTTCTTGGATCAGTAGGCTAGATAGCAGTTGACTGGCTCACATCCAAAGAACCAGAGTTTGCATAACATCACATGCAGGATCAGACCTGGAGAAAAGCAAAGGCACTTTTCAACAGTCTCCACTCCACTGGAAACAGGTAGATCTCACCATGGGGGATTTCTACATCTTAAATGCCAAGTCACTGAGAATACTGTACAGCAAAGATGATACAAAACCTTAACTATCAAGAGATGACTCAATGGCATGGAGATAATCATGACTAATAGCAAGCCTATAGGACAAAGGAACACTCTTCTTTAGAGATCTGAGACTATAAATCTCTTAAAGAAGCAGGCAAGGTCATTGTTGAGCTTGAACTTCTAATCTGCTGATAATAGGTGAGCTCTTAAGAAAGAATTTTCTATCAAGAAAATATCCAGCCAACCATAGCTTAAGTACATAAATCTGATACTAGTCCAATGATCTTTCTTCAGTCTCACAGGACCACATGCAATGATGCAAAATTCAGGAAGATTCATACTAGTGGGCGCCAAGTCATGTGGGTCCGAGATTAGTGGAAAAGATGGCTGCACCCCAGTACTAGAGGTACTGCACTAGGAGGGCTCCTTACCAAGAAATAAGAAAAACAAAAGCCATGTTGTTTGTGTTTAGAATTTTTTGTGGCAGGATTACTTTGACCATACAAAAGACTTGCTTTTCTGGATAATTCTTAGAGTGCCATCCTTCTCAAGATTTTGGTATGCTGCACTTCATTGTGTGATGAAGCCTAAACACTTCCAAGAGGCTTGCATCTGCTTGGCAAGTAAAGTAAGCTCAGATTCATGAAGGATGTCTGAATTCCTCTCCAGTGAAACTAGGACTGTAAAGAAACTATACTTTCTCAGACTGCACTCCATGTTCTGACAATGTGATCTAGAGTGCGTCCCCACTATGCTAACAAGAGAGGGCTGAATGAGACAGATTCCTTCAAAGTGGTATGGAACATTTTGTTAAGGAATTAGAATTGTAAGATTTTGCAGGATGGGCTCTACATTCATGTCTCTACCTATATGTATGTGTTTTGCCTGTATGATGCTCTCAAAATATAAAAGAACAGATTACAATAATGTGACGATGAATGATCAGTGTGAAATATGATGCTTATCAGCACTGATTGCATCATCTTTAGTGCCTATTTTAAAGATAGTGTTCATTTCCCACACTGTTCCCTTTACCTGCTTTTCCAAAGCCCTTCTAGGGACTAAAATTTTGTAAAGACCCATGTATGCTTCAAAAAGGAAGCATGTGTGCTTTTATTTTGATGCTAACTAGAAACCTGGTAGCTTAAAATTTTGCCTCCTTTATTTGCAGCTTGTTATTTCCACTTGATGGTTCACACCAATATTTTCAACCCATTGTTTTCAACTTTTCCCATCAAAAATATTTTCTCTTGTGAATAATTAACAAATCAAATAGATGTTAGTGTTAGGTGAACAAAGTCTGGCAAGATTTCACCTGTGAACACAGCGTTTTTCCTTAACAAGACTGTCAAGGAAAATAGGACATGAGTTCAGTGTTTTCTGTCTTCATGTGTCACTTGGTCATATAATTTCAATATCAAATATCACTACAGACACAGAAAGTTCTTGATGAGATCAAGTGCAACATAGCAGCATCAGCATCTTATGCTTTCTATCAGCTGATTTCCCTTCCCCTGGAATTCTTTTCCTTCTATTACAGTTGGTCTTCAATTCCTTGACCAGCTTTCCTCTCTTCATCTTTACTTAATGATCACTTGTCTTCCTATGTTCAATGTATCTCTTTTGCCAAACTTATTTCACAGACACTCTGGAGCTATCTCATCTACCTGATTATATGCTCAGGCTTTCACATAGTATTGCTACTCTATCTTCCCTTAACAGCTCAACATAGCCTCAGCCACATGCCCCTTACTCCTATGTGGGATCAATCTCTGCAGTGTTGCCATAGTGTCAGTGGCTAGGCGTTCTAGCCACAAGGTGAGTGGTTCACCTCCACCAACTTCTCTATGAGAAAAAGATGAAGCTGTTTTCTCCCATCCATAGTCACAGATTTGGAAACCCATAGTGGCTGCTATTAGTCGCGCCTGCCTCAGTGACTGTGGATTTCATTTCATCTGGGTCTTTTGCAGTGATCTGAATTATGGTGCTGGAGAAGACTATTGAAAGTACCATGGATGACAGAAGTACAAGCAAATCTTTCCTGGAAGAAGTATAACCAGAATGATCTCTGGAAAGAGGGTATGGACACTTGATCTCATTTACTCATTTACTTTGGGCACATTAACAGGAGAAACCAGAGCCTGGGAAAGGACACCATGCTTTTGTAAAGTAGGGGTGAATGAAAAGGAAAGGTTCTTCCATGAAATGGATGGACGCAGCGACTGCGACATGGCAGTTAAATAGAACAACAGTGGCACAGTGGAGAGCTAGGCAAGCATGGAACACAACCAGACACTAAGTTATTGTATTGTACGTAGGGTCTTTAGGGGACCGAGTTGACTCAGTGCCTATTAGGTCATTAGTTGATATTCAATAAACATTTATAAAATTATTGAAACTTAAGAAACACCATGCTGTTACTAAGTGTTGTCAAGTTCTGACTTATCATACTCCCAGTATAGCTGAACAAAATGTAGCAGGTCCTGCAACAACCTCATAGCGCTTATGTCCAGCTCCATTGCTTCAAACCAGCTAAACACTGACAGTCTAGCCAAATACAATCACCATAGGAAAAGTGTTTGATGTCTAATACTGCCCCAAACACATACATTAAAGTTTGTCATTGTCCTTTATGTCTATCCAGAATACCACATGACTCCTCTCTGGTATTGAAGTAATCACATGTAAGCATATACAGGGCCAAGCAAGGTAAGCCTTAGCAAAAGATAGAGACCAAGGCAGTAAATATATATATATATATACATATATATATATATATATAGTACCCTCTGCAGCATTTCTATTGGAAACTTCCACTGTTTGAGTTTTGAAAAAGGAGGTGGCTGAAGTTCTTATTTTAACTTATAAATAAAGCCATCCTCTTTTATAGTCTAGAAATGGAAGGAGACTTTGATTGATCAGTTATTAAACCTAGGACATGGCCCTTTAATTCTAGAATAGACCTCTGGAGGACAGAGTGTCTAGATTATAGATTCTAAATGTATGCTATCATTGAGAAAACACAGACTCTCCCCAAACCTGAAAACAAAGGAAACTTATCTATTATGGATATTCTTAAGTATCTGTTTCTATAGATACCAGATCAAAGTGACTAATTATACAAAATGTATTCAAGAGCCATGCCTTATCTGTTTAATCTCTTAATTTTTCCTACTTCACATTTAACAGATGCAAATGATTTAGTAAGCCTTTGATGGAGGTTGAATCTTGAAAAATTGTGTTTTTAACATATTATGGAGCTATATCTGCTTATGTCCTGTGCAGAGAATGGTTTGGGATGTAAGGAATCTTAAGTTTCCATGTAATTAAATTCATGTTCTTACAAATTCAATTGTTTTACTCACATGCATATACACTAACAGGAATCAAAATATATTTGGTATAAATTTATAGAATTATCTAATCATTGATGCTCATTCTATTGAAGGTCGTGAGATCCCTGAAACCAAATGAGTTCTTACAACCTCTGATGGACACATGGGGTTGCAGATCCTCTTGAGAGTCTGCTCAGGGGCATCAAGCTCAGCAGCAACAGTCTTTGAAACTCTGTGGCTATTTCAAAGGGAAGCAAACCATATCAGTGTTATTCAGGGAGTTATTCGATTGAGTGCTTTGGAGGAATAGTCTGGAGGCTACTGATTAAAAATATTCAGATCTAGAATCCACGTGTCCAGATTCCTAACTCTTTGTTAAGTATACACATATACTCTATTATTTATGGTGTCAATTATAATCCACTACTTGGACACAAACTCATAGCTACCTCCTAGGTATCAAGGTAGAATTGTGCTTTGGGTTTTCCATAGCTGATTTTTTATTGTTGCTGTAGGTAAAGTGTATCATCAGGCCATTTTCTGTAGCACCTCCAGGTGGACTTGGGATGATTTTAAGATTAGCAAGAAAACATGTTATCTATTTGCACCAATCACACAGAGATTCCTGGTTAACATGATAATATTCTGTAATGTTCTACAATAAATAATACATGTATATATTCCCCCACATGCTGGAATCTTTTTGTTTTATTTTATTTATTTTTGGGGGAGGGCACATCACTGCCTCTGGTGGCTGTGGGCACTACCCAGTGCTGCTCCTGAGAGCCGCCACTGGATTTGAACTGTCAAGCCCGTGGGCCGCAGTCCCGCACTCAACCACTTAGGCCACCGGGGCTCTACCCTATGCTAGAATCTTAAAAGTATGAATAGATTGAAAATTTACTAAACCCTATCTGTGTGTGTGCAATTTCATGCATACCTCTGTGCAAGGACATCCATCCATAAGATCCTTCTCCTTCTATGTCTTCATTTCTATTCTCACATATTATTTGTCTATTTTAAAAACTATGTTTTCATTGAATTCCTTTGAAATATAATGAATGGTGCTTGCCACGCAAATAATAATGGGGGATGTAAAGCCAAATTACTGTTAAATGTGTGCAGCCTAAAGCCTCAGTGTTTAGTCATCTCTGCACTAGGAACGTCAATATGGTGCACTTACTGACCATTAGAAAAAGAAACACAAAACGGTTTTACTCAGTGCCAGAGGATATTAACAAGTTTGATTTTATTTAAGAACTCTGAAATGCATCAATTAATAATGATTGCCAGATATCTGTAGAAGTAGTTTCATACCAATTCTCAAAAATAGATAACTGCCTAGCAAACTGGATTTTTAAAAATTAAGATAAAAATGATAAGCCAGTAGCTTTTCATTATGTGAGAATGTCACCTGAAATGACCAATCCTACCTATACAGTGATGATAAGTGATACTTAACTATGTGACTGTTTTGGATATAATAAAAATCTTAATATTGATAGCATTTTCTACCCTATCACACTCTCCATATATCCCCACATCTTCCTCAGGTTTGCTTCTTTATTCTAACCTGACCAATTAATTGCAGTCTCTCTTACTCTCTAAAGAGATTCATCTTATGCACCATAGAATGAAGCACTGCTCTGTTCTGCACCAACCTTCAACTGTTCCTCTGCCTGGGTCCATTGCTGTGGCCAATGTGTCAATCCATGTCCTTGAGAGCCTTTCTCTCCTTCTCTGGCCCTCTACCTTGTCAAACACGGATGTCCTTCTCCGGCGACTGCTCTCTCCTGACAACCTGTCCAAAGTCTGTAAGAGGAAGTCTACCATCCTTTCCTTCAAGGAGCACTTTGGCCATACTTCTTCCAAGACAGATTTATCTGTCCATTGACAGATAAATATTCAATATTCTCTAGCACTGCAATTTAAACACACTGATTCTTCTTCAGTCTTTTTTAGTCAATATTCAACTTTCACGTGCATATGAGGCAATTGAAGATAGCATGGTTGGGATCAGGCACTGTGGCAGTCATGCACTTGATGTCAATTTCATGAGTGGGATGGAGGGCTGGAGTCTAACCTGTTAATCTTGAGATAGCCAGTGAGGCCCCTTTGTGGGCATGGCTCTCTCCTGAGGGTTCTGGGAAGTCTCGCAGTATTTTCTAATTGGAGAAGAGAAAATTGACTCTCAGCCTGTTGGAGACGAACTACCGATAAGATGAGATGACAGCATGCTGATCAATCTTGATTCCTGGAGAATGGAGGAGGCAGAGGATAGGCCACATGAACTTGCCCTGATGGAGCCAGACCTCTGGGGCAGGAGAAGCCATGTGGAGACTCCTGGCAGTGCTGAAATCCTTGAGAGGCTATGAGGAGATCTCTGCCAGCTGACACACAAGACTCTGCACCTACTGGCCTGTGATTGTCCTGGTGTCATTGCACATGCTTCGTAAGTCAGAAGGAGACTAGTATCGGACATATAAACTAATATTGGACTGGACTGGGTTGGGATGCTTTCTCAATATTCCATTCTTCTTGTATATAAACCTTTCCCTTATATTCATATGCATGTTTATGAATTTATTTCTCTGGTCTACCCGGACCAACACAGGCACACTTCAATCCTCAATGCAATTTCCTAGCTTTTCAATTCTATACAGAAGATCTGTGCAGTACATTTATCTAATTGTTGTAGACATATAATTGGTTGTCAATTTAGAGATTAAGAGTGTAGGGGTATAGTCTAGCATGTCAATCTGGAGGTAGCCAATGAGACCTCCATGTTGGCATGGCTTTCTCCCCTGAGAATTCTGGCAAATCCAGTGTTCCTTCGTGAAGACAGGAGATATTCCCACTCTCACTGCTCACTCCCTTGGAGAAGCTGAAGTGACAAGACTCACAGTACTACTTTAATAGACCCCTTCCTTGGGGGAGCCACTTGGAGACCTCTGCCAGCACTTGGATGTCTGGATCGCCAATGGACCAAAGACATTCTGCCTGCTGGCTTGTGACTGCCCTGCATTCGGCATCATTGCACGTGTTTCATAAGTCTGAAGAGAACTTTCTAGACCGGTATCAGACATACGGGCTAATTTCAGACTTGCAGGCTTAGAGTGGACTGGGTTGGAATGTTTTCATAATGTACAATGACCTTTTATATACAACTCTCATATACATATGTATGTTTATGGATTTGTTTCTCTTGTCTACCCAGACTAACACACTAATGCAACCCATCTTTTGATCTCTAGACTGCTGCTCCCATGAGCATTGATTGTAGATCAAAGCAAGACAAATCCTTGACAACTTCAATCACTTCTCCATTTATCATGACACGGCCTATTGTACCAGTTGTGAGGATGAGGGTCTTCTTTACCTATCATCTTTGACCTTCTTCAAGTAGTTCAAGTCCTCCTTGTTTTCAGCAACCAAGTTTATGTTATCTGCATATCCCAGGTTGTTAATAAGATTTTCTCAAATCCTGATGCCACATTCATCATATAAGCTCTTATTATAACAGCTCATGTTATTTACCTTGATGAATAAAACAGTGCATTTGAAATAAAGAGAGATATCATGGTTTAGATGAAAGTTATTGTGTATGGGGCGGTGAATTATTTAACATGACTGTTCTAACCATATTGTTTATTACTCCAACCAAAAGATTTTATCCAAATAGGTGTGGATACAATAGGTGGAGGTAAGACACTGGTGGGATTAAGATATTTGGCTGGGAGGATTTTTTTTACAGAATTAATTTTGATTCCCATCCTTGTGGGTTTAAAATGAACCATCTCAAAAAGGGGGGTACTGGAGGATGAGTGATAGGAATTACCAATTGAGAGAAAAACCAAGGGAGGGATGTATTCTTTGGACCTCAAGATATTTGACACAGAAATTCCTTGATCCTGGAAATAGTTTTGACACCAAAGTTGGTAAGAAGCAGCAGCAGCAGTTGAACCACAGACTGGAGCATGAGACAGCATCACAGACTTGCATGCCAGAGAGAAAATAAAAGCCGAGTGTCTCAGGACAGGCTTGTGAAATTACATGCTGCCCAGCACTTAATTTGAAGAGCTAGTCTTGCTGACCTTTGGAACTAAAGTTAAATTCTTCAGAGTGAGTTTTATGGCACAGTGGCACATCATTTATTTATTTATTTATTTATTTATATTTACTGGCATCCCTAAATGAGCTATATAATCAGGACAAGAGCCAATGGGTCATGTGGCTAAGCAGTCAAAGGTGAGGGAGAGGCCTAGAGGCGTGGGTGAAAAGAGACTGTTCTAAGCAGATGTGTGCTAAGCATTAAGGAAGCACACAACTTCCTTAATAAACCTCATAATCATTACTGTCTGTGAGTTCTACGAGGCTATTTCCATGAATTATCATGCCTTTCGTGGAGTGGTCCTCAACCTTCCTAATGTTGTGACCATTTATTTCAGTCCTCATGTAGTGGTGACCCCCAACCATAAAATTCTTTTCACTGCTACTTCATAACAGTAATTTTGCCACTGTTATGAATTGAGTAATCCCTGTGAAAGGGCCCTTCGACCTCCAATGGGATTGAGACCCATGGTTTGAGAACCATTGCTTTAGAGGAATGGATGGAAGGTGGAGGTATCTCTGACCTCAGCTTCATAGATCGCGAAATACCTGATATTGTTGACAGTGGTGTTTTCTTCTTTTTCATAGTCAGAGATCAGATGTGAGACCCGTGTCATTATTGGCCCTGAGGAGTTTGTTTTTCATGGATCCCCTGTGTTGCTAACTCTTTTCTGTACCAGTGTAAATGTTCAGATCTAGCCAGACTTGTAAGTTAGAAATGGGGTTATGATAGTGAGGGGGACGAAGCATTGAAGAACTAGAGAAACGTGTGTTTCATCTGTGCTATCCTGCACCCTGGCAGCCCATCCCTTCCATCCCTTCCTTGCAATCCTTCTGTGAGGGATCTGCAGATGGGCTGTGGATCTCCACTCCACCCTCTCCCTAATCTGCCTCAATAGGATTACTTATTCTGGGGCTTGTGATGTCTAATACCTGCTCTCATCAGCGCCTCATGATCACACAGCATGGCACGCTTCTCTTCTGTGGAATGCGTTGCTTTTGAGCTAGACCACCGCTTGTTTATCTTCAAGCCGTGAAGACCCGAGGTGCTAAATCAGCACCCATGTCATTTTTTTAAAATGAATCTATAGTTCAAATGGGGTCAATCAAGAGCAGTAATATGCACAAACACACATGCACACGCATATTCCTTGTCTAATAATCTCTGGTAGAACAGCTAATTTTCAGGTTGAGGAAATTATTTTCCAACGAAGAGGCAAAATCTGCTGCCTCTTTCTTCAGGTATTACCATTTTCTTCAGTGCAAATGTAAGGAATGACACAGTCAACAATCTTCTTCCTCTAATTGACTAAGAGGGGCAATATATGCAATGGTGAAAACCACAGATTACAAGCAGGAGAGCACAGGTTTGAATCCCAAAGTTATGACTTGCCACGAAAGAGATTTGGGGTGGAATAATTTAAGTTGCTTTCCCCTGTTCATAGATAACGTGGGGCTAAGAATAGCACTTGCTCCCAAGACTGACTGCATTGTTTGAAAGGTGCTAAGACATGGAGAGTTTCATCTATCTAAATTCTAGGCAGTTCTGTGAGAAAAGTTAATATTCAGCCAGGAACAAAGTAATCAGAAGATAACACCTGCACTTTGTCTTTTATTGAAAAAGAAGAGAAAATGATAAGAGCATGGTTTGGGGAACACCTAATAAAATTGGCAATAAACTGAGCAATCATAAAATATGTTCATGGTCAGCATCATCTTTTGCTTCAAGTCTCCAAACTGGGAGGCCTGTGAGAGCTCTGCTCAGGAGGTAAATTTGTGCTTCTGAATGATTTCAGCTGTTTCTAAATCTAAACAAGTTTAATTCAAACCAATTAGTTTGATACTGAGGGTATTTCCTGCTACTTTAATGGTCTGAGGATTGTAATTTTGATGATGATGATGATGCCCCTGATAAGGGTTGGAATGTCTATTACTGGTTTAACCAAAAAAAAGAGATTAAGAATTTTAGGGAAAGAAGAAGGGAGAGGAGAAAAAGAGACTCAAAATTAGGAGTTAAATCCTTTGTTTGTTAGAAGTGTGCTGTTATGAGGAATGAAAAATATAAAACAAACAAACCAAGATGACATTTGGTTGGAACAAAATGCCCTGCTTTTCTGCAACTAGTGATAATGTTGTTTTGCTTTGGGAAGTGCAAAGCCAGGTTTTATAACAGCATCCTCAACCCGAGGAAGTTGGGGCCATAAGCAATAGCTTACAACATACTTTGCTAAGTGTGAAACATATCTTTTTTATTATTTTTATTTCACTAGTTAGGTAAGAACCATTGCACTGTTCATGTGTGCTTTCCTGGACTAAAGGCACATCAAACATATTTATTATTCCCCAAGTGTGTCCTCATTCAGGAAAACTTGAGCTCTCCTTCTTGCCTGGGTTTCAGCTCTTCTGAGTCCTCCATGAAGACTTATTCTGGGTAGACTAGAGAAACGAATTCATAGACACTCATATGTACACAATAAAGAGGTTTATATAGAAGAACAATTGAATATTGAAAAAAGGTTCCAGCTCTGTCCAGATCAAGTCCATAAGTCTAATTTAACCCATATGTCCAATACCAATCATAAAATCTTCTTCATGCAATTATGCCGAATGCAGGAGGACCACAGGTCAGTGGTTTAGAAGTCTTGTGGATCCAGTGATGTTGTAGGCATCTCAGTGCTGGTATACAACAACCTGATTTCTCTGACTCTAGAAGTCTAGTTGCATCAGCATATGTCCATGTATCTTCTCCAGTTCCCAGAGTACAGTGCCATGTGTCTTGTCAATATTTTCTCTCAGGGAGTGAACAGAGAGGGAGGTATCTCCTACCTCCACTTAACTCCATTAAAAAAGGAGTTCCTAGAATTCTCAGGAGAAAGGCCATGCCACACAGAGGCCTCATTGGTTATGTCTTGATTGACAGGCCGACTCCACCCCTTCACTCCCAATCCTCTCAAATTGACCAGATTATACAACTGATTATACAGATTATACACAGATAGAAAGAGGTGTGGTCAGCATTTAAAAAAAATCCTAAACACAGTTGTTTCTCATTTTGGAGGCTCTGTGGGGGAAACTCAAACACAGGAGGATAGGGTAGCAAAAGCTGGTATCTGGTAGGGTCTTGTCATAGAACTGGGTTGACTGATACCTCGCTGAGCCACAATCCTCTTGCAGCAACACAGCATAACCATCCACATGGTTTGCTCTGTGTAGTTTCCATGCAATCAAAGTCACACATGCACTTGAATTATGTCAGCCCCCAAGAAAGCATGAAAAAGAAATACAAAGAAAGAGGTCCAATGGATAAATATGTGAGTTTCAGTGTCTGTGTGTGCACATATGTAGTAACACTCTTCTTATTTTGAGAGAAATACTTCTTTACAGCCTCCTATTAATGAGGATCTACTCCTGCTTGTAGGATTTTTGAGCAGACAGCTCTCTATCTTAGATAAACAGGTTCAACCCATATGTACAGAATGATCACTTATCAGGCTTCAAAGAACAAAAAAATCATAACATTGCCTGCCTACCTTTCTGATATGATTGCTGATGATAACTGTGTGAAGTAAATGTGGTGAAGTAAGCTGATGGTGCCCAACTATCAAAAGATATAGCACCTGGGGTCATAAAAGTTTGAAAGTAAACAAGTGGCCATATATCTTAGAAGCAACAAAGCCAACATGGAAGAAGCACACCAGCCTGTGTGACCACAAGGTGTCCAAAGGATCAGGTATCAGGCATCAAAGAACTAAAAATTATATCATTATAAATGAGGAGGAGTACAGATTAGGGACCCAAAGCCCATCAATAGGTGAAGTGACATCCCCTTACAGAGGGGTTACAGGGAGGAGATGAGCCAGTTAAGGTACGGTGTAGCAACAATGAAATTTGCAACTTTCCTCTAGTTCTTTTTTTGGGGGGAGGCATCACTGCCCTCTGGTGGTCGTGGGAACTACCCAGCGGAGCTCCTAAGAGCAGCTGCTGCATTTGAACTGCCAAGCCTGTGGGCCACAGTCCCGCACTCAACCACTTACACCACTGGGGCTCAGCCACCACTAGTTCTTATGATTCCTACTATTATCATCCCAATTCTACCTTTCAAATCCAGCTAGACGAAGGACTGTAATCTGGAGCTGGAAACATGGGGAATTCAGGACAGGTGATCGCTTCAGGACTAGTGGTGGGCATGGTGACACTGGGAGGTTGAGGGAAGGTGGAATAGAAAGGGGAAACCAATTTCAGGGATATACATATAACTTCCTCCCTGGGGTATGGACAACAGGGAAGTGGGTGAAAGGACACATTAGACAGTGTATGATATGACAAAATAATGACACTTTTAAATTATTAAGGGTTTATGAAGGAAGGGTAGTGGGGAGGGAGAGGAAATATGGGGAGCTGATACCGGGGGCCTACACAGAAGGGGGATGTCTTGAGAATGATGATGACAACAAAAGTACAAATGTGGTCTGCATACAATTGATATTTGTATTGATTATGATAAGAGTTGTATGAATCCCCAATAAAATGATTTATTAAAAAAAGATTGACTCAAATACACAGTTTCCAGCAACACTCAATAAATCATTGAAAAAAATTGTTTTGCATTTCCAAGTGTCTTCTATTATCATGGAAAACAGTGCTCATCCTTTCTAACTTTGGTCATTGTGGAAGTGAATGCAATAATGTGCCCAACAGAAGATGGATTCATTGCCATGCTCTCATTTCCGCAAGTCCAGTTAATACATGAGAGAACCTGATAAGCTAAAACATGAACTTGTGACGAACACTCTCTCTTTGAAAAGCCACACTAGAGTTTACAGGGAATGTTTTTCTTGGCTGAGGTCCATCTGTTTTTCCTAAACAACCCCCCTTCCCTTCTTCGTGAGACGTACTAGGTCTTACATCTGGTTTTAATTTTCCATCTACTCACTAGTTGGAACACAAATACGTGGAAGAGTCTGAGGCTTCATGAGCAATATTACAAACACTATTTGTGCTCGATTTGGGGATCAGATAGCTATGGCCTGGAATCTCAACTCTGGAAAAGTACCTCTTAGCGAATCACATGGCTTCTCCAAGCCTTGGTCTCCAATATACCCAATACTCACCTGTGTAGAAGTTATGAACCTGAAGACGTTGAAGACTGTGATGGTTGTGAAAAGGCAAAGGCACAAGCAGAGGGCTGCTGTGATAGCATTTTATTATCCTTGGGAATTCAAAAGAGTTCAAGAGAGAGAACTATCCTACTGCTTATGCTCAACACAGAGCACTTTCTGATCTAGATGCAGGTAGACTTCAGAAGAATTCCCTTTCCTCAGGAAACAGTCAAAGAGCAGGAACACATGTCTGCTTTTAATCTCTACAGATTACTTGACAGCATCACATTTTCTAAAAATAATGACTTTTGACATGGAAATAATATCAGACTTGCCTTTAGCTATTCAAATTGTACTTCCAATGTGGGAAGACAAATTCCCTGCTATGTTCTAAAACTTCACAGGTTGGATCACCTATATTAATGGAATGACGAAGCATGCCAATATGCAATTGTGGAAATCATTTGAACTTGCTCTTTTAGGAGAACTGTCAAATTCCAAGGAGCCCATGGGAAACAGGGGAGCAGTCTCAAGTGCTACCACTTGCATTTACTTTTGGAACAGAGGAATTTACTCTCCCCCCACCCCCAGCCCCGCCCTCCAGCACAGGAAGAGGCCTAATTAGCATACCTGTCACTATCTTGGTCTCCATCCTATCCAGGTACTCTCCAGCAGAGAAGTCAATTGTCTGAAAAAACAAGTCTGAACTCCCACACCCTTCTTTTTGAGACACCCCTAGGGAGAGAGCAAGCCTCTAGTTTGATTGCAGCTCCATGTTCCATTTCAAAGGTTTGTCCCTGAGAAGGAGACATGACATATTTCAGAACTGTCATGAAGAGGTGGGTAATTAAGTCTAACTTTAGGATTCAATATTAGCAAAGGTGATACCACACCACAAAAGGACTAGCGAACTATCATTGCTACATTAGGAAGTCACTTTCTCTCTCCCGTCTGTCAGTTTAAAAGGTATTATTTACATCTTCATTCATCTGAACTCTTTGTCTGTCTCTCAGTTTATCCTGAACTCCAGGGTTGAAAAGAAGGATGTTTATGATTTCAATTCCATCACCCCCAGCAAGTATTAGTCATTTTTATTTTTTCTTTTCAATTTTACTTTAATAATCATACATAAAGTAATACACACCTCCCATTTATTCAGCTATAAAAGCAAAGTCCTGTGAATGAGCTGTTATCATTATGAGGATCAATTGTGGTAATATATGCCAGGCATTTTAAACATATGCTCAGCTTAGATTTCACCTGTCAGTTGGGCAATCAGGGGGAGGGGTGGTCCTTGCAGCACCAGTTGGAATGCAGAGTCTTGGGAAAAACTCCTGGAGTCTTGGATGAGGGGAGGTTTAAAGAAAGCCCAATAATGACAAGGTAGGTCCGAGATTTTCTCCCAAAGCGTTGGTTTCTGCTCTGAGGAAGATTAGAGGCTGTGGGTGAAAAAGTAAGAACTTGGAGAGTCAGTAGACCAAGATCAGGTTCAAGAAAGCTGTCATGTAAACTTACAGTAGGGAGAATAACAATTGCTTTGAGAGGACGTGAAGCAAATAGTTTATTTTTTTTTCCTAAGCATGTTGTGAAGAGAAGGAGCTCTTTAATTTTTAAGAGAAAAACAAATTACTATGACTACTGGTTCCAGAAGACCTAATCCCCAACGAGCTCTGAGAAACAGAAAATCATAACTTTTGTGCTAAGCAAGTGAGTTCTGGGGTAGTTTATTGCCCACTACCACTCAACTCATACAGAAGTTCATTCGCAATCAGCGTAATTTGTTGAAGGTAATAGGGCTACACAATTTTGGGTCTTCATATCCAGATGTTTGCCATTCAAAGTCATTTCTCCTCCAGGATGCTGGACTGCTTAGTGCCAGTGCAATCTTTGCCCTTGAATTTCAATTAGAGTTCAGAACAGAGGTCTCCTGTGGATTCTGGAAAATTAATGGAACAAAAACTTTGGCTCCTCAGGCACTTAATACAAATCATGTGGGTACTGGGAGATATTTGTCCTGTTGACTGTTTAATCCTCTGCACTTAGAACAGGGTTTCTGTAGTAGTCGAGCCTAGTAAATGTTTGTTGAATGAATAAATAAAACTGACATTGCTTATGCTATTGTTCAACTTATTTTTTGCCATTTAGTTAAAGTGGCTCAGTTTGGTGAGGCCCTTGAAAATGAAACTCATCTTTTTCAGTAATCTGCTGTCTCCATTCCAAGGCTATTGCCCTGAACTAAACTTACGTTACCGTGAATGATGATGTCAGCAGGCTTAGTGTGCAGTGTTCTCTGGGGAAGACAGAAGGGTCCTTTCACAAAGTGCTCTCTCTTTCAGTGTTTGATCAGACTTTCTCTTGCCCTGCTTGTTATCCTGAGTGCCAATTAGCATTATGGGTTTCATTGTAGTTTGCATAGAAGTTAAGAAGGGGGCCTAAGCAAAGATTAATTGAAAATGTGGTGTGTTTTTATATATCCTCTATTTTAAGACCCCTGGAAAGTTTTAGAAGTCAATGGAGCTCAGCTTTAATAATAAACTTTGTAGCTGAGTATCTGTTTAAGAATAGGCCAGTCCTATAGCATCCCCACACCTCAGTTTTTGAAGGCCCACATTGGATGATGAAAGTTCTGCCCTGAACTAACTCAAACGTAATTTTCTCCTCCTGTATATCTGATGAGGGAGCAGAGTGGGGAGAAGCTTTTTGATGTGGGTCTTCTCTGGGTATCTTGAGAGTGATCTTTAAATGATGCTCACATGCCAGGCATGGTGCTGGAAAGGCAGCAGGGCAGGCATCAGAGAGAGCGATCCATGGGCTCAGTGGCACAGTAAAGAAAGCACATGCTGTCTGAGCACTGCTGCTTGTCTGGGGTCAGAAAGCAGCTCGAAGACATTTCTGGCAGAATGGCTTCTAATGGGTCCCAGAGAGAGGATGAGAGAGAGGGGAAGCTCATTCAATATGCCCTTTCAGGCTGTTTAGAGCGGAGGCAAGCTTAGGTTATCTCCATACCTGGGAATTCACTGAAGGATACAGGGCAGAGGAGAAAAAACATAGCTACTCTGTCTGTAGTCATACAGCCAGGCTTCACAGGGAGCTGGGATCTCACTGAAACACTGTCTGCTCATTTCTAATATGTATGCAAGTTTAAGCAGCGCACAGGAAATAAGCTATTATAACCTCTAGTTACATTTTCCTCATCTCTCCTTTTTTATTTTGAATGGTTTCATAATACCACAGGAATAAAATAGAACATATATATGTATATATAATTTATAAATAAATTATACTATTAATTATGTGGCAGAAAGGACAATGTTTGTAAACCTTCTGCATAGAATAAATTCATGTGAATAATCTTGAGGAGCACAAGGTGAGCATGTAGCCTTTCTGAACTAAGATGATAAAATGCTCACGCATGGGCCTCAGGCTCCCTTGTACCGCTCACTGACGTGGAGCTGGCAAGATTCATGCCATACAATTATAAGGTGTTGGCTACAATAATATGAATGACTGTCGTGCCCTTCTATGAATCCTTGAATGACTCTATGGATCAGAGCTTCCAATGGCATTATACCAATGGTATGCATGAGAAATATTATACCGTGTTAAGTGAAGTAGGGACAAATCTTGTATGAGACCAGGAATAGGAAAAAAATAAGTAAAGCTTTCCCTATCCTCAGAAATGGCTTTGCTGCTCACAAAGGGTGGGTAGGGAAAGGTGAATGGGTAATCATAGGCTAGAGGTAGATAAATGCTAATTTGGATAAAGGAGAAAAGAAGAGCCTAAAAGAGAAAGATATAAAAAGGAAGGTGAGAAAAGGCTAGGCCATGGATCAGATTAATACTTTATTTAAGTTGTTGAATGAAGAACAGATGATCTCCTATGTAAACTCCCACTTAACACAATGAAAAGTTAAAATGAAATGAATAAGCAAACAAAAACTGTTATTAAGTGAAGGTGCTGAAATATTAGTTTTTTATTACTGTAGAATTGCATGATCTTTCCTGACTCTAAAGATGCCCTGGATGGAGGGAGGATGTTTTGAGAGTGAAGATGGCAATAAGTGTGTAAATGCGGCCTGCATACAATTGATGTTTATATGGATTGTGATGGGAGTTGTATGAGCCCCCAATACAATGATTAATCTAAAAAAAGATGCCTACTCATTTTTGTTGCTGTTGTTTCTTTCTTATTAGAAATTTGTAGACTTCCTTTATTCATGCTCTTTTTTGCTGGCAAACTACACTTAGGTTTTCTAAGTGTTTTGATCTGATGAGGCATCCAATAGGTCGCAGTTATAAATTTATGGTCCCATTAGCTTGAATATCATGAAGTTAGAAAGTTATTTCTTGCATTCTCTTTTGCCCTTGGAAGGATGGTGTTTTTGGCATTAGAGTTGCACTATTTTAGAATTTTTCAGACATGTCTGAAACATGAACACAAATCAGCATTTTCTGAGTGAGATAACAACAAACAGAATCTTGCAAATAATTATTTGCAATATATATATGTGTGTGTATGATTATAAAGGTTTAGCTTCAATAACTTATGAATCATTATATATGCAATTATATAGATATACACATATGCATATATGCTGAAATCATTGCCTTTTGCAAAGAGGAGATAACAGTGCATTGAATATTAAGAAAATGTGTGTCTTTGGCATAAGACCAAACTTTAGAGAACCAGGTCTGCTTAAAGTATTGTGCAAACGTTTTCAGCAAATAGTGATTGAATGTCTTTATGTTCTCAAATCTTTTTTCTGAAAACAACACACACAAAAAAATTCCTCATTTTTTCCTTCTTCATCTAGAAAGATTTTACAGAACAGGATTATGGATTTGAGTTTGGCTTTGTGAGCACAGTCACGACTATGAGCATTTGGTCCAGACAAGGCTGGGAAGAGAATGGGTAATGATTTTAACAGAATCTGCTGCACACACCCACTCATTCTTCCAGAAGCAACTAATCTTAGGTTGTAGCCATGAAATTTCCCCGAGTAAAGGATGAAACCGACTGAGAGGTGAAATGCTTCCAACAAAAGGATGCAAAAAGAAACTCACTCTTCAAGAATCACTACGGGTGTTGCTGGGGGAGGATGGAGTTGCAGCAGTCTGGCTTTCGATCATGCTACTCTGACCCCGTCAAGTATGAAGGAAGGCTGAGACCTCTTCCATAAGGCATAGGCAGTCCAGTTGTGAGCAGCAAAGAAGATTGGTGGGAATGTTCTCTCTAAGTTGCCTTTCCTAGTAACATGAAGAGATTTATGGATTGTAAGGACTAAGTTTCAAAGATTCATCAATCAAACTTTTCTAAGATAATGACTTATATGCTTGGCACTAAATGAAAGTCTAAGGGAAATCAACACGCGTCCTCGTCTTTAAAAAGGTAATGATTTTACTGGGGAGACAAGAATGGTCCTTAGAAAGCAAACAACGGATAAGAATGATCCAGAGTAGCAAAACAATGTTAGCATTGGCAAACCAGACAGAATCTTTAGGGAACAGCCTGGGTTCAAATCCCAGCTCCACCACCTAATAGATGAATAGCTCGAGGCAGATGACTTGAACCCTATGTACTTTCCATATTAAAACAAGGGGGAATAAGAACATTTCAAACTAATTTATGCAAAAGGCTTAGAAAAATGATCAAAGTGTGGTAGAGTGACTATTAGTATTATTTATTAGTATGAGTAATTGAAATTTTTATTTGGTTTGAGTGATTGTTTTCTTTTACTAGGTATTCTTGCTGCCTCATCAACTGCCTACTAGTTGCATGTGCCAGAGAAACATGGACTGCACACACATGCCAGAGTTAGGGTGGGTTCTCTAGAGAAGAAAATACAGTGACACTTATATGTGTACAAAACATATAGAAAACATTGATGTCAAGAAATGGCTTGCGCAGTTGCGGAAGTAGGAGGAAAGTACAGTCTACTTCAACTCTCTAGGTCGGATGTACACTGAAGACTTCTCTGGTTTATGCTCTTTGCTGGGATTGCTGATGCCTAGAAAGAAGGTTGAGCAAGCAGAAGAGAGTCACAGACTAGTGGATGTCTAGGTGAATAAGTTTGTTGATGTTCCTGGAATTGGCAGGTGACCCAAAGGGAGGTCAGCAAATGAGATACAGGGTTCAAATCCAGCAGAGAGTAAAGGGACAAAGAGAGTCTCCTCTGCTTAAATTCTCTTTCTTATACCAAAAGTCACACTTCCAAAGTTGGTGTCATCAGACTGAAACATCATTGATTGGCTGAGCTCCACTTCCTATCTCCACCCAAGTATATGTCTAGTTGACATCAACTCTAAATATCATAACAATCTATTGTGATGACAGATCAAGAATTTGTTGACCCCATCAAATCAGTTCTATGTATAACAACTTCCTGGCCTTGTGCCATCCTCAAACACACTACCGTGTTTGTAATCTGAACACCCACATATCACCACTGCCTGTGTAGTCTGTCTGTGGTACCCACAGTTCATGTAGATCATGTAGTCAGCTAATTCTTAGGCTTCTCTTAACATCAAAATGATTTCTCTCCAAATGAATGAATAAGCCCTAGTTAATTACTCCTTCCCATCTTCTTCATTCAAAATCACCCTTTTATCTTCCTTTTCATTTAATTAAATGCCATAGGACCGAGGGTTTAGAACTCATGGCATTTACATGTAGTCCTATGGTGAAAGACACAAAGAATAGATTTACTGTATTGTGAATGATGGCCAATCTCTGTACATCCTGATCCTCTGGCAGGTTGAGTTGTAAGTAGGAATCCAGTCTGTTCAGAGGGCATGGTTCCTTGAGTCCACATGTTTACTTCTGATGCTGCCCAGTTATTAATAATCTAACATTCCCCTCAGAGATATCAGTGTCAAGAAGGAAAATTAATGAAAGGCTCATGTGTTTCTTATTTATTCCTACCTATCATCTGCTCTTCTGTTTACCACAGAACCCATGGTCATTCACCCTGAATTTTATGACTTGGCCATCTATTGGAGTTCTCCATACCTGTTAGCATTATTGATTCATGCCAGCTTCATCTTTTATGTTAGCTCATTAGGGAAGAGACGAACATATTCATCTTAAACCCTGTGATTATCTGACAGTAGGGTTTTAGGCCATTTTCTCTTTCTTCAACAAATCTGCAAGTTTAGGTTCTTGACCTTTAATTCCTTTGTAGCTATTGTATTCTTTAATTCAGGGGAATAGAGCTCTATTTTCAATGTGATGAAACTAGAAAAAAATTTTTACATTTTTCCTCAATTTTCAGGATTTTGTAGTAAAGAATTATGGTCCTCAGTATTTTCTCCTCATATTTCTTAAATAATAAAACAAGAAGAAACAAACGAATCAAACAACAAACTAGCTCACTATCACTGAGTGGATTCTGACTCAGAAGAACCTTCTGGGACAGAATACAATTTCCCCTTTGGGTTTCTAAAACTGTAAATCTTTAAAGGAGTAGAAATTTTCCCAACTGGTTGTTTTGAACTGATGAGCTAAATGAAGACAGTATCATCCAGCCTTCCATTCAGCAGCTAGCTATAACTGCCTGTTTAAAGTCTGACTGAAGTGATATGCTGATGGGTAATGTACTTAAAGAGAAAACAGTTACCCCCAACTTCCTTTTTTCCTTTCCCTTTAGCTGGGTGGCTGGAAAGACAGTGGTCACACACTAAAGATAGGAGCAGAGTAGTCTTTTAGTTTCTTCTGTCCGGAATGACTCTCTTTGAACTTTTATAAATTAGAAAAAATACAGTTATGTCTTACTTATGCCATTGTTTTTTAGTGTCTGTAGTATGGCATATTAGCTTATATCTTAGCCTATATGTCTTTGTCTGATTTCTAAAGGTATATCCAGATCAATAATTCTAGGATTTATGATTTGGAGCTCAACAGATAGGAAGAGATGCTCTCTGACAGTTAGTGTTTTCTGGAGATTTATCTTTAAGCCCAACAAAAAGAATATAAAGTGCATTTCGGAAGAACAGGCAGTATTGCTACTGGGTAAGCAATAGACTGACTGAGAACTCAAAGGTTGGCAGTTCACACTGAGTAACAAACAAGCTCTATATGATTAAGTACCAACTAAATATCAAGGAAGTTTTGTTGTTGCTATTTATACTTGCTCACCATTTGCTATGCAGGTCTCCCACCTTACTGTACCCAGAGTACTCATCTGGAATCCCTAATGTGGAAAGTGGACACTTGATATACCATAGAGAATTTTAAACCAGGTGCTAGCCAGTTGGCTGTAACCAACCATTAACTCACGTCAGCATAATATGGAGAAGTTGTACAGTCAATGAATAAAGTTCTTTTAGGCACAATTCCTAATGTGATTTACTTTAATGCTGGATTACATATTTTTGGCTGTAGTTCCATTTTGGAGGGGATTCTGTACTAACAGTCAGGATTAGGGTGGTAGTAAGACCTGACTTTAGTAGAAGGTATGAACTGAGTACGTCTTCTTTCCTTGGGAGTATCTTTAGACTCCACCTTAGTAGATGGTGTGAACCAAGTCACAACTTCTGTTTCCTTGAAAACATCATTAAGACTATTTTACTAGAGAGTATGACTTAAGATACCATCCTTTGTTTTCCTTGGATGGGGTATATATGCTAGAACCACTGTAGAATTCTTATTCATATAACATTACCTGGAAAGCTACTATGAATTTTGGACCTTTTGGGTTTCTGGCCCAGAACATGCTTTTGGATCACCTTTGCTTGGCTTCCAGAACAACTATCACCACCATGTAAGACATTTCCTCAACATTTCAAGAGTGCCCATGGGCATTGCAGTGAATGTCAGAATCCAAGAGCTTGAGGAAATCTACTCAAGGGAGAAAAAGAGGAAAATTAGAGGGTTGGGCATTAGAGACATCTTTAATATACAGCTCCTTGGAACAATCCAGGTATTGGTTTTTCTAGAAGAAATGATTGCCACAATTTCAGGACTTTGGAGATTTGGAGATAACGGTACCTTAGAAATAAATGTCTATGGCCAGGTTCCATATATAGCACTTTATCATAACTTGTAAAATATGCATTGCAAACTTAAACTGGTTCCTTCTTTACTGCATTTTGGAATAGCAAAACCCCATATTATCTTCAAATAAATGGGAAAAACCACACCATGCAATATTTTAGACTAGTATCTGTGATTTTTTATTATTAACATTATATTTTTATTTCTTAAAAAATAAGTAGCATGCACAATATATGTGCAAACACCTACAGTTGAAAGCCAATTGGAAAAGACATGATTAGTATATCTTAAAGTGAAGGAATATAAGGAAAAAAATCATGTCTTGAGTTTCAAATTGGAAGATTCTATGGATAAAATATTGAATGATGCAGAAGTATAAAAATTATGGAAAGAATTCACTGTCACTGTACCCTAAATAACCAGTCAATATTACATCATTTTACAAGATATATGATCAAGAACCTATGGTTCTGAAGGAAGAAGTTCAAGTTGGACTGAAAGAATTAACAAGGTTCCAGGAATTCATGGTTTACCAATAGAAGGTATCCAAAAAGTTGTTGAAGCATCAGAAGAACTCACTTGTCTATGCCAGGACATTAGGATGAGAGCCAGTTGGCCATCTGACTGGAAGAGATCCATATTTGTACCCATTCCAAAGAAAAGTGACCCAACAGAATGCTCTAACTGACGAACAAGATCATTAATATTATATGCAAGTAGAATTTTGAAAAATCACCCAACAATAGTTGCAGCTCTACGTTAGTAAGGAACTGCAAAATGCTCAGCCTGAATTCAAAAGAGGATATGGACCAAGGGATATCATTGCTAATGTTAGGCAGATCTTGGCAAAAGCAGAGAGTGGTTTACTTGTATTTTACTGACTATGTGAAGACATTGTATAAGGGTACCATAATGAACTATGAATATCCTTGGGAAGAATGCGGATTGCAGAACACTTAAATATGTTCATGTGTAATTTGTACATGAATCGAGTGACAGGTTACGGACAGGGAATACTACATAGTTTAAAATTGGGAAAGGTGTGCATCAGGGTTGTATTCACTCTCCATACTTCAATTCAATCTGTATGTTGAGAAAATTATCAGAGAAGCTGAATTTTTATGAAGAAGAATGTGGGATGAGGATTGGAGGGAGATTTCTAAACATCCTACAATATGTAAATACTGCAGCATTGCTTGCTGAAAGTCAAGAGGACTTGCTGAGGAAGACAAAGGATTGCAGGCTTCAGTAGGAATCATGACTCAATGAAAAGAAGACCAACATCTTCACAACTGGACCAAAAGGTAACGTCATGATAAATAGAGACAATGTGGATATTTTCAAGCATCTTGTCATGGTTGGATCCACAATCAATTCTCAAGGAAGCAGCAGTCCAGAGGTTGGAATGATGTAGCACAAGGTCTCAATAAAGTGTTGAGAAACAAGATACTGAAAGTGCCATAGACTGCCAAAAGAGTAGACAAATGTCTTGGATGACGTACAGCCAGAATGCCCCTTAGAGGTACAGATGGTGAGGCTTCATTTTACATCCTTTGACATGCTATCAGGAGAGAACATTACCTGGAGAAGGACATTAAAAAAGTAGAGAGGAAGTCAAAAAGAGGAAAGTCCTCAATAGGCTGGATTGACACGGTGGATACAACAATAGGATGCCAAAACACACTGAGGAAATTGTGAATCGTATGCAGAACAGGGACACAGTGTACTCTGTCCAAACCCATAAACTCTCTGGGTTTAGAACCAAGTCAATGGTACCTAACAACAGCCACATGCAAAATAGGACATATATCTAAAGTAAAACAGCAGAACTATTTGGTTGAAAGGGGAGTGGGTATGTGATCTCTGTGAATTCCACAACGGTTCTTGAAACACCCCAAGATACCGATGCTTCCATGAACTCATGTTACCATGTTGCTCTATTTCAAGCCTTTCTACACTTTACACAGGGGTAAATAAGATTTTGGAAGAGAAAGACATCCCAATAGCTCCTGATTCTTAGGGAAGATTACTTTTCACTAACCACAAACTACTCTTTATTCTAATCAAGTCTATGCTAAATGCATAGAAGCTAAGCAAATTATTTCAAGTAAGAGATACTTTGGAAGCCAAAAGTCTATGTCTCATTAACTTAAAATGCATTTTAATATAGTTGCCTCAAATAAGAGTCAAGATTTTATTTGATTTTTAGTAACATTTCAACCACAAGTGGAGATGTTCAGTCTTTTCAGAGATTAAGCTGCATATTATTTTTAGTAGGTCATACATATTGACAGTTTTCCTTTCAATCTTTTTTTTGAGAGATGATGCCTCATTTTATCTATTTATCTATTTAATTACTTGTTTAGCATTAATAATTTTATTGGGGGGGAGGCTCTTACAAATTTTATGACAGTCCATCATTCAATTGTATTAAGCACACTTGTACATATGTTGTCATCAACATTTCCAAAAACTTTTCTTTCTACTTGAGCCCTTGATATCAGCTCCTCTTTTGTTTTCCTGCCTGCCCCACCCTCTAACCCTTGAATTCTTGATCAATTATATATTATCATTGTTATTTCATGTCTTACGCTGTGTATTATCTCCCTTCACACACATTTCTATTACTCATCCCACTGGGAGTCTGGCTCTATATACAACTGTGATGGCTTCCCCCTCTTTGCTGCTTTCCCTGCCCTACCCTCAACCCAACATTCCCCTAAACTCATAATATCACTACTCTCACTACTACTCCTGATAGTTTTATCTCTTCTGAATTCCTTTTGTCCAGAGCTCTTATCTGTATCAATGTGTGTACTCTGGTCTGGCTGGATTTGTAAGGTAGAACTGGGTCCTGGGAGTCGGGGGAGGAAGCATTCAGGAACTAGAAGAATGCTGCATGTTGATCTAGACCCAGATATAAACATGTATCATGAATACATATACATATATTTCTTGTGTATGTATATTTATCTAACACTTAAGTATATTTATTTGATGACACATCATTAGAGTAAATCAGAATCAAAGTGTGAAAGTAACAAGAGGATCAGGACACTAAAAGTGAAACTCAGGAAGAAAAGACTGGAATTAATGAGTCTCTGCTATACAGACAAGGAAAACTCTTCATAAGGATTTAGAACCAAAGTATTTTCACCTTGAAAATCTCCAGGGACTATCTCAGCGAAGCCAGGAAGAAATGTGTTCTCACAGTGCATGGCTTTTCTACCAAGATTATGGATATAACAATTGTTTCCTGCCAGCAAATCTCAACAAAGCATGTGAATAGTTAGCCCTGTTGCTTTTAGATTTAGGTGATAGTATAGAAATTAAAATTAATGTATAATTTTTATTTGCACTTTGAAGCTAGATATTCTTAAAAATAAAATTTAGAAATAAATAAAACTGCTATCTCTAGAGTATGGAATTGAAGTAGTTCACGCTACACTGAAAGCATAGCCAAAACATAACTCTAGGAATTGAAGGAAAACTAATTGAAGTTTAAACACAGGACAAAATATGGGAAGGACTTATTTATCTATGCCAGGAAATTTGGAAGAGACCTAGCTGGCCAATTGACTAGAAGAAATCCTTATTTTTATCCATTCCAGACACAATGCTAAAAATTATAGAACAATGTCATTGATATAATATGTAAGTGAAATTTGCTACATTATATCAATCATATTGTTCTATACTTTGTTATGATCTGCACAAATGCCTCTGCATATTCGAATGTTGCAGAAACACATTGGGAGGGAGCCGCCAGAGGTTTAAGCTGGATTCAAAAGAGGGTATGGGACAAGAGATATAACTGTCGATGTCATATGCATCTTGAAAACAGAGAATACCAGAAAGTTGTTTACTTGTGTTTCATTAAATATGCAAAGGCATTTGACTGTGTGAATCATAACAAATTATGGCTAGCCTTGAGAGGACTGGGATTTCCAGAGCACTTCACTTGTGCTCATGTGAAGCTTTGCCATGGATCAAGAGGCAGTTGGACAACTAGAACATGAAATGATTTAATGCCAGGAAAGGTGTTTATCGGGTTGTTTCTTGTTATCACACTTATTCAATTTATATGCTGAGAAAATCACCAGAGAAGCTGGATTTTATGAAGAGTGCAACATCAGGATTGAAGGAAGGCTTCTCTAACAGCCTGAAATGTGCAGATAACCCATTCTTACTTAAAGAAAGTAAGGAAGACTTGTTATAAAAAGAAATAAACAAATCCACAAACTGAAAACCATGATTCATGAAAACAGAACACATCAAAGAACAATGAAAGGTAGTAGACCTGTATCTCCGATAGCCCATGATCAAAATGATAGCTGTTTTGAAAGATGGAGATAACTGCATGGATTTATAGCAATACATTATATTGCACTATTTTATGAAACTGATGAAATGCTTCTTTTGATTTGACTAATATTTTCTTTCAAAGTTGCCCTAGTGAATTACTAATGATATATGATTCAATGAAGATCAACTTACCCTCCTACCTTTTTCTTTTCAATACAAAAGTACTGGATAATTATGTTCTCTGAGATAACTGTCTTCCCTTGGACCTATTTATGCCTTAGGCAAGAAAGAAGGATGCTTTAACTATTACAGAAACAATTATACCCACACAGGAACTGTTTTTTTTTTTCATTTTGGGGTTAGTATGAATACGTGCCATAGGTCACTGTTTACCTTGGTACCCTTATTAAAGGACTTCTCAGTGACTTGGTAGATCCATTAGTCTCTCCAAACATCTGCATTTTGCTGACTTCTATTTGGAAAAGAACAGTGAGTATACCCCAGTGTCCATTTAAGGCAGAGTTTTTCCAAATCTTCCCACAATGTTCATCATAGACAATCAGCCTGACTATATCTTCCTGACCCAGAGGAGACAGTAAATACATATATCACAGTGTTTTGAGCCTTTTATGTGGCCATTTCTCTGCTCAGGTTTTCTCCAGGAATCTCCCTATTGCTGAAAATATCTAAGGATGATTATGATGACCCAGTAAACACTTCCTGTCATTATATAGTTCATCATTTGAAAGAGAAAATTAACAGGCATAGGTTTATCTATCATTAAATTTTTACTCTAATTATTAAATATGTATATTTTCATCTTACTATATTGCACACTGTAGAACTTGGTATGATAGTATAAGGTAAACAGCCTCCTACAAGTACTGTCAAGAAAGAGAACGCTGCTGGTGAATCCAGGAGTTTTCTCAGGTGCCCATCTCAGTCACATCCAATCCCTCTCCCTAACAATTATGATGGTCCTGTTTTTATGGTAATTCTATCTCTGTTTATTTATACTTTTGTTAGTGAAGCATACATTCTTCTCATTGTTTTTAGGTGCCATCAAATTGGTCCCAATTCATAGTGACCTACTGTGTAAGTCTGGGTTGATTAGAGAAACAATTTCACAGACATGTATATGTGTGTAAGAGATAGCTTTATATCAAAGAGCAATTGTATATTAAGATAACATCCAAATCCCACAAGAATTAAGAACTGTGGACCAATATCCCTAATTAATATCAATGCAAAAATCCTTAACAAAATATTGGCTAATAGAATACGAGTATATAAAAGCAATAGTTCACCATGACCAATTGGGATTCATACCAGGAATGCAGGGATGGTACAAGATACAAAAGACCATTAGTTTCATTCACCACATTAACATTAAAAACTAAAAGAGGCACATGAAAATATCAATATATGCAGAAAAAGCATTCAACAACATCCAACATCAATTCCTCTTTAAGACACTCAAGAGATAGGAATGGAAGGAAATTTTCTCAAGATAATACAAGCTATATATGAAAAAACAACAGCCAATGTGGTAGTCAATGGAAAAAACACAAAAACAACCTCACTGGAAAGGGGAATTGGACAAGGATATCCCTTGTCCCTACTCTTAAAGTGTACTGGAGGTTTTAACTAACAGGATAAGGCAATGAGAAGACATCAAATTTTTTCACTGGGGAAGGAAGAAGTAAAACTATTGCTATTTACAGTTGATATGATTTATATAGGGAAAATCCAAAAAGATCCACTGGAAGCAATAGAGTAATATGGCAGAGTGGAAGGATACAAGAACAACAATAAGAAGTCTATTGGACTGCTATACACATCAGATAAGATCATAGAAGAGGAGATAAAAAAGGTGGTCCCTTTCACAATAGCCAAGCACAAATTGAAATATGTAGGGAAATGCCTGACTAAAAGAACAAAATCTTTATATGAGGAAAACTACAGAACACTTTTACAAGAAACCAATGGTGAGCTCAGCAAATGGAAAAAATCCCATTCTCATGGATTAAAAGACTCAATATAGTAAAGATGTCAGTTCTGCCCAAGGCACTATATAAGTTTAATGCAATCCTGATAAAATTACCCACAACTATCTTCAAAGAAATGGAAACACTGATTACCAACTTCATATTCATTACCAACTTCTTCTGGGAAGAAGCCCAGAATTAAAAGAAATTCTTCAACAAGAAGGACTCAATGGGAGGGCTTGCTTACCTGACTTTAGCACATATTATACAGCCAGTTGTCAAAACTACATGGAATTGGTATAATGACAGATACTCAGACTGTGGTGGTCATGTATTCGAGATGTCAAATTTCATGAGAAGCCATCTCCCCAGTTGTTGGGAGTTAGTCTCTGACACAATGAACTATGGAGAAGATAAGACGGCAGCATATGAGGAACTGAAGGAGCTGGAGCAGAAGCCACACGACCTTACCCTGATGAAACCAGACCTCTGAAGCTGGAGAAGCCATGTGGAGAGCCCTACAAGTGCTGAATTGCTTCTGCTACCACTGGATACTGTTGATGGACCCTGAGCCCTGAAAGTGAGGAGCCATGGGGAGACCCCTGGTGGTGCTGGGACTCTGAACCCACTGGCCTGTGACTTTGTGAGTCAGAAGGAGACTTTATAGGCTGATATTGGGCATTTGGGCTAATATCAGACTTGTGACTTTGAACTGGACTGGGCTGGGATGCTTTCTTAATGTCCCATTCCTCTTGTATATAAACCTTTTCCTTATATCCATATGCATGTCTATGAATTTGTTTCTCTAGTCTACCCAGAAACACACAAGCCAAGGGAAAAGAACTGAAACTGTGGAAATAAAATCATTAGCATACAGAACAGATATTTGATAAGATTTTCCCAAAAATCTCAGATGGGAAATAGATGTCCTCTTCAACAAGTGGTGCCAGAAAAAAAATGGATATCTACCTGAAGAAAAATGAAGCAAGACCCTTATCTCACTCCATGCATACAAATGAAGTCAATTTGGATCACAGACCTTATGGCAATCATGTACTTGATATCAATTTCATGATTGGGAATGTAGGGGTGGAATCTAGCCTTTCACCCTGGAGATAGCCAATGAGGCCTCTGTGTGGGCATGGCTTTCTCCTGAGAATTCTGGGAAGTCTCACAGTATTTCCCAATTGGAGAAGAGTGACTTGATTGAGTCTCTACTGACAAGATAAGATGGCGGCATGCTGATAGATCCTGAGTCCTAGTACCCAAAGGAGCCAGAGGAGGAGCCACATGGGCTTGTCCTGATGGAACCAGACCTCTGGGGCTGGAGAAGCCACAGAGAGCCTCCTGCCAACACTGACATGCTTCTACCCCAGCTGGATGCACAAGACTTTGCACCCACTGGCCTGTGATTGTCCTAGTGTCATTGTACATGCTCTATAAGTCGGAAGGAGGCTTTATAGACTGGTATGGGAAATGCAGGCTAATATCAGACTTTTGATCTTACACAAGACTGGGTTGGGATGTTTTCTAAATATTCCATTCCTCTTGTATATAAACCTTTCCCTTATATCCATATGGATGTCTATAAATTTGTTTCTCTATTGTACCCAGACAAACATAGACCTGGAGATAAAATCCCAAATGATTAATGAGGAAATTGAGACCAACCTGAGAACTTTGGAACAGGGAATACATAGGATATTAGGAATAGGGAAATGCACAAATACAGCTGAGTCAAATTGGTAATGGGATGTACTGAAGATAAAACATCTGTGGACATCAAAGGAATTGACTAAGAGAGCCCACCAACTGGGAAAACATCTTTAGCAATGACACATCAGATAAAGACCTTATTGCTAAAATCTACAATACCCTGATAGTTTCCCAAAAGGAAAAAAAAAATTTGCCCATCGAGGAAGGGGGCAAAGGACCTGAACAGAAGTTTCACATGGGCAGAAATCCAACTGGCCAATAAACATATGAGAAAAAGTTCACAATCATTAGCCAAAAGAGAAATTTACCTAATACCGTAAAATATAGCCCAATTAAAAAAAATCAGAAAGCAACAAATTCTGGAGGGGATGTAGTGAGATTGGAATTCTCATCCACTGCTGGTCGACCTGTAGGTATGTACAACCACTATGGAAATCAATTTGGCAATATATCTAATACAGATGGAAATTGAGTTACCATATGACCTAGCAATCCCCCTACTGGGCATATGCCCAGAAGAGGCAAGAAACAAACTATGGCCAGACATCTGTGCTCCAATGTTCATCATGGCACAGTTCACAGTTGTAAAAAGTTGGAAACAACTCAAATTTCCATCAATGGACAAATGGATTAAAAATTGGTGCACACATACAATGGAATACCACACATTGCCGAAAAGCAGTGTGAAAAAGCATAAACACATGAAGCACATCACCACATGGAAAGAACTGGAAGAAGTCATGCTGATTGAAGTATGCCTAGCACAAAAGGACAGGTACAACATGAGTCCAGTGAGCTAAGCTTAAAAAAATGCAAAAGGGGCATAGGGGAAAAGGTATTGTATACAAAACTTCTTGGGATGAGGTCCAGGTAATATGGCAGGAGCCAAGCCAAATTTAGGGATATATATTGTAAACAAATAAAAAGGAGTGGGAGGAAAGAAAAATGGAAAGCGGGGGAACAGGGAACTAAACCACCCAAGGGGAAGATATTATTTTGTCTCCACAGGGAAAGAGAGACCAGACTGCAATCCAGTGCTCCAAGATGTGAATGCAACATCCTAGCATGAAGCAAGGAACCAGGAGAGAGGTCTGAGGGGCTGGCGCCAATCCCAGCTACATGGAAAGCCCCTCTTCTCTCAGAAGAATTTACTTCAGAGGACAGCAGTGAAGTTCAGGGAGAGAGACACGTCTGATCACAGCACATGGGAGCAAATAAAGGGGCAGGAAGAGAGAGTGGAGCACATCCTGGGCCACCAAGCCCTGAGGACAACATCCCTGCTGAGAGCAACCAATGCACAGAGAGGAACATCTGGCTGACTCCACTATGAGACATGACATTCCTCCCTTGTTTATCTAATTAAGGTAGGCAGGGTAAACAATCTGGATATGAGTGTACAGTTTATAAACAAGAATAGGACATTAAGAAGCACCCCAACACAGTCCAGTTCAAAGTCTTAAGTCCAATATTAGCCTATATGCCCTAAATCAGTCTATAAAGTATCCTTCTGACTCACAAAGTCACAGGCCAGTGGGTGCAGAGTCCTGGTGCCAGCAGGGGTCTCCCCACAGCTCCTCATTTCCAGGACTCAAGGTCATCAACAGCATCCAGTGGTGTTACAAGCAACTCAGCACTGGCCGGGATCTCCATGTAGCTTCTCCAGCTTCAGAGGTATGGTTCCATCGGGGTAAGGCCTTGTGACTTCTCCTCTGGCTCGTCTAGCTCCTTGGACGCTGCCATCTTGTCTTCTCTGTAGCTCATTTTTTTCTGTGACTAACTCCCAACAACTGGGGGAGATAGCTTCTCATCTCCATCAGGGAAATATTGCGAGATTTCCCAGAAATCTCAGGAGAAAGCCATACCCACACAGAGGCCTCATTGGCTACTCAATGACTAGCTCCAGATTAACAGGTAGACTATACTCCTAACATCTCAATCATGAAATTAACATAAGCACATGACTGCCACAATGTAGAAGCCCTAATTAAATACTTTGAGAAAGTACTTCTTTCTGTTGCACTGTACAGATAATTTTTACAGTTCTGTTATATATATTATAGCAGGAATCTTGATCTCCAAAAGCTTCACCGCTTCATATGGTAGCCAAAGCCCATTGTGGAATTTATATACATATATATAGATGTATATATTTAACCTAAATAAATTCAAACTAAGTAGTGTCAAAAATTAGTAGCAACATTTCACATGCTCAACAGCTACATTTCAAATTCTCAGTGTGTCTAGTGAATACTTAGTGGACAGCACTGATATGAAACATTTCCATCATTATAGAATTCTATTGGACAGTGTTTTTCTAAAACAAAATTCTCTTATTACCAATGGTCGCTTAATTAAAGATTGAGATCAAAGATGTTCAACCTACTTTTCAATTCTCTTTTCATGACAGCATAGCTGAGAGATTTGCAAAATATATTGAAGGATTTCCAAGGCTGTGTGAGATGAAGCAAAGAGATGTCACAATTAAAAATCATCAATTAAATGATGCCAGTGCTGACAACTCAGGGGGGAATTGCATCAAGAAAATGAACTTGAGCCAATTGACTCTTCTAAAGGACAGTTGCTGCAGGCCAACCAAGACCACATTCCTGTTAGAAGTCCCAGAAGGGAAGAGAGAACAGCTTCATTTAGTAATATTAGGTTAAAATGTCAATTATCAAGTGACTTCCTGCATTCTGTTGTCTACTACCAAAGTGTCCTCTCCTTTCCCGCCTTTTCCTTTGCCATTATAAACACTCATTTGTGCACCAGCCTGCTAGTTCTTTTAAGTGAAAGAGGTTATGTTTATAGTTCTGGTATCGCCCTTGCACAAGCCATGCTAATCTCAACACACTGCCTTTTCATGCAGTACTTTGCTAAGGAAAGAATATAGACTTTAGAAGAATATCTTAGAATTTAATCACTTCACTTATTAAGTGGAATTGTGATTTGGATAAATTACTTAGCCTCTCTGATTTTCAGTATTTGTTGTGCTTTTGTTTCTGAAAAAACTGGAATGTCGATACTGCTGAAATGTTTTCATTTTTAAATCAGTTAATGAACAAAAATATATTTAGTAGCATCCCTGAGATAATATGGAGGCCACATGGTAGACACAATTTTAAAATAATTTTATTGGTGAATCTTACAGCTTTTATAACTATCCATGTATCAAGCACATTGTACATATGTTGACATCATCATTTTCTTTTTTTTTGGGGGGGGGGGCGCATCACTGCTCTCGGCGGTGGGAGTAGGAGGCCCAGCCCCACTGCTGGAATTGAACCTCCGTCCCAGTGGGCCGCAGTCCCGCGCACAACCACTACGCCACCGGGGCTCAGCCCAACATCATCATTTTCAAAACTGTCTCTTTCTACTTCTTTCTACTTGAGCCCTTGGTAATGGCTCTTTTTTTCCCTTCCTCCTTCACCCCTCGACCTTGTAAACCCTAGATAAGTTATATTATTGTTATTTTCGTATCTCACACCAGCTGTTGTATACCTTCACCCATGCTTTTGTCATTCCGGCTTCACACGGATCAATATTATCAGTTCTCCCTCTCTCCCCTTCTCCCCCACCTGTCCCCTACCTTCATGATATCGTGACTTCCATGACTCTTCCTAAGGGGGTTTATCTGCCCTGAATCCCATGTATGGAGAACTCTTATCTGTACCAATGTACATCTTCTGGTCTAGCCAGATTTGTAAGGTAGAAATTTGTACAAAGAAGAATCCAGATTTGTAAGGTAGAACAAAAAAATTCAGACTTTTTGAGTTCAAATTTCTCATTTAAAAATTTTAGTATGTCAAAAAGAACAAATCTTTCCTGAGCACTTGTCATATGTTGGCTTTATATTATCATAAGCCAATAAATGCTTATTTATTCTCATTTAAATCTTCAATGATCTCAGTAAATATTATCATTATTTTACAATGAAGATAACTTAAGGAGCCATAGTTTTAATACTCATCTCATTTAATCCTTATTAATGAATGATAGAAAAGTGTGATAATAAGTACATAGATAAGTCTACATGAATTTCAAACTTACACAGTGTCCAGGTTTTGCCACAAAGACTACAGAGAATCTGTAGAGCTGGTGAAGTAAAAATAGAATACAAGAACAAAATAATGAAGATTTCTCCCAATCTTTTCTCATCATCTTATTTCAGCACTGACAAGTTTACCTTTATATTTCACTAAAATTCCTGGAAGTTATTCCTTTCCTAATTATGTAACACAAATTTAGTGCAAGTCTAAGAAAGACAAAATCAGTTGGGAGATTGCTTTGGCTATACGCTGATGATGCAAGAGAAATTAACACATCGATTCCTGTTACATAGCCAATCCCATTAGCTGTACAACTTCTATAAGACAGGAAAATTGAATACTGATTATTCTTCTCAACGAGTTACAATATTTATTTCCTTTTAGTCTTATGATGTCTAATACTTAGATGATTGCTTTGTGTTGTTTTCTATCTTGTCTATTGCTACCTTAATCTCTCTGATTGTAGTTTTCATGTTCATTTCTTTAAATATCAGTTTTCTTGATAGCCTAACTATTCTGATAGCCTTGGTATTCCACATCTGAATGTCTAAGAATGCACAAGGAGTCACATTCCTCATCCTTACTACATTCAATGTATCATGGGTGTGTTGTGTTATGTGAAGACACTTATATAACTAACTTCTGACTAAAATTCGCTTTAAACTATCGCAGAGAGTAAGATGTATGGTTCCCTGATAAAATCACATCCCATAGACTTTTAGGGCAAAGTGAATTAACACAAAAACAAACAAGGAAAAAATGTTAAATCAAATTCATGATATATATAACAACCCTAGTATTATTATATTTGATTATATAAGATTGATTTAAATCACAGTAAGATGATATGTGATTGGCTTTGTTTAAGTATCATAAGAATAGCCAGACTGTGGCAGTCACCTAATCTGGGGTCAATTTAAGGATTAAGAGTGTTGGGGTGGAGTCTAGCCTGTCAATCTGGAGATAGACAATGAGACCTTTGTGTGGGCATATCTTTCTCCTGAGAATTCTGGAGAATCTGGACATATGTCCCCCTATGAGGTGAGAGATTCATGGCTCAGTCCCTTGGGGACATTCTACTAACAAGACACAAAGCTGACTCCCTGTAAGACACCCTGAAGGATAAGCTACATGGGCTTACTCTGATGGAATCAGACCTCTGAAGCTAAAAAGTCACGTAGAGAGTACTGCCAATGCTGAGATACTTGAGAAGCTACAGAGAGGCCCCTGCCAGTGTTGAGATGTTTCAACTGGCACTGGATATTGCTGATAGACCCTGTACCCTGGAAACTGGAGAAGCCTTGGGGAAAAGTCTGCCAGTGCTGAAATGATTCTACTGCCACTGGATCCAAAGACTTTCTTACCTACTGGCCTGTGATTGTCCTGCATTTGACGTCATTGCATGTGACTCATGAACTTTACACACTGGTATTGGACATATGGGCTAATATCAGACTTGTGGGTGTGGACTGGCCTGAGTTGGGATGCTTTCTCAATATTCCATTTCTCTTGTATATAAATCTCTCATATATATATATATACACACACATATATATCCATATATCCATATATATGAGAGGCTTGTTTCCCTAGTCTACCCAGACTAACACATAGACTATGAAAACTGGTATTTAAAGAAATAATAAGAACACTGCTATCAGAGTTCAAAAAAATTTAGGCTGGCAGCAAGGAGGAATTTCCTTATACGCAATTACTATGTATTTTCCTCAAACTGCATTATCCTATTCTACTCTAAACAAAATCACTGGCAAGCTAGAGATATCAGTTGAGAGTGTGCATAACAGGTAATTGCAAGAGAAGCTATAACCTCTGTGGTCTTCAAGAGAAAGTATAGGTCTGGCAATACAAGAGGCAGATCTGGATAGCTATAATTAGTTTTGAGCATGAACAATATTTCCTGGACCATGAATAAGAAAGACTGAATAGGAATTGACATATTTGATTTATAGTGTGGAAGAAGATTGATATACCGTACACTTCTCCAAGAATGAACATATTTGATGAAGAAGTACAGGTAAGATGTCCCTTAGAAGTAAGGATAGTATGCTTTTCTCTCTCACACATTTTACATGTTATCAGGAGTGATCCCATCCTGGAGCAGGATGTCATACTCTGTAAAGTAAAGAAGCAGTGGAAAGGAAAAGACAAAGAGGCAGTGGCTGAATGAATGTGCTCAAACACAGTCATTATTGTGATGATGACACTGGCGCAGACAGTATTTCATTGTATTGTTCAAAGGCTGCTATGAACTGGAACTAATTCACTGGTCCTTAACGTCTGGCTACTAGTAATTATACAAGTTTGCTTAATGAAGTCTACAGCCCAAGGAAGAATATTAAATGTTTATATAAAGCTGTAGTATAGTTTAAGATACATGTGAAAGACTTGGTATAGGTCCCTCCAAGGTAAAAAGAATAGTGTCTCCCTTTAAGTATGTCCTTATTCTATGTCCCAGAACCTCTGATTCTGCTATTTTAAATGACAAGGAGGAATGTATACGACATTAAGATGACTAATCTGAGTTTACAAATCTTTCAAAAGGCATACACATCACACAGCAAACATATTACATAGTCAGTGGGTAATATCATAAGTGGGTAGCATAATAAACCACCAATGGGGGGAAGCATCATCTTGACCTAGTGCTAATTGACCTCTGACACCCCGAGCCCTCCCTAGTGGTTTGCTACCTTTTGCGGTGCATTGGCTATACAACCTGATTGCTCTAATCTCTAGATGACCTCAAGGCACAGGCCAGACACAGGAATGATTTATCTTAGATGGTAGCTCCCTGATGGAGGAACTGTGTCCTGTCATGAGAATGCATATAAAGATTTTTTTTTATATCTCATAACCATGAGGGTCTTCTCTCACTAGATTCAGCTTTCCAGACCTGTAACTGTGATCATGAATGACTTAGCTGCCTTGCATTCACATTCAATCCCATGTCAGTTCTAACTCATAACAACATTATAGGGCAGTGTAGAACTGCCTTATGGAGTCTCTAATGTTATAATCATTTTGAAAGCCAACTGAACCATCTTTAACCCCTGGAATGACTGGTAGATTCAAGTCACTAACTTTTCAATCATCAACCGAATGCTTAATCATAGCATGGCCAGAGATTTTCCCATTTTAGTCCAGTTAGACCCATTTGGTTGTCTGTTCTTTATTATTGTAAATTAATAACATTGTAAAATAAAATATTAAAATGATCTACTGTTTTACATTGCAAGCTTGCAGTGATTTGTTACAGTTGTCATTGTTAGCCATTATTGAGTCAATTCTGTTTCATAGGGGCCTTATGTACAACAGAATGAAAATCAACCAGTCCTGTGTCCTCTTTACAAAAGTTATGTTTGAAACATTGTTGAAGCCACCATGTTATCAAAAGCCTTCTTATGTTTCACTGCCTCTCTACTTTACCAAGCATGATGCCCTTCAACAGAAACTGGTCTGTCCTGAGAACAAGCCCAACATAAAGTATATACTTGTGTGTAAGTCAAATATTCCAGTACATTTTTTAAACATCATTTTATTGGGGGCTCATACAATCCATGCACCCATTGTGTCAAGTACATTTGTACATTTGTTGGCCTCATCATTCTCAAAACATTTGCTTTCTACTTTAGCTTCTGGTATCAGTACCTCATTATTATTTTTTCCTCATTATTTTTATGGTAAAATTTACCACAGGTTTCATGGTAAAATTAGGTGCCTTGGCTGATATCAGGGTCAGCTTATACTCGAGTATATAGGGTAATTGAAGTGTCATCATCTTAGCTTCTAAGGAACACACTAGTTGTATTTCTTTCAAGACAGATTTGCTGGTTCTTTTGTTATTCCATGATACTGACAATATTCTATGCAAGCACTATAATTTAAATGGTTTTATTCCTCTTTTGTCTTCCCAATTCATTATTCTGCTTTCACATCCATATGAAGCAATTGAAAATAGTAGGACTTGGGTCAAGTGCACCTCCATCTTCAAAGCAATATCCTTGCTTGTCAATATGTTATAAAGGTCTCGTGCAGCAGATTCACCCAATGCAAAACATCTTTTGACCCCTTGGTTATGCTTCTATGAACCTAGGGTGTGTATCCAAAGAAGTTGAAATATTTAGCAAGTTCAAGCTCTTTTTCTCCATGTTTCATGATGTTGATGTTATCAATTGTGAGGATTTTGGTATTCTTTACATTGAATGTATTCCCTTTTATATCAACAAAGCATTCTAACACAGTTCAATGCAGATCAACAATTCTGATGTTAGCTGAATCCCTCTTCAGATTCACGTAGCTGCAGATAGATGAACAGCAAAGCAAAACGCAGTCAGGGATGTCAGAGGCCAATGGGTACAGACTCATGTGAATACAAAGTCAGTGACAACATGGTGGAGTGCTAACAGCTTCCAGATTTGGTGGACCATACAGGGTAGACCTGGGAGGCAGACCCAGAATCCAAGCAAACAGGAGATTATGGGTAAAAGAGAAAATGATCCTGAGTTCTCTCTTATTTAACAACAAAAAACAGAAACATCATCGAGTGTGACCTCTTTCATAAGCTGAATTCCACTCCGACTTTCACATAAGTGCAAATTGACATACAATCTGACCACCACCAATCACCTTCCTACACACACTTTATCCACATATAAGCACCAAATATATGATAATAAATTCATATCTGCACCCAACAGGATACAGCCGAAATGCATATAATTCAAAATTCACTAGTTCCATTTATGTCTTATATTCTCTAAGTAAAAAAACCAAACTATTATATGCCTGTCAATCACAGTTCTGCAAATAAGAGAAAAATATTTGATGCATACCTATAAGAAGAGAATATTAATATTTACAGACCTTATATTTTTGACTAGGGTTGATATCTTGGTTGGCTTGTTTCTAAAAATTAAAGCATTTTGGAAGAATGATAAAAGAATGGAGAGGGAGTGGTGGTCCAGGAGTAGGTAAAATATTGGGGGTTTAATCCTCCTTTTATTCCTGTTTAGTAAAGCATAGCAAGGCTGAAGGTTTGAACCATTTACCTTGTAATCAGCAGTCCAGCACATAACCAGCAATGCCATCATGGCTCCATTAAGTAAGGTCTAAGAGTCCTTAATTTCTGTCCATCTCTGGCCTGTTTTCCTTTTAGCAAAAGGGAGAAATTGTTTTAGAAACAGAGCGAGCCTCCACTGTACTCTCAGCAGATGAGTTACATAGCTATCTTACTACGGATTAGACAGGAGTAGACATCTAGGTTTTTAGGCCAAACGGGTGAGTTTCAAGGTCACCTTTTCCTCCCCGAAGACAAAACTACAACAGGTTCTACCCAACAGGTTCAAATGACGTTTTAACACCACAAACACATACTTAATCAAAGAACATTTTACCAAGGTGCAAAGGACAGATCATTCACAGTAAACAGATACGCTCTAGGAGTGGGAAAATGTTAGTGTTGCTAAAATGCAAAATATAAACATCAATCCAAGAAATAACAACCCCCCTCAAAAAACAGAAGCAAAACAACCTTCCTGTCTTCACAAGAGAACATCAATGAGAAAGCATCAATAAAAGCTCTCCCTTGATGCCAAAGGGACCAGATGGGTCAATCTATCAGGAAAGCCTGCCTGGAATCACATAGGTCTTCTCAGTTAACAGGCCTGACCCAGGACCGCTGCCCTTATTACAAATATATTAAATGGACTTGGAAACTTCAACTCTGGTTTTTCCAGTTATATACATGGGAGGACTGCAAACTTATTCACAGTGTGCTGTTCCTTTGAGACACCAGACTATCTCTTCAGGCTGAAGAAGAATTAAGTCTCATGAAGAAGAGATATATAGAAGACGCAAGAGATTTTCTCTTAGGCGAGTATTGTGAAATCTGTCTGCCTGACCACATAGCGAGGCATTTGCCAAAGGCTTTAACAAAAACTGCTGACAATGGCTACATGAATGTGGGCCTTACCCACATGCTTATGAGATTAGAACCTGTCAGTCACACCAATGCCCTTTCCCAAATTGGTTTCCTGCCTCTGATATTTTAAAATCAGATCATGTCTCTAAAATCTGTTTTCTGTTGTTAGTTTAACAGCTGACTTGCTTTCTGATTTGAAAGTGGCAACGAATTTAAATTCTCCATACCTCTGCTCCTGACAAAGTGCTTAAGCAAGGGCTTCTCTACAGAGTGGGCATCTACTTTCCTCTGCACAGAAGGAAAATTAATTCATGGACAAAATGTACACAAACATCTAATTTTAAAAATGGATGATTTCATCGGGATAGTGAAGAAATATTTCCCATTTTTTTTATGAGGAAAAAATCATTAGGGGGATAGGAAAAGTATGGGGAGTCAAGCAGCTGCAAACATGTAAAAATAGCACAGCTTTGCAAATGATGGTTATGGCTATAGAAATGCAGATGACATAAATGGGGGTGATTATCATTCATATGGAGGACACATATTTTGAAATGTGTCCAAGTCAACCCCATGAGTTGTTTGGTTTCTTGAGTGTTGCTTCCATGAGTATTGATCGTGGATCCAAGAAAGATAAAATCCTGGTAGGATGTTTTGTTAAAGTGTAGAGTGTGATTCTTTACATGAAACTGGAATTCATACTGAAGACTACAGTGCTTGATCTTTCTCACCAAGTGTTTCAAGTTCTTCTCATTTACATTAAACAAAGGTGTCATTTGCATATTGTCACAGATTGTTAGTAAGCTTTCCTCCAATCCCGATGCTGCATTCTTCTTCCTATAATGCAGCATCTCTGATTATTTGTTCACCACACAGATTGAGTAAGAATGAGGTGGGAAGAAATAACCTTGACATAAGCCTTTCCTAATTGTAAGCCATGCAGTGTTCCCTGGTTCTGTTCGCACAACTGCCTCCTGATTGACGGATAGCTTCCACATCCACACAGAGAAGTATTCCAGAACAATACAATTCCCATTGTTCTCACGGTTATACCTAGTTTGTTATGATTCACACATTTGAATGCCTTGGCACAGTCAATGAAGCACAAGTAAACATTGTTTTTTTCTGGAATCTTCTGCTTTTAAACAATATCCATCAGGCCTCAGCCACGATATGGCCTGCTCCATGTCCTCTTCAGAATCTGGCAACTCCTTGACAATGTACTGTTACAATTCTTGTTGGATGACCCTCATCACATATTTGTATGTATTTGATATTAATGATATTTGAGCATTCTGTTGGAACATCTATCTTTGGAATGAGTACAAATATGGATATCTCCCAGACCAATTGGCCGAGTAATTGTCTTCCAAATCTCTTGGCATAGGAAATGAGTGCTTCTAGTACTTCATCAGCTTATTGAAACACTTCTATTGATATTCCGTCAACTCCTGGATTCTAGTTTTTGACTAATGCCTTCAATGCATCTTGGACTTTTATCTTCAGTACCATTGACTCTTGCTTATATGCTACCTCCTGAAAGGGTTGAATGTTGACTAGTTCTTTTTAGTATAGTGATTCTGTGTATTCTTTCTATCTTCTTTTATGTTTCCTATATCATTCAGTATTTTGCCCATAAAATCTTTCAATATTATAACTTAAGGCTTGAATTTTGTTCTTTAGCTCCTTCAATGTAAGATATGCATCCTTCCTTTGTGGTTTTATAACTTTAGGCCTTTGCAAATGGCATTAAGATATTGTGCTTTGACATCTCGAGTAGCTCTTTCAAATTTTGTGTCAAGCTCTTTTGCTTACTCTTGCACACATTTCAAACACTCTTTAACATAAAATTTTTTGTGTATAAATAGTAGAGGGCCATTGTGTTAGTCTGGGCTAGACTAGAGAAACAAATTTATAAGCAGAAATATGTGTATAAGAAAGAGATTTACATACGAGAGCAACTGTGCATTAAGAAACCATCCCCACCCAGTCCAGTCCAAGGTCATAAATCTGATATTAGACCATATGAATGATACCAGTCTATAAAGTATTCTTCAGACCCATGAAACACATGCAATCATGCCAAATTAAGGATGATCACAAGCCAGGTGGACAGAATGCCTTTGGATCCAAGTGGCTCCTCTGGTTTCAGAGATATGGTTGCATATATGTGACTTGTCCAGCCAGGGTACTAAGGTAACTCTATATGGCTTTTCCTCAGGGATATCGCACAGGAAGTCAGCCTTGTCAGTCTAGTGTCTCCAAGAAAGTGAGTTAGATAGCGTCTCCCACCTCCAAAAAGGAATTACCACATTTCCCAGAATTCTCCGAGGAGAAGGCCATGCCCACACAGAGTTCTCATTGGCTATCTCCAGATTAACCAGCTAGACTCTACCCCTACACTCTTAATCCCCAAATTGACACCAGATACATGATTTATGTTTTACAACCATCAGCAATAGCTGTTTTTACTTTGTATAGTTTGTATATAAGTCTGATATCAGACATAGGATTTATAAATGTTGCCTTTCATTCCATATGGTATTTTCATATTTCTGAGAGTATTCTTGGGTACACAGGTTTTTTGACTTTAATGAAATCTCATTTATCTCTTTTTCTTCTTAATCTTGTACTTGGAGTGTCCTGTCCAAGAAATTATTGCCTGATGGTCAGAAATATTTACCCTATATTTTCTTCTAGGAATTTAATACTTTTAACGCTTACTTTTTTTGTTTTTGTTGTTTGGTTTTTTTTTTTTGGGGGGGGGGCATCACTGCCTCTGGTGGTAGTGGGCACTACCCAGTGCCGCTCCTAACAGCCGCCGCTGGATTGGAACCGCCATGCCTGTGGGCTGCAGTCCCGCACTCAACCACTTATGCCACTGGGGCTCAGCTAACTCTTATATTTTAACCCAAAAGTATTATTAACAAACTAGTTTTTTAATGCTTCTTAACCCACCCACCTCCACTATCATGCCTCACTTCTACCTTACAAATCTGGCTAGACCAGAACATGTACACTGGTATAGATAAGAGCTAGATATGCAGGGAATCCAGGACAAATAACCGCCTCGGGATCAATATTGATAGTAGCCAGGAGGGGAAGGCGGGGAGTCTTAAGGAACCAGAGGAATATTGTTTCATCAGTGCTATACTGTGCCCTGGTTGACTCCTCCTTTCCTGTGGCCCTTCTGTCAGGGGATTCCCATTATCTAAAGATGAGTTTTGGATCTCTGCTCTGACTGCCCTAGTTCTAAATAATGTTTTTTGTTGGTTTACTTGTTTTGGGTTTTCTGATGCCTGTTACCAGATCCACTTCATAATCGTACAGGCTGGTGTGCTTCTTCCATGAGGGCTTGTTGCTTCTCTGGTAGGTGGCCCCTAGTTTAACCTCAAGTCTTTAAGACCCCAGGCACTGTATCTTTTAATAGCTGGGCACCATCTACTTTTTCACCACATTTGCATATCCACCCATTTTGTCTTTAACGATCATGTCAGGAGGGTGAACATCCAGATTGCCAGGTTGTTAGAACAAAGTGTTCTTGTATTGCATCAGGGCTTGGGCAGAGGCCCAAAGTTCACCCATTACCTCAGTGTATAGCCATATTAATATATGTATGTAGAACAATACCTCTATATTATAATTAATATATTTATATATGTATCCACCTCCAGCCATAGCTTTGCTTCTTAGATCTTTCCTCTATTTTCTTCTATGCTCCTCCTGCCCCACCACCACTTTTGCCCCTTTTCTGCCTCTTACTAATTCCTCTCAGCTAGATTGCTATTACTCCAACACCTCTAGGATTTCTACTCCCTCCTTGTTGTTGTTTATAACTTCCTAGTTATCCCCATGTTTATGGCATTGCCTGCTCACAACTCCCTTTCCCTCTCCTGCTCATCCTCCCACCCAAGTCCCTCCAGAACCATTGGTCCTGTTGCTTTCTCCTTGAGTTTGCTTCCATGACTACGTTATCTAGGTAGGAAAAATCAACAATAATAGAGAAAAACAAGAAGAAAAAAACAACTGGACAAAAAAGAGAAGAAAGGTAACAATAATTAGGGAAAATGAAAAACAAGAAAAGCATACATAAATCCAGGTCTCTCTGCTGCCCTTTATGATGGCCTTGGGGAATTCTGGGAATGGCCTCTCCTCGCCTGAAGTCTATTCTGGACACTGCTCAAGGACTTGGAGTCTTTGCTTTGCTCCAGTTGCTGATCTGTTATGTTCCCTTCTTGGTTTGCTTCACTATGTGGGGCTCAGACCAGACTAACTCCCCACCATGAGTTCCCACTATTAATCACTTTGACACTCTCATTCCAGCACTTTCCGGTCTCCCAATAATAAGCAAATGATAAGTCAAAGAAGAGAGGAGGCCTGGGCTTCTACACTGGTGAGGAGTTAGTCTCAGACACCTGCAGGGGCAATTCCATGCTGTCCCAGAGGCTCACTGTGAGTCAGCAACAACTGGATGCCAATGATTTTGGTGCTTTTTTAAAAAAAATAAACCTTTCTTGCTCTCTTTATCTTCATATTTTTCGTCTTCAATAAATGGTTGTCTGATATCTATACTGCTCTACATATCAAAATTTTCACTGGTCTATTCTTGCTGGTGTTTTTCCTTTGATTCCCCACTACATCTAATCCAGAGCTGAAAAAGATTTATTCATTGGTAGATTTGTATGATTCCATATTCCATAGGGGATAAAACTCCAGATCGAGTAAGAAAAAAGAAGTAGAACAACCTTTTAAAATTTTATTAGTCATTTTATTGGGGGCTGTTACAAACCTGAAAACAATCCACAATTCAATTGTCTAAAGCATAATTAATTCAATTGTCTTAATCCACTATCATTTCCAAAGCATTCTTTCTACTTGAACCTTTGGTATCAGCTACTCTTCCTCCCCCCACCCGCCCTCCTCCCACCCTCATGAATCCTTGATCAATTATATATTACTGTTGTTATTACATATTGTACACCATCCATTGTCTCCCTTCACTCACATTTCTATTATCCATCCCTGTTGGTGTATGGGGGTTTAGGTATACAACTTTGTGATCAGTTCTTCCTTTCTTAAACTCCTCCCCCACCTTCACTGTTCCCGTACTGACTGATGTTCTTAAGGGGTTTATCTGGCCTGGATTCCATGTGCCAAGAACATTTATCTACACCAATGTATATACTCTGATCTAGCTGGGTTCATAAGTAGAACTGGGTCATGATGGAGAGGTGGGGGTGGAGGGAAGCAAGGAGAAAGCACTCAGGAACTAGGGAATATTGTGTGTTTTCTCAATGCTCTACTACACCCTGGCTAGCTTGCCCCTTCCTTGTGACTCCTCTATGAGGAGATGAGCACTCGTCTACCGATTGGATTTAGATTGCCACTCTCTGCCCCCCCCCCATTCACTTAGATATAATTGCTTGTTTTGGATCTTTTGATACATGATTCTGTTGACAACTTGATCACACAGGCTGGTATGCTTCTTCCATGTGGGCTTTGTTGCTTCCTTCCTAGATAGCTTCTTATTTCATTCAAGCCTTTCAATCCCCAGATACTCTATCTTTTGATAGCCAAGCACCATCAGCTTTCTTCAACACATTTGTTTATGCACCCATTTTGTCTTCAATGGTCATCTTAGGAAGGTGAGTGTGTTAGTCTGGATAGATTAGAGGAACAAATTCATAGAAATGCATATGTGTCTAGGACAGAGTTTTATATACAAGAAAAACTGTACATTAAAAAAATATCCCAACCCAGTCCAGTCAAATGTCATAAGACTGATATTATCCCATATATTCAATACTAGTCTATAAAGTCTTCTTCAGACTCATGAAGCATGTGCAATAACACCAGGATAATCATAGGTCAGTGAGTGCAGAGTCTTATATATTCATCTACAGGAGAAGCATCTCAACGCTGGCAGTAGAAAAAACCAGGAATGAGGTAGCCCTGGTGGTGCTATGTTTTAGGTATTTAGCCACTTAGTCGAAGAAAGATAATCTTGTCTGCTCCTGTAAAGATTTCCAGTCTTAGAAACACAGGTTATGGTGAATATGAGTAGAAATTGTTGGCAGTGGGTTTGGTGGTTGCTGATGTTTATTTATTTATTTTAATGTGAGTGATAAGGGAAATTGGCAATTTATCCCTAGCTCCAAGATACCTTCTGGTAACTACTTTATAATTTATACACAGAATATTAATTTTATTAAATTGCCCCTTATATAAAACTAAGCTGAACAGTAAGAATTAGGAAAGAAAACCACATCATGTAGATTTGCCTTAGGAGGAAAACAAAGTAATGATTACAAATATTTTCTGTGTTGCTACTTGGCAGTTTCAAATGTTTTCCTTCATTTGCTCACCACATAAAACACTGGATATATTCAATCAAAAGCACCTGTACTTTGATTGCTGAGTGTTCCCAATATGACATTTTCTTGAAATGCAGAAAATTATATCTATCTATTTCTTTCATGATGCCCACTACAATTTGGGCTTTTACCCTTTAAAACATTTTTGGCATGATAATTACCACATCAGATAAGTCAACCTCCTTAGTTCTGCTGGCTATTCTGAGAATTGACACTAAGTATAAATATTTTGAAAAAGGGGGAGACAGACAACCATCTAGTACAAAAAGAGTTACTATATTAATTTTCTTTGGCAAAGAATGAGAAGATATAAGGTTCTTAAAGTGACCGATGTTATATTTCTCATTTAACTATTATCATTTTGAAACAAAAGTGAGATAACATAAATGTTATAGAATTTTATTTTAAATAGCATTTGATAAAAATATTTTTCATATGATTGAAATAATTTGAAAAATTTTTGATAAAAAATGAAACTAACAGCTCTACAGTTAAATAGCCTCTCCTACAGTCATGGAAGGTTTAATCATGGAAGAATTTGGGTGATGAAAAATAATTGATCTGAAATTGTTATCATACTAGGCAGAAGCACAAACATGTTCTGAGATATTTTACTCATCTAAGTAATTGGTGAAATTAGATACAGTTAATTTTTGAATCTGAAACATCCATTCTATTCTAATAATATTTCAATTGTTATGAAAATCATGAGAGACTAAAGATACACTGATTCGGTGAGTGAATTCTAAGAACACTCCAGACATTGGAACACACCCCCTCCTTTAGGTATCAGAATTTTCAACTTAATAAGAAAGAAATTCTATTTTAAACATTCTGATTTCAAGTTTTCTAAAAGCATTAATACCTGGATTGGGGAGTGGGTTATCTGTGAAACAAATTCAAATGCTTGCTGCAAGGATGCATTTGTTGTTGATAAATTCCATCAAATTGGTTCCCACTCAAAGCAACCACATGCATAAAAGAATGAGAAATTAGCTACTCACATTTGTTGTTTTACCCCATTGTTTCAGACTGTTTGTACATCTATCTTACTAAGGGCCTTTGCTTTATTAGTTTTATTTTTCTCTGACTCTATACCATGCCTAATGTCCTTCACCTTCCACGTACTTGAAACAGTTTTGCCATCTTCACTTCCAATGGTCATTCTGGCATACTTCTTCCAAGACAGGTTTGCTTACTCTCCTGGCACCCATGGTATCATCAACATTTTCTCCAACACCATAAGTCAAAGACATATATTCTCCACTCTGTGTGTGTGTGTGTGTGTGTGTGTGTGTGGTGCATGCTTTCCTTCATGCTTCAGCTTTCACAAGCATATGAAGTAATTGAAAATATCAAAGCTTGGGTGAGGCATACCTTAATTCTCAAAGTGAGATCTTTGCTTTCTAACACTTTAGGTCTTTTGCAGAAAATTTATCAAAGCAATATATTTCATTTGATCACTGTTTGACAATATGTTGGTTATTTAATAGACTATTGTTTTCATGGGTGTTGATTGTGAATTCAAGTACAATGACACCCTTGTCAATGTCAATCTTTTCCCATTTGTCATCATATTTTTTATCAATCCAGTTGCAAATATTTTTATGCTAAGTAGTCCAAACTCTAGACTGTAGTCTTTGAACTTATTCAGCAAGTGCTTCAAGTTCTCTTCACTTTATGAAATCAAGAAGGTGTCATCTGTATATCACAGTGTGTTAGAGTTTTTCTCGAACACTGGTGCCCCATTTATCTTCATATAGTCTAGTTTCTAAAACTATTTTCTCAGCATACAGATTCAATAAATAGGTGAAAGCATCCTACCCTGACATGCAACTTTCCTGATTTTCATTTACGCAATATCTTACTAATCTTTCCAAACATCTGTGTATTGATTTATGTATAGGCTCTACACTAACACAACTAGAAATCCCACTCTTAATGATAACACAATATATTATGATCTTCATGGCCAAATGATTTTTATAGCCTACAAAACACAGGTAAACATCTTTCTGGGATCTGCTTTCTGTGAAGATCCATCTAATATCAGCAATGAAATACTTTGTTCCACATGCTGTTCTGTATCTGGATCGAATTTCTGCAAGTTTCTTGTCAATGTACTGCTGTACATTTTGAAGTCTCTTCTGTAAATTTTTATTTACAAATGTTATTCGTTGTACTATTTGATAATTTCAGGTTTCTTGTGAATATACACAAATTCTTTCCTTGTATTGTACCTACATAGAACTCTTCTTGCTAGTTGGCCAGTTACTCAGTGTCAATCTCTCCCTGTAACTTTACAGAGCATATGAGTTTTCAATTCAACAATTCATACATATCATTTTAATCTCATTGATTGCAATGCCTACAGCATATAGATGCAATAAATAAGGCGAAAGTATCCTACCCTGACATACAACTTAACCTGCATGTATCTCAGTTCTTCCCTGTGTTTTCGATTTCCATTTCTCCTTCTTTTCGAACCTTCTGAATTTTGCCTTTTGGCAAATTTAGCTCTTCTTATTTAAAAATATTTGATCATTCTTTCCAATGTTATTGTTCCCTTATAGACCTGTTTGCTGCCTGACTGAAAATTGAGCCCAGAGGAAGAGTTCATCTCCAAACATGGAGAAGGATTATTTCTTTACAGACATCAGAAAAGGGATGCTTCCAGTCTTGTATTTGGTATTCGTTGAATTCCTGGAACCATGTTTGTTTGTTTTCTGTCAACCTTTTCTGTGCAATTTGAACTTTTTCCTTAAGTACCATTGTTTTTTATCATGTGCTTTCTCACACAGTGGTTGAATAACAATTTTTTTACTAGATTGCTTCTATATATTCATTCTATCACTTGTTAGATGCATCCTGCATTGTTCAATATTTTGCCCAGAGAATACTTTAATAATATATTTAAGGCTTGCTTCTTTTCATCAATCCTTTCTGCTTATGATACATATACTGAGCAGGTTATTTCCTTTTGAATTTATAACGCCAAATCATTTCACAAAAACTAAACCCTCAAACCTTCCGTTGATTCTATTCTGACTCTTGTTGTGTTCTTGGGAGCTGTTGAGACCATTCTGACTTAGAGGAAACCTGTGCACAATTGGACCCTATGCAAAACACTCTCCGGTCCTGGGCCATCCTCACAGTTTACCTGTGCTTGAGCCCACTGCAGCAGCCATGCTATTTGATGTTATGGCGGACCTTCCTATTTTCTCTGTTCCTATACATAACCAAGCAGGGTGTCCTTTTCCAGGTCTCTCCTGGTGACATGTCCAAAGTATGCAAGGCAAAGCTTCTCAATCCTTGGCTTTAAGAAGCCTGGTGGTATAATTCTGCCATGACAGATTTGTTTGTTCTTTAGTAGTCCTTGGTCCTTTCCATATTTTTCTACAGGATCCAAAACCAAATGCATCAATTCTTTTTTCATTCTTGTTATTAAATGTCCAACTTTTGCAAGCAAATGAGGCAATGGAAAATACCACGTTTGGGTCAGGCACATCTTTGTCCGCGAAGTGGTATACTTGTTTTTCAATACTCTAAAGCAGCAGTTCTTAACCTCTGGATCATGACCCCTTGGGACATCAAATGACCCTATCACAAGGGTTTCCTGGTTCATAACAGTAGCAAAATTACAGCTATGAAGTGGCAACAAAGATCTCAAAGTTGGGGGGTCACCACAACATGAGGAACTGTATTCAAAGGTCACAGAATTAGGAAGGTTGAGAACCCCTGCTCTGAAGAGTCTTATGCAGTACATTTATGTAATACAATGACTATTGAACTCTTTACTGCTGCTCCCATGAGAATCCAAGCAAGTGAATCCAAGCAAGACCAATCCTTGACTACGTCAACCATTACTGCATTGATTGTGCTGTTACCTATTGGTCTAGTTGTCAGTTAGACTTCTTTGCATTGCAATCCGTGTTGAAGGCTGCAATTATGGATCTTCATCAGCAAGTGCTTCATCTTCTCTTTATCCTCAGCAAGCATATTATGTCATTTGTATTTCAAGGTGGTTAATAAACCTTCCTCAATCATGATGTCACTTTATTCTTCATATAAGAAAGCTCATAGTGAAAGTGTAGAGGGGCTTGTAGGCTGTAAAGTTTTACAGAAGTGTACAGCCTTCACTTTTTGCCATGGGAGAAGCTGGTGGGTTTCAACTTCCAACTTTCAGGTTAGAAGTCCAATGTCTACCCTAAAAGGTTATGAGTTTTGTACGTTTAATTAAATTACTCTTTGAAAATTTATCATTCACTTCATTGTTGCTTCTCTGTATTCAATTACAAGTCTCAGGGTCTATTCTGACATCCATTTCCTTTTTTGCTGTCCTTTTAAATGAAGCTAAGTTTTTTTCAGATATGATATTCTTGATATCCTCTCAAGATTTGTGTAATCTTCAGTTAGCATTCAATGTATCAAATCTATTCTTTAGTTTGTCTCCAATGTTAGGTGGGTATACTCAAGATTGTATGGTAACACTTAGGGACTTTATTTTTTGGCTTCAACTTGAACTTATATATGAATAGTTAATGATGGCATGTTTTGAGTTGGTCTAGGCCTTGATCTGAATGATGATATTTAGTTTGGTCACAGTCTCTTTGAATAATTAGAGCTAATTTGGTTTTTGTGGATTCCATTCAGCAAGGTCTACGCGTGTAGTTTAAATTTATGAATTTGACAATATACCATTCTAGTGACTGACTCATAGATACCACTAAATTTTATCCTAGAATATCTTATGTAATTTCTACCGCTAAGACCACACTTTCCAACAATCATTTCTCAACTTTCTCCTATGCCCCTCAAACATTTGCATTAAGATTACTGGAAATTATGCAGGAATTTGATTTATTCCATGGAGTTCAAACTTCAGTGGTGGGTGGAAGAATCCTCAGTTTCTTCATCTTTGGCTTTGGTGATAGGGCATAATTTGAATAATACTCATAATTAGTATTCTTCCTTATAGATGGATGGATATTATACTATCACTGAAAGCATTGTGTTTCAGGAAAACATCTTGAAATGATATTTTTTGATGAAGAATGCATGCAATTTCTATTCTATTTGCCACTCACATTATAGTACACCATGTAATTGTGTAATTCAAGAGGTCACATAACAGCAACAGCACTTTCTTGTTACTGCTACCATGGTTTCCATGGTGGTGTACTGGTTAGGCATTGGGCTGCCATCCTCATGAACAGTGAATCAGAACCACCAGTAACTCCTTGGGAGAAAGACTGGACTACCTTCTGCTGTCAACAGTTATAGTCACAGATACCCACAAGGAGTCGCCGTGAGTCAATAATGATATGATGGCAGTGAGATTGCTTTGGTTAATTTTCCTCATGCCTTTATAAAGTTCAATGTGGAATTACTAGGAGAAAGAGAGGTATCTCCGATATAAGAGATTAAACCTCTGGTGAACTGCCTCTATCCACAATTGTGGGGTGGGAGGAAAGTGGTTACTAAATGGAATACATTGGAGTGAGTTGAAACCAGAAGTTCAAAGGCAGAAGCCTGACTTGAACAGGTAGAATTTGTCAGCAGATTCCCACAAAGATGCATGCTGTAACTGATCTAGTTTTCAAAATTGTATGCTGTGGGGTTGTATTGTTTTGTTTTTGATTGGACAAATTGGGGGTGTTTCAGAGGTGTTATGTCATTGGGGGTCTTGAAGTTATGGTATATATTTTTCAGTTTGGGGAATATGAAAACCAGGACTGATGAACCTAAAGAGTCAAATAGGTGCAATGACAGTCTTAGGGAGAGGGGCACACAGAGGTGGTGGCATGATAAATGGCTGGTGAATTTAAGAGATTCATATAAAAAAAGAATATTTGGAAACTGATTGTGGTGGAATTGTAAAATCCTATGGACCTGATTGAACTATGGAATTATTTGATAAATGTAATAATCCTAATGGAAAAAAAAGATGTGATTCTTGGATGGCTAGCTATATTTTTACTCCAAACTAAAAATGTCCCTACAAACTCTATCTCATTCTGCTTTACAGTATTAGAGGAAATTTAAATGTTGTTATTCCAAAATTGTAATTTATTTGCTTATTTCACATATGGAGAGCTCTTTTATTTTAAATGTATCAACTTATTTTAAAAAATATATAAAAAATATTTTTGGGGGGGCATCACTGCTCTGGTGGTCATGGGAGCTACCCAGCCTTTCTCCTGGAGAGCCGCTGTTGGATTTGAACCGCCAAGCCCATGGGCCACAGTCCCACACTGAAACCTCTACGCCACGGGGGCTCAGCCCATGAGCTACATTTAAATTGATATGCAATACATTTCTAAGCATGCCCCCTATGAATACAGCCCATATTATCTTCCCAAAAAAGCACTTTGATAAATAAGCATTGTCATGTCTTAACCTTGCCATTTGGTATGAAAGAAACAGTAATGTAAACAATAAACTATTTTCTTCTCAAGTTTATCAAATGACCAGAACACTGGTGACTCTATGCAGTGAGTGCTGGAGAGTTCTTCTCAACATTCTCAGCAGTTCAAAACCATCAATAGGAGAAACGTTATAAGGTTCTTATCAGTTGGCATCAATTAGATGACAGCAGGGTTTATTTGCTTCCTTTTTTCATTAAAAATGGCAGAAAGTTCCATAACAGTGTCGCCTTGCTGTGAGAACATTCCAATTAAAATACCCACCAACACAGCCGACATTAGAGCTTGTTCTTAACTAGGTTTAATTGATTCAATTATTAGACACCCCGGGGACATTATTTTCTCCATGCTTAACATGTTATTTTGCTAAAAGCTTTAAGTGTAAATCAATTCATTAGACTAACATATGCTGAGCCAAAGGTAAAAATATGTCAGTAGGAACTGTGTGGGTTAATCTGATCTGTGTATTTGGAGAAAAATGCAGATATTAAAGGGGATGTTCTGTTCTCATTGTTCCATTATGCTGATGAAGACTTTGTTTGAAGTTTTGAAACTAGAAATAGCAGCAAAATGTTTCAGATAAGGTACTTTTAAAACATAAGTTTCTCTATGACCTATGCAACAGTAAAAATAACAGTTTATGAGGATTATTTTATTTTCCTACTCAAATATCATCATTGCCTTTAGTAAATGTTGACCTTTTTCTACTAGGACTTAAACATCTTTATAGAATGCCAGGAGAAGATGCATTTTAGAGTGTCCAAAAATGAGAAAGTCTACATTTAATAATTCAGAAAAGCAAAAATCACAGACCATGATAAAAATAGCATAGCTTTTCTGATTCTAATCAGTTGCTTTTAAGGAAAGTTAAACTTCAAGTGCTTTTTGTAAGGATTGTTCTCTTATAACTTTCATCAATATTAATTCTAAGTAATTTGAGATGGAAATTATATGATATTTATTCAGAAGTGAAAATCAATACTTCTTTACATTCACATATTTCTGTTCCATTGTCACAATTTTCTCATGTCTGTTCTCTCATTCAACCTTCATTATAGCCTGTGTGGAATAGGATTTTAAATTTTAGGAGGTGAAGTCACTGCATATTGAAACAGAAAAAGAAAAGATTCCCAATATTATCCAGTTATTGAGAGAAATGGACCAGTGTGGAAATGAGCCCAGACTTTTGATTTTGAGTTCATTTTATAATTAATTCTTAAATTTAAATTTAAATTAATTCTAAAATTTAACAACTTGTACTCATGCATATACTGGAAATTGCCCCAGCTGGAGAGGATAATGGGGCTCTAGAAGAAGACAAATACATCTTGATTCAAATGGAGTTCCACCCTAATAATGGGAAGGCAGGTTTCTAATTTTAATGAACAAAATTTAAAAAATTATACATATCCCAGTGGCATAAATAAATATTGATATAGATGACACAGATAGATATAGATGATATGGAGATAAAGATAGATAGATAGACAGATAGCTAGATCAAGTTATGCCAGTCTTTTGATCAAAGAGGTTGTTACCATTGAACTCAAAACATTCACTGTTATCCAGGCATTTGTGACTCAGCGCTGATTAATGTATCTAGTTTAATTGGAGATCATAGCATCCTATGTGTTTTAATTGCTACATTTTTTTCTCAACTTGAATTTGTGAGGGGTGAAGTACATCCTGTCACTCAGGTCAGAGCCCGAAGATGCCTCCTGAGAAGTATGGCCACTTTTAAAGCCAGAAACTGGGCACTACCTTCCTCTCTCTCTTGTCCTTCTCTTTCCTACTTGCTGACACTCTATGTGTGCCCAACAATGGCACCAGTTGGACCTTAGTAGAGCGCTGACATGTTTTCACCAACCTTGAACCCATGCAACTCTACGCCCATCGGCCTGTGATCTCCCTACTTGGGGCTTCATCCTTTGACGTCTTCTTAGTGTGAACCTGCTTCTTCATATGAAATTTTTTTTCTTTTTTTTTTGTTTTTTGGGCATCACTGCCCTCTGGTGGTGGGAGTAAGAGGACTAGAGTTTGCTCCTGTGGAGCCACTGTTGGAATTGAACCTCCATCCCAGTGGGCCGCAGTCCTACGCACAACCACTACACCACCGGAGTTCAGTCCCCCAAATTTTTCTTTGCATAGATGACTGCCATGACTGCCTCTGGTTGATTTCACTCAACAATCCATGGTCAACTAATAAGTGAATCAATTAAACATATCTAAGAGAAAATGTCTTGCTTTAAGTGAGGAAAATAAAAAGAATTTGAAAGAAATGATTAGTAGAGGAAGGGGGATTGACAAATTTTTCAAGGGTCATTAGGAAAGGTGTGTCATTTTTTAATTATATAAATAAAAAACTAAGTGCTTTAACATATAGAATGTTATCTCATCTAATGACAGTTGGAATTAGGCAGTTCCAATGTTGATGGTTTCAGCATGAAAATAGTGCCAGGATTTAGCATGTTTTAGCATTTTCTCCTTAGATGTATGGTGTCAAATATCAGCTTCTGGTATTGACAATAGAAAACTCACCACCATCAAGTCAAGAGTGACTGCTAGCTACCCCTTTTGCCTTTCTGAGATTGTAGCTGTTAATGGGAGTCCAAGGCCCAACCGTTCTCCCATGGAGTCATGGGTGGTTTCAAACTACCAGGAGTGTGATTACATCCCAATGCATAACCACTGAAAAATCAGGGCTCCCAGCATTTGACAATGGCTCCTAGTAAGAAAGCATGTTGTTGCCCTTTTCCACTTTTTATGAGCAAGATAACTATCGTAGATATTTCAATGCCCATGAATCTGAATAATGTCACATAAATAAATGTTCGTGAGCCCTGAAATATATCGTGGGATTGTCATACGTGCCTTAGATGAACCAACAGGTCTTTCCTATGACTTTAGCCTTATACTCAACTGGTGCTAAGGATTTGGCTCTCTCACTCATGATAACCCCTTCTGTTTTCAGAGCAGGAGAGGATGTCATTCAATTTCCCAATGAATTTTTACAAGTTAATGACCAGGCCTTCCTTCCAAAATGCATCAGGGTATATTTGAGTGCTCAGCCTTTGGGTTACCAGCCTAGTTGGCAAATCTTTTGTGTCACCCAGAGATTTTGCTTGGATTACAGGTAGCTCCAGGGCTTGAGCCCAACTGACATTGTATTAAACATTGGCAGAGTAGCTTGTCTGAGATAGTACTATTGAGCTGAAATTTAAGTGAATTCAAGGAGGCTGCTAGGTGAAAAGTAAGGGATGTCTATGTCAATCAGCATCATGAGACCCCAAATTAAATGATCACTCCAAAAGCAAACTAAAATCAAAACAACTCACTGCCATCAAGTCAATGTTGACTCATTGGCTTGTGGGTTTCTAAGGCTATAATGGACTAAGGGAATAGAAAGCCCCATTTCACTCCTGAGGAGCTATTTATATTTTCGAGCTTCTGCCCATGAGGATAGTAAGCCAAAGCATAATGACTATACTACCAGAACTTCTCCTACTGAGCACTGGGCTCTGACAGAATTGTCCGCAACTGGTATTCCTTGCATCTTATTCACCCCTTCCTCTCAATCGATGAGAGCTCTTCCCAATCTTCTGAACTTTACATCTGGGTTTGAACAAAAAATATTTCTATTTCCCCATTTCTTTTCTTTCTTCTTTACTTATACCTTTTTGTCGGTTGATCTCTTTCAAGCTTAGATACTAGTTATTTCTAACCCAGATTTCTAAATGCCCGGCTATGAGCTGAAGTAATGACTTACACCAACCGGCATTCTAAAAGACAGATATTTGTTTTTGTTTTCCTGCAGGACACAGGTTTGTATGGTCCATGAAAGCAAATTCAAAAAGAAATAAGAGGAGAATAAAATATCCCAGAGTGTTTGCCCTTTCTGTGATGGAAGTAGAGATAACCTGCACAGATTGCCAAGCACTGCCTTTAGCATCTCAACCCTTCTGAAAGCAGTTGGGAATTCAATTCATTGTAGCTATGCCTTCAGTCCTATGTTTGGAAAGAGCGATGTTGGAAAATGTATCTTGAGAAAAAATTTAAAAGCCTCCTTTCAAATGAGAATTATATAACTCCTATTCCATTTGTATAATGTACAAAGGTGACCCCACCCCACCTTGATTCAATAGGGATAACAAACTTGGGCAACCTTCCTATAATCAAAACAGAATTTGCTGCTGCAAGATATGTTAAATCATAAGGAAGATAATGTGTTAGACAGGGTTCTCTAGAGAAAACCAGGATACTTATGTGTGTAAATACACACACACAAAGAAATAAACAGTTAATTAGTCTACAGAACAGTAGAGAGGACTCAGCTCACTTCTGTGGGGCAGTTAAAACACTGGCAGTCCTTCAACTCATGAGGGCTGCTGGGTGCAATCAGGGAAGCAGACAGCTGAGTCTTCTGTTGCGTTAGTCCAGGTAGACTTGAGAAACAAATTCATAGACATACATATGGATATAAGGGAAAGGTTTATATACAGGAGGAATGGAACATTGAGAAAGCATCCCAACCCTGTCCAATTCAGTCATAAGTCCGATATTCGTTCATTTGTCTGATATGCCTCTATGAAGTCTCCTTCTGACTCATAAAGCATGTTCAGTCGAAGGTTCCCGGCACTGGCAGGGGTCTCCCCATGGTTCCTTGCTTTCAGGACTCAGGGTCCATCAACAGCATTCAGTGGTGGCAGAAGCAACTCAGCGCTGGCAGGGGTCTCCACAAGGCTTCTCCAGCTTCAGAGGTCTGGTTCCATCAGGGTAAGGCCATGTGGCTCCTCCTCTGGCTCCTTCAGTTCCTCGAATGCTGCCATCTTGTCTAGTCAGTAGTTCATCTTCTCCAAGACTTACTCCCAGAGACTGAGAGTCAAGTCTCTCTTTGTCAATTGTGAAATATTGCGAGACTTCCCAGAATTCTCAGGAGAAAGCCATGCCCACACAGAGACTTCATCGGCTACTCAATGGCTATCTGCAGATTAATAGTCCAGACTCCACTCCTACATCTCAATCAGGAAATTGATAACACGAATACATGACCACCACATCTGTAAAGCAATATAGGCAGTCCATCCACAAGCAGCAAACAGCAGGACAGGTCACCAACAGTCAGCCAGAGGACAAGGTCCGGCAGTCTCCAGCTTAAGTGATGTACACACCAGCAGTGTGGTGAAGCAGGTCTCAAGGAATCTCAAACTATAGTGACACAGTTCATGACTTGGTTACCCCACAGGTAGTGTAACTCACAAGTGGAGGCAGAGAACTAGCTAAGGCAGCCTCATACTGGTCCAATCATTAGAGAGCAAGAGACAGGTAGATGAGGCTCACCAAACCTTATATTTCTTTGCCCTTCAATTAAACTGAAACCTTAGCAATCCCACATTTATTCATTATCCAGTTTGGCACAATAAATCTACCTATCACAATCCATCCCTTGCCAACTTGGCACCTGTACACAATTCTTTAGCCATTTATAATTTGAAGACATAAATGAAATCACACATACTTAACATCAGATGTCTATCATTCATATAAATGAAAATACATTGAGTCTGAATGTATCTGTTATATCATATATGAACAAAGGAAAGATTTTAAGTAATTACATGTAATGAAAAGAAACTGACAATCACAAACCTCACTTTTGCAATTGATCACATAGTCATAACTGATATGTAGAACTACCTTCTTATACTACCCATTCTGTATCACCTTTGACCTCACCAAGCACCTCAGCTAGTTGTGTTTTTTTGCCTGGTGGGGTGACTCAGACCTTCATTTTTACTGAGGAAAATATTATCTTCCTTTATTTTTTTAGAAAGGCCTTCCTGAATATGGCAGTCACTGGTCATCACTTCCTCCTTTGAGTCTCTATTGAGGTGTGTTAGAATAGCTATTATCAAGGCCTTCCATATAGTTCCCATTGATTTAGCATGTCTCTAGTATGTTTTTAAACCTAGTGTAAATTTGTAAGAGGAAGAGCTGAATTTCAAATGTCTGTTTATTTCCGAAGCTGAGAGTGAATATTCTCTATTAGCCCTTTTGCTCCTTGAGTTAGCTCAAGTCTTTTTTTTTCTGGTCATGGCCACTCAAAACTGGGTTTTGCACCAAGAAAAGAAAAAAAATTCATTTGGTTTGAGTTTGTTACTCTCTTTTTTGTTGTTTTTTTTGTTGTCTTTTTTGTTGTTGTGGGGGTTTTCTTTATTCTTTCTGGGTCTCCTAAAAGGGAACATACTTTTGAAATTTCAGTAGCAATTCCAGCAATAGGTCTACTTTCCATGATGTGTGTTCCACAGAAAGTGGTAGTAGACTGATAGACTCATGGCTCTTCTTCTGACTATGAGATTTAAGAAGCCACAGTAATAGGCCTCATCTCATCTCCACTGTGCACACTGATAATGAATTCCAGCATTACAGAGAACAAATTCATTTTTCACAATGATTGATTACAGGAACACACCTCAGAGATGATAAGAATTCCTTTTTATTCAGAATAAGCAAAAAGAAAAATGTAATAAAGGAAAGAACTTGTAACTTAGAGCAGACCTCCCCACCATTGACTTATATCCAAGGAAATACTATGAATTATCAAAGCTTTCAATTAATACATATAATACCTCTCTGACACAAATTAATCTGTACAATCCTACTTGCACCAACAGATAGACAGAAATTAAATGACTCAGAATGTGGTAGGTGGGAGAACCAGACTCAACTAGCTATCACTCTTATCTGTTAGCTTTCTCAAGGGAAAATGCTGGTTCTTCTTCCATGCAATCATTTCAAATACTTCATCCATGATATGTGAGTCAGAGCCCCGCTGCTGCTGCCAGAAAATATGGGATGAAAATCCATAGAGTAGAAGGAAAACCTTGAGAATGAAACTTGGTATCTCTTCAGAAAGGAAGGGCTCAGAAACCTTTGATGAGCTCATCTGCTGAGATGAACCCTGTGCCTATGAAGGAAAGAAAGAAAATTGGACACCTGGGATGTTTGGGGCACTCTGCTAGGTAGCTTCCTACATTGTCCTATCTGACTCTATCCTCTAGAAACCAACCCTATGAACAACTCTGCTTACTACATTTGTCCAACAATTAGACCATGACTCAGATAGGTCAAATTAATTGCTGAAGCTGTAAATAGCAAGAGTGTGATTTTAAATCATACAAGAGTCCATCCCCAGGGCAGGGTACCATATGGTTTCTCATGGCAATTTGGGATTATCTCTCAATCTCTACCAAGATGCAAGAGTTTGAATAATATCCTGGTAACATTAAACTGTCGCTTATGAGGACAGTTTCTTTAATATTTGGCACATTAGGCTCCAACTATATCAAGAACTGTGACACTTCTTAGACTATATACTTCTGGCCAGTTAATACAGTAGCCAATGACAATTATAAATAAGCTGGTCGAAGACACAAGGGACAACAGAGGACCTTATAACTCTGGCAGGATAGGAACGTGGGCCTCAGGTTGCATCAGTTCACCTTGTGCCCCAAGTACCGTGGAGTGACTGAAGGGGCCCCAATGGATGTTGGCACACGTAGGAAGCTTGCATCACCATTCAGGAACAACATTTACACAATTTTCTGAAATTAGAGAATTTTTATTGATAAAATAAAATTTTATCTGTCCAGTGTTCGTGTCAGAGAGAGGTGTTTCACACTGAATAAGAAGTCATGTTGTCTTCTGCTTTGGAGGAGGCTATGCCACCGTCCTCTAAAGCCATCTGCTAAACAACGTTGAAGGGATAGACTGGAACAAAAACTGAGGGCAACATTCAGAAGCACTCTGGAGAGTTAGCCCTCAGCAAAGTGTGTCAGGAAAGCTGTGCGGTTGCAGCCAAGATAGAGACTAGCACCTTCTCAGGTCCAGTTTAGTGCCATTCAAACAAAACTTCACTGAGAATTCACTTAGTACTACCAGCGAGAACTCCTTTAGGCAAGCACTAACTTTTAATCACTGTGGATAAAGACATGAGCAAAGTCACCACAAGAGATAGTAATTAGCAAAGGTGTGGTTTTCTTTTTATTAATGAGGTTGAACCTGACATAATGCTTAGTACAAATTAGCATGGGGGCATAAAAAGATACATTAATATCTGGCTGTCTTAAAGAAAGCTTTGTATATGAGCTGATATTGAGCAAAATTTGCAAGAACGTGGAGGATCTGTGAGCTGTGTTTTTAGGTTGATGGGAAGCACCTTAGGAAAAGAAACTGAATGGTGTTCAATTAAATTTAACAGCCTCTGCTTTGCAACTTTTTCAAATTCAGGTTAGGCAGTAGTGAACAATGACACAGCATAGGTACCTTAGCCAGGACTTGAAAATGAAACATTTTGTAAACAGGAATACTTAGATTTTTAACCTGAAAGAACTAAGAAGGCAATGGAGGTTTTAAACCAAAGAGAATTCTAGCTAGTTCAAAGATGTCTGTCTAGGTACACATACAGAAACATTGTGTTAACAATTTCTAAGCAATGACAAACTGCTAAGATTGAAGACTTTACTTGGTAGTATCATTAAATATATGATGCCTCATTCATCCAGTATGATCCACCCTTACAAATGAAACACATAGAATATTGATAAAGAGATACATATTATTATTCATAAAAAGAGATTGCTGGGCTGAGCCCCGGTGGCATAAGTGGTTGAGTGTGGAACTGCAGCCTGCGGGCTTTACAGTTCCAATCCAGCAGCGGCTGGGTAGCGCCCACGACCACCAGAGGCAGTGATGCCCACAAAAAAAAAAAAAAAGAGATTGCTATAAAAAACAAACTAGTCTCATTCTTCATACAACCCGTATTGTGAAAGAAAAGTCTGTTTCTATCTAAAAGTGGGAACTTCCATAATCTTTTCCCCTAACTGATTTGGTGTTGTAGTTACATAACCTGTTGTCAATTTGAGAGGATTAAGAGTGAAGAGGTGGAGTTTATTCTGTCAACCAGGTGGCAGCTTGATGACCTCATTTGGAGGCACTAAGGAGATAAATAGTTCACTGGAGATGGGACGCAGACTGACTCCCTCACAGGCATTATAGCTGACAAGACCCATGGACTCCTGAGCTGGAGGAGCCACGTGAATACACCTGTCAGCGCTGAGATGCTTACAATGTCACTGGATCCACAAGACTTCCCACCCACTGGCCTGCGATTGTTCTGCACAATCTGCGATTGTGGCATCATTGTATGTGTTTTGTGAGTCTGAAGAGGAATTTATGGATTGGTATTGGACATATGGACTTGATCCAGATTGGACTCAGATGCTTTCTCAATATTTGATTGTCTTGTATGTATATAAAATTATTTCTTATATATATGAGTGTTTATAAATTTGTTTCTCTAGTCTACCCAGACTAACACACTCTTGGTCATACTTTTGTTATTCATCAGGCACATGTTGGTTCAAGTCAGATGCCGTATTGGCATAACTACCGTCTCTTATTGATCACACGCTCCAGGCATCTAGACTCCACAGCCGCTGCCTTCAAGTTGAAGCTTCAAGCACCAAAGATACTCTCTGGGAGCTCTGCTACTGGCCTCACTGCAGCTGGCATCTCCAGCTTTGTCCAGCTGCAGGAAAATCCCCGCCTAGGATTTCCCAAGCCACTAATAGCATACCTGTGTGTGGGTGCCCAATTTTCTCTGTGAACCAACAAATCAATATGGCTTCTTCATTTTCAGAATTTCAAACCTTAATCTGTATTGTGGTGCTCTCATTAGACTGCAGAAGGTTATATTACATATGTAGATGACACAACCTTCTTCCTAAAAGCAAAATGACTTGAAACACGTACTTATGAGTCTCAAGTAAAACGAACTTCAGTGTAGATTTTATCTCAACATTAAGAAAAAAAATTCTACAAATGGGCCAAGAAACAACAACATAATAATTAAGAAATATTTGAAGTTGTCATGCATTACATTTTACTTGGATCCTCAATCAACACTCACACAGGCAGTAGAAAAGAAATCAAATAACACACTACATTGAGCAAGTCTTTAAGGTGTTAAAAATGAGAGCGGTTACTTTGAAAACTAATGCATACTTAGCCAAGGATATTTTTCAACCTGTTTATAAGCATGCAGAAGTTGGACAATGAATAACAGAGATGGAAGAAGAATATTTCTTACATGGTGTAAATCGAAGAGAATATAATTCCTTTGAGAAAAGTTAGTGTTGGAAACATCACCTTCAGAAGTATACACTTAGATGGAAAATATGCTGAGAAATAATTCCCACTTTGGTACTTTTGTTAAATAAAGCTTTCTATGATTCTGTCCTGACTTTTTTTTAACTGCCTTTCTCTGGGTGAGTCAGACTGTGTTTTCCCTGTGACTTCCTCAGTCTTGAACACCAGGGATAACTTCTCATTCTATCTGTCTCCTGCCTCTTGCTTTTGCAGGTGCTCAGACCAATTCCTTTGTAGACCTGCTGTCATTCAGTTGTCAGCCACATAGCAGCTCTCCACTCCGAAGCAGACTTCAGTCAAGCGGCACAGCTAAAGTCATATCCAAACCCTTAGCTATTTTATTGGCTACCTGAAAACCGATCGCAGGATACTCATTCTCCCAATTCAACAGCACAACCTCCTCCATTTCTAATAGAAACTACAGTTTTAGAACTCTAAGACATTGTAACTTCCTCCTGACTCCAGGGCCTTCCATCCTGCAGAATGTTTTGTATTTTCCAGCATCTTACTGCTTGTACTTAATAGTACCTGGAATGAGATCTGTAAAGGAGTCCTGTGCCCCAGTGGTTACTTGGTAAACTGCAGGATGATATGTCAGCCCTTTGAAGCCACAAGCTGCTCTGCAAGAAAAATGTGCTGTTTTCTACTCCTGTAAAGAATTACAGCCTCAGAAACTCACTAGGGTGGTTCTATCCTGTCCTGTATGGCTGCTATGAATCTTCATTGACTTGATGGCAGTGAGCTTGAATTGTTTTTCTCAGATCTTTAAAAGACATAAAGAGAAAATGTATTCTTAATACAAATGAACTGCTGCTCTCTAATTTGGTCTTTGGTCTATAGGGCACATGGGGATAGTGCCATCTAGGGGGTATTCGATAATTTCTACTCAATTTTTGGTTCTAGGACTCCTACACTATAGCGCAGGTCTATGTGGCTCGACTTATCTCTTGCTTTTAAACCAGCTTTCCTATTATCAAAGTTTATAAATGATATGGGCTCAAACCCTCTAGAATGAGAAACACTGGGGATTCTTTACCATGTACATGGCTAGCAAAGTCATTTTGGGAAAAATAACTACATTTTCAAAGGAATATATTACAGGCATGTACATTACATATGTACATAGATATATTTATGTATGATGATGGGAAAATAGATCTAGGTGCATATATTTTTAGGTTTAGTATGAAGGCAGCAGATGGACATGGGGCCTCCACCCAAGTACTTCCTCAATGCAAGAACACTTTGTTCTATTAAATTGGCATTCCATGGTGCTTACCTTCCTGGCACTATTGCTGAAGACAAATGTGTGCATAAGCAAAAGTGGTGAAGAAAGCTGATGGTGTCTTGACTATCAAAAGATAAAGCATCTAGGGTCTTAAAAGCTTGAAGGTAAACAAGTGGCCATCTAGCTCAGAAACAACAAAGCCCACAGGGAAGAAACATGCCAGCCTGTGTGACCCCAAGGTGTTGAAGGGATGAGGGACCAGGCAATAGAGTACAAAAATGTGTGTCCTTGTAAATGAAGGGAAATGAAGATAGAGGACCCAAAGTCCATCTGTAGGTAATGGGACATCTCCATATAGAAGAGTCACAGGGAGGAGGCGATGAGCCTATCAGGGTTCAGTGTAGCAATGATGAAACATAAAACTTTCCTCAAGTTCTTCAATGCTTCTTTTCCCCCACTATCAAAGTTGAAAATCTACCTTACAAATCCTGCTAGACCACAGGATGCACACTGATATAGATAGGAACCAGAAATACAGGGAATCCAGGACAGATGATCCCTTCAGAACCAGGGGTGAGAGTGACAGTATTGGAGGGGAGATGGGATTGAGAGGGGGAACACATTATAAGGATCTATGCATAACCTCCTCCCTGGAGGACGGACAATAGGGAAGGAGATGAAGGGAGACAACGGACAGTGTAAGATATAACAAAATGATGAGGACAACAAATGTACAAATGTGCTTGACATAGATGTATGTATTGTGATGAGTTGCATGATCCCCCAATAAAATGTCTTTTTTTTGGGGGGGGGCATCACTGCCTCTGGTGGTCGTGGGCGCTAACTCAGTGCTGCTCTTGGGAGCCGCCACTGGATTTGAAACGCCAAGCCTGCAGGCTGCAGTCCCACACTCAACCACTTATGCCACCGGGGCTCAGCCCCAATAAAATGAGTTTTTTATAAAAGGATGATATTAATTAATTTCCCTTCACATCTATACCAACTCTTTCAGCCTCGTCACTCTAACAATGTTCATATCACACACACACACACACACAACTTGATTATTCTTATATAAAACACAATAAGGCCTAAAAAGTAGGCCAAAAGGGAGTCACTGATTTTTGAGGCTCAAGAATTGGTAGGATAGCAGCTGATAGGTACATATATGTGCTGTGTTTTCCTTTGGGAAGGTTAAAGAAGAAATGGTAGGATAATAATTCAGCTTACTCCTTCTAAATGAGGGTTTCTCAACCTTAATTAATTAGTTATATTAGTTACCTGGTTATCAGATTAAAATACAGCTCCTGATACTGGGGATGCAGTTGATGTTTGTCCTAGGCCAAAACTTTGAAAAGTTTAGTTTCTAGACAGTTTTGATATCCATTATCCTATGGAAAATTATGTACTATTATTCTTCAAGAGAGTTTTCAATGTTCTTTCAAAGGAACCATGAGAAATACCCTTCACTTTTGGAGAAACACCAGATAAGCAGATGTTGCTAACATCAGAGTTGAATCATAAATCACTAATCATCAGAAATGGGTGTGCCAAGAAAGACAATGTGATTTACACAGGTTTCATCCCAATCATCCTTTCTTCTATGTAAGAGGTCCTTAAAAAGTTCATGGATAAAAACATAACTGGAAAATAAGCTACAAAAGTGTGGGAGGACCCTTGGGACTTCTACATTCAGAAAATGTGTCACCACTTCCTTGAATGAATCATGTTTAAGACTATGATAAAAGGTTTTGTTCTGAAAAGATCATCTGGAATGGATGCATGACCAATGTCTATTTCTAGTTAATGATTCAATGAATGATAAGAATGATCCAAAAGTAAATTATAAAATGAACCTGGGATAAGACCCATGTACTTAGCTTACTTGAATTAAAAAAAAAAACAAGATATGCAAACAAAAGACCATATGTGAGGGGCAGCAGATTAACTGACATTATGGAAAATGGACTTGTGACTCATAGTAAATTAATGTTACCCGAGCCTTCCTGAATAAACTTCTCTATCCCCTTTTTTAAATTTTGAAACACATTCTCTTTTACCAAGTGGTGCCCTAGCTTTGGCTCTTGCAAATCAAATAATTGGGATTTTGAAGGACCTGATATTTACCACGTACTATCTCAGTTTCGGCTGTGACGAATCACAGAGGGAGGCCTGTGGTAGTTACAGTCTGTGTGAACTTGCTTGGGTCAGGATTTTCAGTGATTTGAGAATTCAGATGCCATCATCTTTCATGGTGAGATATAACATAATCACTTGTATGATGTTCTGCTGAAGAACACACAACAACAGTCACAGAAGACCAATATCCCCACAACTGGACCAAAAGGTAACATCATGATAAACAGAGAAAATATTGAATTGGTCAAGAATTCTGTCTTGCTTAGAGGCAGGTCACTGTTCAAGGAAGCAGCAGTGAAGAGATCCAAAGAAGAGCTGCATTAAGGAAATCTACTCAAGACCTCTCTAGAGTATTTAAAAAACAAGGATGTTACTTTTTAAACAAGGAAATCTACTCAAGACCTCTCTAGAGTAGTTAAAAAACAAGGATGTTACTTTCTAAACTAAGGTGAACCTGACACATTCCATGGCATTTTCAATTGCTTCATGTGCATGTGAAAGTTGAACATTGAATAAAGGAGAATCAATACATTTAATTGTGGTACGTGAGAAGAATATCGGCAGTATTATGGACAGCTAAAGGGGACAAGTCAAATTGTCTTTGAAGAAGTAGGGCCAGAATGCCCCATAGAGGCAACCCCAGCAAGACTCCATCCACCACAGTTTGTACATATTTGGGGGAGAAACTAGTGCTCAGAGAAGGACAGCGTGTTTGGTAAAGTAGAGAGGTAACAAAGGAGAGGAAGGTTGTCGAGGAGAGGCATTGACACTGTGAGTGCAAAAGTGGACTCAAACATAGGCACGAGCGTGAGCGTGACACAGGACAGGACAGTGTTTGGGACTTGAAAAACGGACTGGAACTGACTGGATGACATCTCCCAACAACACTTATACGATGAAGTTTCCCAGGAGAAAACAAGGAGAGTGCCACTGGCTTGCTTTTTGCTACATCTGAATCTGGCACATAGTCCCTCCTATGGTTTGGACTTATCGGAGCATCCTGGTGTATTGCTTGAATATATTGCGGGCCATTCACCACCTGTCAGTTAACTTGCTGATTTGGGCTTCATCAGGCCCAGCAGCTCAGTGAGTCTATGGAACTTTCCAAACTCTACAACTGTATAAACCATTTCCTTGGGATAAAACATCAATTTCTCTCTCTCTCTCTCTCTCTCTCTCTCTCTCTCTCTCTCTCTCTCTCACACACACACACACACACGAGCTCTAGATAATACTGTCTCACACAGGGATGTTGAAGCACTTGATATTTTACCAAGTATTTCCTCAGCTTTGGCTTCCGTAAATTCAAAATAAGGACATTGGAGCTGACATTTAAAGACTGCTGAATCTCTCTCTCGGTTGCCTGACTTGTATATAAGGGATTAAACTCCTTTCTGCCTCCACCAGTGTGCCTGCATTGACTTTGCACTGTACGTGGCAAATGTTTGCATCCGGTTCCATCTTGTGGTAGCCATGAAAGAAGACTGTGTGTTGCAGCCTTGCTTAGATCTACAGATCTGCCTGGTGCCTCAAATTACGGAGTGAGAGCTTTCCCTTCCAGCACGCACTCCAGCGGAGGAGAAATCACCTTCCATCTCCAGGGAGCTGGGCCCTCATTTTCTCAATGGTGGCATATTTGGAGAGACAGAAAACGGTTGACCATCACAAACTGCTGTTGCCGTTGTTTTTTGGTGTCATTGAATTGTGTCGGTCCCCTAGCAATCCCATGTACAACAGGAGGAAACACTGCCTGGTGCCGCACCATTCTCACAGTTCCTCATCTGAACCCATACAGCAATCAACACCTGAGTAGATCGTAACTTTTCTCTTCTCCTGAAAGCACAATGCTGGTGTTGGGATGAGGCCTAGGCAGCCTGTGAATTATCAAAAGCTGCCAACACCAATCACAATAACTTGTAGGGTTTCAGAACCCAAATCGAGTAGCAATAACTTTTGAGGACATTGTTTGATATCTGCAACTTTCTACTCAGGGGAAATGGGTAAACATCAGAGTTTTGTCCTAGATGCCGGCTCCTTAGCGTGCAATCTGAATTGGTCTTATTTGGGGAATAATCTCATTTCAAAATTAAAGTTTCAAACTGAAATTTCTTTTCAATGTGATAGCGTGAGGAGAAGTGGTCTTTGGATGCGTTTTTATATTACCATCTTACAGTTCAACTTCTTTATAATATGATCTTACAGCTCAACTTCAAGGGTGGTTGGGGATGGAAATAGGATAAGCAAATGTGCATGGAAGCATATGTGAATCTTGATGCATACTGTTGAAGAAAGTGGGTTCACATATATTTGTGCTATATGATGTTTTTTAAGCTTAGGTTTTGATCCAGGTGTATTTTTTCTTTGTTCTTAAAGCTTCCTATGTCTAAACTTCTGTTTCTTGGCTTTTGCATAAATTTGTAGATTAGGCTCATGTTTTTCCTATAGCAATCTAACTTTTTCTCCTCTCTCTTCAAAGAAAAACTGTATCTTGCTGCTGGCTTTTATTCTGGGCATCTAGTACTGATTCAAAGAGACTCATGCTAATTTGATTTACAGTTAAGCAAGTGTTTATGCCTTAAATAGTCTTAATATTGTGAAGACTAATCATTTTTGATGGAGGTTTTTGTGTTTGTAACTAACTTAACCCAAATATTACAGAATATGCCATTTTTAATGAAAACATGCATTTAAAAGTAAAATTAATACTTCCAGCATAAAATGAGTTTTTAATGAAAAAAGGTAAGGAAAACAAGATGATAGAGATACAAGTATTTATTTGGCTAGAGAAAGCCATAAAAAGTCAGAGTGAGTTTCAAATGGCTAGAGAAAACTTATTAGAACGATAAAAAAGAGAGTGGACATTTTTCACACAGAAAAATGAATTATTTTATATTATAATGTAATACCTAGTTATGCCCTAATATTAAAGAAAACAAACACTAATTTGAAAATATGTAGTAAGTTACAGAAAAATCAGAGAGAAGCTGATAAAAGATCATAGATAAGTTGAATAAAAGGTTTCATTCATGCAACAGGGAATACAAATGTGTATATGTGTATTTGAGTCTGAGTGATTATATTCACATTTTTAAAGAATAAATATGGTAAAAACATAGGCCGCATAGATATAGAATATTGAAATGTTTGATAGAGAATTGCTTTGGTATTATCAAAGTTCTTGTTTATTTATAGCTGAAGGTTTAATAGGGTAATTCATAGTGATTTTAAAAATCTATATGTCATACATCAAAAAGTTAGATTTATTATTGTTAAAGAAATCTTGGTTACTGGATTAAAGGGTGATTTTTATTCATACTTTCTCTCCCTTGAAGGCAAATTTTTGATCAGAAGATTTCTGAACATAATAAATCCTTGACTATTTGGAACTCTGTGGATAACGCTTAAATTTAACTACAACTCACACTAGTGCATTGTGTAGTCAGAGGTAGATAACTGCATTGGAAGACAGCTCTCCTTAAGGTTACAGAACTAGGTAATATTAATGACACTAAGTTCTAGACTTTGTATATTAGCTCTTATTTTATTTGCTATCTTATTGCTCTTATGGCAAATGTCTTTCATGTTTGTAGATTTAAAGGTATAACTGCCCCTAGGTAGATGAAAACTATTTGTGTTATTGCCATGTGATCTTTGCCTAGATAGTAGCTGCTTCTGATGGTCTTGAAAGGACCATGGTTATTCCAGATGTCAAATGGATCTTGCCTGAAAATAGAGAATACCAGAAAGGTGTTTACTTTACTTTATTAACAATGCAAAGACATTCTACTGTGTGAATCATGGCAAACTGTGGATAGCATCGCGAAGAATGGGTCCAGACCCACTTCATTGTATTTATGTCGAACTTGTACATTGACCAAGAGGCAGTTAATAGAACAGAAAAAAAGAAAACTGCATGATTTAAAGTCAGGGAAAATGTACATCAGCATTTGTATCTTCTCCCATAGCTTTTTGACGTGTTTGCTGACAAATAATTCGAAAGCTGGACAATACAAAATGTGGTGTGGCAGTTTATATAATCATTTGTCAATTTGAGGATTAAGAATATAGGCATGAAGTCTAGCCTGTCAATCCGATCATAGCCAAGGAGGCCTCTGTGTGGGCATGGCCTTCTCCTGAGAACTCTGGGAAATCCTGCATTTCTTTCTTGGAGGCAGGAGACACTTCTCTCTCTTGGTTTACTCCCTGGGAGTCAGTGCAGCTGCCAAGACACATGAAACTATGCTAGTTCCCTGGGCTAGAGAAGCCACATGGAGCTACAGATGCAACCAGACACAGAAAACTGTGTAGAGATCCCTACTAATGCTGAGATGCTTACAATGCCACTGGATCCAAAGACTTTCTATCCACTGGCTGTGATCATCCTGCATTCTGCACCACTGCATGTATTTCGTGAGTCTGATGAGGAGTTTATAGATTGGTATTGGGCATATGGATTAATATCAGATTTAGGGGTTGGACTAGACTGGGTTAGGATGTTTTCTTAATGTACAGTTACCCTCCATATAAAACTGTCTTACACGCATATGTGTTTCTTTGGATTTATTTCTCTAGTCTATCCAGACTAACCCAGTGGCATCAGACTAGGAAACAGTATTATTTACAACCTGCAATATGCAAATGAGACAATCTTGCTTACTGAAAGACAGAAGGAATTTTAACACTTCCTGATAAAGATCAAGGATGGCAGTCTTTAGCATAGCTTGCAACTCAAAGGAATGAAAACCGAAATCCTCAGACCTGGACCAATATCCAACAGAATTATCATTTGAGAAAAGATTAATGTTTTCAGGAATTTCATCTTGCTTGCATCCCCAATACATATTCATAGAAACAACTGTGAAAAGATCAAATAATGTGTTGCTCTGTGCAAATCTGATGCACAAGATTTAGTAGTAATGACAGAGTATCAGGATGACCTCCGACTTTTTTCTGTGAGTTAATGGAGGCAGTGCTAACACAATCAGGTACATCAGGTGAAAGAGAATTCTAATAACCACAGAGAAGACCAGTGGGTCAGAGAAAAACGACTGTGTTTCTACACCAGTCGTTTCTATATGGCTGTCTGTTCTATACCAAGGCACTGGCCTAGACAGTTTGCCTCCTAAGCATCTCCTATAGAAATTTTAGGAGATAACAAAAGAATTAAAATTGTTCATATGGTTTCAAGATGATTCTGATCTCATGTAGAAAGACAACGTTGAGGATCATAGGCAGGAAACATGTGTAACACTCCAGGAGGTTCTGGACTGTGGTTCCAGGAGAACTTGGGATATTTTCTAGCCAGTGTTTCTCAACCTTCGTAATGCTGTGACCCTTTAATACAGTTCCACATGTTGTGGTGACCCCCAACCATAAAACTCTTTTTAGCTCTTTCATACGTATCATTTTGCTACTGTTATGAAGCAAGCGACTCCTGTGAAAGGGCCATTCAACTCCCCCCAAAGGGGTCACGACCCACAGGTTGAGAACCACTGCTCTAGACACTTTCGCGACTGAATGAACACAATGGGGAAACAACTAAGAACTTTCGTACTGCTCAAGCACCCTACTGCAATTCCTGAGTCAGACCTCATTTAAAATTTCATACATCCCTAATTGAGATCCTCCCTAACATGTGAATGGATAATGAACTCAAGTAAGTTCTTAATTGAAACTTTCCCCTTTTCCCTGTCTAATCGGCAGTCAAAAGTTCCTGTGTGATATTATCATCTCTGTTTCTCCACCCGGAAGTCCTGCGGAAACCTTGCCTGGTACCTGAGGAAGTGTTCCTTTCCTGGAGCTGTTACCTTTTTTTTAACAGCCATTTGTGTGAGATACGATTCTTTGATGTCCAACTTAAGCTCTTTCTCTAAAAGTTTCTCTTTTCTCTATCCGTGCAAAAACAGAGCATGTAAAGCCCTTCCTATATTCAAAAGCTATTATTAACACACCTCTCAGGCCTCCCTGTTCCAAGTTTAATAGCCCACTAAGGAGCCAAACCCTGCATTTCTAGCTTTTGATACGACTCTGATGCTATCCCCAGAGGTTGCTTGAAAAGTGAATCATAGGGCTGATTTAGGACTCCCAGCCACCTACACAGGCTGTGCTGCTAGAGCTTCCAGTTGCTGCGAGCAGAAAAGGGATGACCACATGGGGCGCTGTAGGATATTTGCACTTCTCAACCCATGAAGTTTCTGGCAACCTCAACATGATTGCTTTCTGTTCCTTGGCGCTGTTCTATTATAAGGCGGAGGCTGACTCTTTAGCTGAGATTTACAGAAGACTACTGTTTGTGCAAAACTGACTGATTCTTTGAACGGTGGATGGTATTCTGGAATGGGAATCAAATGTATTTGTGTTAATAATGGCCATAGATCAGTATTCAATTAAAGGAGCAGAATTAAAGAGACTTTAGATAGAGTTTTGACCTCAAGTGAAAGAAAAAACAAGTCCAAGTTAAAACAACTTATCAAAATAATATACCTAGGTCAATTTTCCAAGTAAAAACAACTTATCGAAATAGTAGATCTAGGTTAACTTTAAGATCATATAGCAAGAACAATAGAAGAACAGTTAGTTCTTATGACATGGCCTTACTTGATACTCACTTTCATGAAGCAATTACTCATGAAAATAAAGGTGATGTAGTTTATAGTGAAGGTAGGAAACTAGCTGGTGCCCAGCTAAGAGATCAAAGTTTAGCACCTTATCATTTGATTTCTATTTTGATTTATTTTTAAGTTGTGCTAATTTTTAATATTTTCTGATTTCTTCTCCATTTACATTTCTCTTTATTTTATTTTGTTATTGTTGATTTTTTTAAAAAATTATATGTTTTTCTCTTTATGAAATTCAGGATAGGTAAATCTATACAAACAGTAACTATATTGTTGATGTCTAATTGGGATTGACAGGGGAGATTGATGGAAAAGGGGGAGCTAATTAAAATAAGTATGAAAAACAAGAAAATGTTTTAAAATGGACTGCGATGATGGTTGTACAACTCTTCTGAATAGGAATGAACTACTGAAGTGTATGATATGTAAATTATTTACCAATTAAACTGTTAAAATAGGGTCTATAAGGTTAAAGGCTTGCCTTGAAACAGGAACCCATCTAAATTAAATATCAATAGTAACTCACACTGGTCTGTATGTAAGACCCAGGGTACACTGTCTTGAGAAAATGTCAATCTACCTTGCTCTGAAAATATAACTTCTTAGGTTCAGTTTTCAGCATTTGTTAATGAATTGGGAGAAAAAAAATTGAGGCAGGAAGTGGGCAAACAGGCATATATATGCTGTCTTCTAGTTCATGAGAAAGTTTATTTTCTATATTGCCATTTAAAAGACATTATAAAAACTTCGGCATCAAAGAAGAGCTTTGGATGTATATTGATAAGTAAATCTATGAAGAGCCCCTGGAAAAGCGAAACACAGAATCTTCATATGTATGAAATTCAAAGTGAAGAGTCAAGAGAATTTCCCACTTCTTATTTTCTATATCTGAAAATAACTGGGGAAATAAGTTGCCACTATCGCTTCTTTCTTAAAAGCTTACCGTTAGTATATTTTCCCTAGTGTCTATTTCCTTGATTTTCTACTTTTAAGTTATTTTCTTGGCATAAAATACTAGAAATTGAAAATATGTTCATGGAAGAAATCTAGATTCATTTTAATAACTTTTGACATGAATTGCCAAAGATGAGCACCAGGGATAGTACATACATAGTGTCCTAGTTTTATCATACTTTTTGCTTATAATCGCTATCATGATCTGTTTCTTTTTCTCTTTATTATTGACTGCTACATATTTCAGATGTTGAAACACAGTCTTAGGTCTGTGAAGTGAATTTGCTTTCAAATAGTACGCTTACATAGTGCAAGTGTTTATGAAAACTAAACTCCAAATCTTTAACAGACATGTGGTTTTGAGAATCCAGCTAAAAATAAGGAAGAATAAACCTCTCACAAAGGGCTTGGTTTCTCAACCTTCTGCCCAAAATGACTCTTCTGAACACACTGTGCCCAGATGCAAACTTAGTTCCTCCAGGTCTTAGGCTCTCAGTAGGGAATTGACAAATGCTATCAAGCCTTGTCCTTGACTGCATGGTAGGAGGTGCAGTGTTTACCTGGAATGAAAGAGGCAGAAGGGGAGGTGGGGAGGGGGGGAGTAGCATGTGATGAGAATTTGAAAGCAGGCACAACATGTTCTGGACTGTCAGGTAGCAATTGGAGTAGACCTGTTCAGTCTGGTAAGTGAGCTTATAAGTGAACTGCTCTGATTCCTGATGGGTTCCTCTGGGTTCCTTGCCTCCCCTGCTCAATTAAAACTGCTCGTTGTGCTTTTAACATTTAGCCACTAAGATTCTCTATCATTCTTATAGTCTGTAATTCATATGAAGTGTCAGTTGGAAATTAAATGTAAGGTGAACCTATAGAAATACTCTAAGACCGATGACAGGAGCTCATCTATTTATTTATTTATTTATTTATTTTCTCAAAGACTCAATTTATAAAACCTGCTGCAAATTTTAAATATACCTTCAATCCATTATAGTGTGTTACACACTTGATCTCAGTCTACCTCGTTTCTCTCTTGGGTACTGACACTATCACAACAGGAGCAAGCTTCTTTCATCCTTGTTTTATTAAAATCTATTTCAATAACTAGAGTAATACTTGCAAAGAGTAGATGGTGTAATTGCTTTGATTAGAATCACTGTAAGGGAACTTCCTTCATCATTTTCATGGCATGTCATCCTGCTTGGTGTTTGTGCCCATGTTTCCCTCTCTCCCATAACCTACCTTTTTTCACCAGACTAGACTGTAACTTTCTTTTACCCCATCAAATCCTGGAGGCTCATTCTTGTCTCAGGGTCCCAAGTAGAATATACTTCCCATGAGCTTTTTGAAAGTATCTTCCTTTACTTCATCTTTTAGAAAAAAATTCAATCCCTGTCCCAGAGAGGGCATCTTCAATATTATCTAAGGCAACTGTACCCTTCCCCTTCATCCCAGCCACTATGAAAGACATCAACCATTTTCTTCTGAATTCTTCATGTCTCCCCATTATCTAATAAGCTTCTCAAGGTTATGTCTTTCCTTCCTCATGGTTGCAATCACAGTGCTGAAAAAAATGTAAATAAATAAACTACTCAGTTAAAAATGACTTTTGGCAGGCTTTTTCATAATGCATCTGAATATTTCTAACTTCTTTTTATTTTGGGCATCTCTGCCCTGCTGGGAGTAGGAAGCCCAGCCTTGCTCCTGGAGAGCTACTGCTGGATTTGAACTTACAACCCTGTGGGCTACAGTCCCACAAACAACCACTATGCCACCAGGGCACTTCTAACTTCATAGTGCCCATCACATGAAATTATTACAAGGTACACTGGACTACATAGTGGGAAAGTTTATTTCCTAGATTCTCTAATTCCATATTCTTTCCACATTTTTGCACAACCAACCCTAATCATAGGTCAATTCAGTATACACACACATGCTATTGAAACAGTCACCTATATCTCCATGATGTCATTTTTCCTTTCTTCATATTGTTTAGTTTACCACCAGCTTCTGACTATGTCAAATATTTCCTTCTTTTTGAAACATTTTCTTCTGCCAGAGGCATTGACAGCTTATTCTCTTTTTCAGTTTTCCTTATTTGACTTCAAACTTGTCTGGAATCTCCTTCAGTGGCTAGCCCTAACTGCCCTTCATCCTCTCTGTCTACATGCTCCCTCTCTGGATGGCCTCGTCTGATCTGGTTTAGCTTCACATGTGTATGACTTTCCAATGCTACCTTTAACTCTGCCCTCTCCTCTGAAATGTGAACTAGCTTATTGACTTGGATCTTTCCCCTTAAACTTCCAAGAGGCACATCAAACCCAACATGTACAAAGGTTCCATCATTTAGTCTCCCATAGCTGTCCTTCCCCTAGTCTTCTTCATCTCACTGTGATTCAATCATTTCCCCTCAACCCACATATTCACCTATTATCAAGTGCATCCCTAGCCTTCCATGTTGCTACGTGTACTCTCCTTTGAACAACTCCAAAAGAAGCCATTGCTTCTACCTCTTACCCACTAGCCTCTCTGCCTCACAACACATGTACAGTGATCTTTTAAAAATGCTAAGTCACGTGATAATTGCCACATGTTATAGCACTCCGACATATTCCTCGTGTACTGGAGACAATGTCGGCTTTCTGTACTATAGTCAGAATTATCTGCATCCTCTGGTAGCTGCTGGCTTCACTTCTTTGCTCTCTGTGTGTTCCACACATGTCATGCCATCCTTACTCTCTCCGAAGAAAGGCTGTCTCTTGTTCTGGAGGCTTTTTAACCTAGACCTTTGTATGAGTGCTCTTTTGATATTCAAGTTTTAGCCCGAATACATTCATAAAAATATCACACCATGATCATGGTGGCTTATACTGTCATCTCCCAGGTATTCTTTATCAAAGCACTCAGTTCCATTTTCCTCATGGCAATTTCATAGTACTCATCACCCCTTCATATCATTGATTTATTTGGTTATTTATTTTAATTGTCCCCCAGAATGTATGCTTCATCAGAGAGATGTTTTTTATGCTTATTATAATTAACTAGGACAGAGAAGAATAATAAGAGTTCAATACGTACAGTTTGACTTAATGGGTATTAAATAGTGAGCATAGGATTAAATAAAAGTTTAATTCACAGCTTCCTTCCTAAACTCTCAATGAAAATGATCACATTCTTACCCAGTTCTTTGTCCTTGGGTGGCCTCTTTGGTCTTTAGTATCCACAACAAAAAAAGCAGAATTCTGACACACATAATCCATCCCCATTTAAACTTCATTTCCCACCTTTTCCCTTTAGCAACCATAAATACCACCTATCTATTCTCTCAAGGAAGAAAGTAAAGAAACATATATCTTAATTTCCCACATTTTTTTAGTCACCGGTATTCTGAACTGACTGTTCTGTCCTGAATTATTCTATTTTCCGCACTACTCCAATGCCAGAGAGATCTAGAACACAGAGTTTACATACTGTTCTACTGTGCCAGGTCTAGCATTGCCATCGCATAAAATTCAAGTGAATTATGGTGCTAATGTTGAATATTGGAAATCCCAGGGATTGCCAAAAGAACAGATTTCACAGAAGAAGTACAGCCAGAGTGCGTCTAAGGAGTAAGGATGGCAAAACTTTGTCTCATGTACTTTTGACAGGTAAGGAGAGTTCAGACACCAGAAAAGGATCTCATATTTGGTAAAGTTGAGGGCCAGTGAGGAAGAGGAAAATCTTCCTCAAAATGGTCTAACACAGTGGCTACAATGATCAGCTAAAAGATAATAATTCTGAAGATGGTCCAGGACTGGCCCATGTTTTTTTT